>NGZP02000001.1:0-474029 GCA_004353285.2 Xylaria grammica | reverse complement strand
TTTATTTTAAAAAAATTTAGCTTTAACGCTAAAAAGATTAAATTAAATAATAAATAGTAAATATTAGTTAGGGGCTTTATAATATATTTATTTAGTTATTATAAGCTTTAAGCTAATTAGTTTAAGTTATAATAAATAGTTTTTTTTAAAGCTTAAAATTATTTTAGCTATATTATTATATAGTTTATAATAAAGCAAAAATATATTTTAAAAGCTTATATAATATTATTTTATAATAAAGCATTAATATAATATATATGCTTTTTTTAATATTAATAAAAATAATACTTTTTTAAATTTATATTTAGCTTGCTTAAACTTAATAGTTAAATTTTTTTATTGCTAGCAAAATATTTTAAAGTTTAATTTAGTTTTTTAAGCTTTATTATTATATAATTAAGTTAAACTAATTACTATTATTTTTGTATATAGTTTAAAAAAATAGTTTTTAAACTATTATATAATAAGTTAAAACTATTTACTATTATTTTTGTTATAGTTTTAAAAATAGTTTAAACTAATTATATATTAATTAAAAAGTAATATTACTAAAAGCACTTTTAATAGTACTATTTTATTTTAAATTTTAAGGTTTATTTTATTAAGCTTATTTTAACTATTATATTAACTAAAAGATTTAAGCTTATAGGTCTTTTAATATTGCCTGTTTAGTTGCTTTATATTATTAATTAAAGCAGCATTAAAGTTTATTTTTTATTTTAGCTTTTAAAAACTTAAAGTTAAAGTTTTTTTTATAGTTAGTTTTAAAAGTATTTATACTTAAGTTTATAAGTAAAATATTATTTAATATAATATAATCTTAAATTTTTTTAAATTATTTTAAGTTATTAATTTTATAAATTATTACTTTAAAAAGTTATAAGTTTTAGTTTTAATTTTTAATTTAGTTATATTTTTTAAGTTAATTATATTATAATATAATAAATAATTAGTTTAAGTTTATAATTATAGCAATATAAATAATATATTTATAAAACGCTTAATAATAAAAAAAAAAGCTTAAAATAATATTATAATTATTTAAATGCTAGTTTATAGCTTTATTAATATTATAAACAAAGATTTTAAGCTAAAGAAAAAAAAAAAGAAAAAAAAAACTAGCATATATAAAAGCTAATAATATATTATATATATAATAAGTCTTTTTTATTATTAATAGTTTTATTAATAAAAAGTTAAATTAAAAACCGTTACGTTAATAATTATTATAACCGTTATAATTAATAATAGCTTTTTTAGCTTTATTTTTTAACTTATATAACTTATATATTTAGTAATAACTATATTATTTTAATAATTATAAAAATATATTATAGCCTTTAATTAAATTAGGTTAAATAAACTTTAAGTTTACTTAAGTAACTTTATTAAAATATTTTATATATTTAATTAGCTTTTAAAATATAATCTTTTATAATTTAGCTTAATTATAAGCTAAATAAAGTAATATTTAATTTTCTTTATTTTTAAATTAAATTATACTTTTTTTTATTATTTAAATAAAATACTTTATATTAAAATAATATAGCTTTTAATATTATAAAATAAGCTTGTTTTTAAGCTTATTAATTATATATAACTAATTGTTTTATATTATAATCTTTATAAAATTTATAATATTAAGCATTTTATTTGTTATATTTAGCATATTTTTTTATTAAGAATTTTAAATTAAATATAATTTATATTTTTTATACTTTTAAAAATAAAATCTTTATTTGCTAACATTTATACTAGTAATTTTTTTACCTTTTAAGTTTATAAAAATATATTTTTTTAAATATTTAATACGACCTTATAAAGCTTAATATATTTTAAAAACCACCTTTTTATGTAAATAATAGCTATTAATTTTATTTTTAAGCTTTTTTTTACTTTATTAATTAGTACCTTATAGTAATTAAGCAGTTTAAAACCTTATTTTAATACCTACGATGTAATAATAATAGTTATTTGCTTTGCTTTAAAACAAACTTTTTTTTTGCTTAAAAATAAGCAATATATAGTAGCAGAGTAAGCAATTATAATAATAAAGCAATTGCTATTAAATAACTAAAGCATACTAAAAGGCATTATTTTTAATTGTAATAAAAAATTTACATTTAAGTTTTAGCAAAGCATATAATAAACGTTAAGCATAAAGCTTTTAATAACTATAGCGTATTATTTATAAAGTAATAGCTTATTTAAACATAAAAACTAAATAGTTAAAATTACTTTTTAATTTTATAATTTTATAAAACCTAACACTAAATAATTAAACATTATATTATTTTTTATATAATAAAACTTAAACGCAGCTTATTTTAAAATAACCTTGTTTATATTATATAAACAACTATTTAAATTTAAATTACTAAAAGCAATAAAAGTATTATTTAATACGCAACTTAAAAAATTTAAAGACGTTTAATTTCTTAAGGATTATTTATAGCAAAATGCTTACTTAGCTATAAACTTTATTAAAGCAGCTATAAAATAATAGTATAACGCTAAGCATTATAAAATTAAATTTAACCTTAGCAATTAAATATATTTACAACTTTATAAAAAATATTACTTGCTAAAAAAACCTTTATAAAAATACTTACAATAAAAATTTAAGCCTTAAATAATTAAATAAAAAGTTAATAACTTAATATATTAGAAACGACTATTTGATCTTTTGCTTTAAGTTAGTAGGTAAGCAAAGGCTTATATGGCTGCTATATAGAGATAGTTTAAACATTATACTTTTACATGTTTAAAATGCAATACAGCATAGGAAATTAATTAATTATAGCTTAAAAATATTAGTAAAAGCAAATAAGTTAATTCTATGTATAGATGTTATTTTATTCTGCGTTTTTTTATGCTTTTAATCTGCTAAGACAACCTTTTTTTCCTTATATTTTTTATTTAACTTTTTTAATAAGCTTTACTTTAATTTTCCCTAATTAAGATATAGTTAACTTTAATATAGCTTAATTATTAATTTAACGCTTTAACTTAGTAGTATATATAATTAATTTATTTTTTTTTTTTTATTTTTTTTTAATTAGCTTTTTAGCTTTTTTGCTTTTATTATTAAGTTTTATAAGATTATTTCTGCTTTTTTTAGTCTTTTGCACTTTTAGTGCTTGTTTTGCTTTTTTTAATGCTTTAATACTTTAGTTATACTAATTTTATTTTTTCTAGCTGTCTAAGTATAAAGAAGTAGGTTAGTATGCAATATTAGACTAAGTATTTTTAGGCTATTTATATAAAAAAGCTACCTTTTTTTGCTATAGTTAAAAGGCTTGCTGCTAAAGATTGCTTAATTAAAAAAACTTTAATAGCAAAACGTTATTTAAAGTGTTATTTTAAAAGAACTTAGCTATATTTAGTATGTTTTTATACTATTTATAGTATAACTTTAGGTATAAAAAAAGGTTAAAAGATACTTTAAAGTAGGTTTATTAGGTTTATTTATATAAAGTTAGTTTATTAGTTATGCTTTTTTTTTTAATGCTTTTTTTTTTAATTAGCTTTTTAATAATATTTTTGCTTTAATTATATAATTTTTTAAGTTTTAGTTTTTTTAGCTTACTTAATAGTACGTAAGTATTATTTATAAAAGCTTTTTTAAGCTTAATTTTTAGATATAGCATTATTTTATTATATAAGTTTCCTATATGCTATTTTAACTAGTAGTTTTAGGTTTTCTGCATATATTTTAGCAATACTTTAAAAGCATAATATAGGTAATATAAAAAAAGTATGCTAAAAAACCTAAACTTAGCTTTTTTTTAGTTAGCAAACGTTATAATAATATAAAATGCTATAGGTTTAGCTATACTAAGCAGTATTAGTAGCTATATATTTATTATTTTCTTTTTTATATTAAAGCTTTTTTAAGTATTAACAACTTTTATATAAAACATAAAAACTATTTTTTATTAAGTATATATTAAAATAAGCTTTTACTATAAATTAGCTTTTTTTTTGCTTAGTATTATTATATTTATAGTATATTTTTTATTTATTTGTGCTATTAGCTTTATTATATTATCTTTTATAAAAATATTTCTTATTATAGGCTTAATTATAATCTTTAAGGCATATCTAGCAATATTAGTATAAAAGCTTATAAAAGTTTTAACTAGTATATTTAGATCTTAAAAAAATAACTTGTTGTTTTGCTGTTTTTAATATAAGCTTTATATAAGCAATATAGCTATTATTGTTTGCTAGTAAATAAGCTAATTAGCATTAAGATTATTAAAGTTAAAATTAATATAATTAGCAAATATTTAAGCATTATTAATTAGCTTTTCTTTTAGCTTTTTTAATTAAGCTAAGCAGTTATTTAGCTAAAAAGGTATTTTATATAACTAGGCTTAAGTATTTTAATTATTTTTATATATAAGCTTTAATAGATCTACTATTTTTTTTAATGCTTTTAGGTCTTATGTTTTTTAATTATAAACTTTTTTTATAGCATAAAAATTAAAAAGCAAAAATAGCAGACTTTTTTTAATTTAGATACTAATATATGTTTTAATAAATGCTGCTATTTGTTTGCAGTATACTTAAGCTAATAACTGCTTTTTGTTTTAGCTTTTTTTTTTATATATAATAATATTATTAAGCTAGCAAAATATTAAGTATAGTATATAAGGGCTAAAGTATTTATATATATATTTATTAAACTAGTTGTATATAAGCAAGCTAATTAGTTAAGTAAGCATAGTAGCTACGCTAAATCTAGCTTTTTATAAGGTTTATAGTTATTTTATTGTTTTTTTAATGCTGCTTTTCTTTTTAAAAAGTAAATTAAATAAATAAGCTAATTAGTTATATAAGTTTATAAATATTATAGTCTAGTAACTATAGTAGTAGTATTTTAAAATAATAAAATAAGCTTTAATGCTTTTTACTTTATTATTTTATGCTTTATTTTATGTTAACTTTTTATAATTTTTTATAAGCATACTATATTTATTTTTAAAAATAATTTTAAAGAGTAAAAAACTATACTTAAGGTAAAGCTTTAAAAGGAACTTTAGTATAGCTAAAACTTTTAGTTTATTTAATTATTTTCTTGCTTTTAGTTTAATTAAAGCATTTTTTAGGTATATAGTAATATTACTTTTTTAAGAATTAAAAAAATAGGCAATATTAAGGTTATAAAAATCTTTAAGTGCTTTATTAGCATAGCTTTAATTAAAATATCTTATATTAAAGTTTTAGACTATATAATTTTCTTTTGCTTATAAGGAAAAACTAAACTTTAGATTTTACTTATTTAGCCTTATAAAATATATAGTTTTAAAAAGATGCGCAAATTTTTACGTGCTGCTAAATTAAGCTAATAGTATAGCTGCTTTTTTTGCAACAGGTTTTTTAATACTAAGCATAACTGCTTTAATATTTAAGTTAGCTATAAATAGTTTATTAGCTTTTTATACCTTTAGTATTTTATAGCATATTATAAGTTAAATATTTTTATTAAAAGCGTTTTATATATTATTAAAAAAGTTAAAGCGCTTTTTCTTGTTTTATAGATTATAAAGATATGCTTTAACTATATATAAGTATTAAACTATATTAAATATAGCTATAATTATAAAAGGCTTATAGCGCTAGCTGTTTTTTTGTTTAAAGAATATACTAAAAAATGCTTTGTTTAAATATAAGATAGTTTATTTTTTCTTAGTAAAGTTTTTTAGCTATAACTTTATAATAATATGCTTATAAACTATATAATAATATTTTTTAGCAAAACTAGCTTTAAAAGAATTAAAAAAGTAAACTATATATAAACTAATATAAATAATAATTATAAACTAGTAGCTGCTTTTTTTTACTAATTTATTTTTTTTAAAGATTAGTAGTCTAGCATTTAAATAAATATTTTATATAGTTATTTTAAATAGTATTATTTTAAACTTATTTTAATTAAAAGTAGTAGCAAACTTATATTTATAAGTTACTTTTTTATAAAAGTCTTTAAAAAATAGTATAGCAAAGGTATTTATTTCTTATGTTAGTAGCTTATTTTTAGCTTTAATATAAAAAAGTATATTAATTATAGCAGGAAAAACCTTATTTAGTTATTTTTTTTTTATACTTTTGCTTAAAAAACTAAAAAATAGTTGTTATAATAATAAGCTAAAAATATTAAAGATATTTAAGATGCTTTTTATTTTAGCTAACCTAGTAAAAAAAGGTAAGTTAATAGGAAAAGTCTTAATATATTTAAAAACTAGCCTTTAAATAAAGCAGTTAATATATTTTTTTTTTTTTTAATTACTTATTTTATTAGTAAAAGCATTTTTTAATCTTTAATTATAAATGTTTTAGCATAGGTTTATAATATGCTTAAGCATTAAATTAATAATATTTTTTACTAGTAAATCTATAGTAATAGTTATTTATAATAATATTTGCAGAAATAGTAGTATAAAGTAATTATATTAGGTTTAAAAAAAGGTAATAACTAAAAATATATTATTAAAAGAGGTTTATATTAGTTAAAAGTATTTAGCAGTAATTTAATTTAGTAAATAAATAATATAGCTATATTATTATAGTAGTTATAGTAGTACTAATAGTAAAAAAGTTATATTAAGTTAAGTATAAAGACTTAAAATAATTAAAAAAAGTATAAAGTTAAGTTTAAAAGCACTTTTATTAATATTTATATACTTTTTCTTTATTAAATCTTGTTTAAAAAATATAGCTTAATAACTTAAAGACTAGTGTTTTTATAATTAAATAATTTTTTTAATTAAATTTCTAACATTTTTATTATAGTTAGTATAATTAATATAGTTAAGTATAGCAATAGCAAGTAAGTAACTTTTTTATTTGTTACTACTTTGTTAAGTCTGCTAAAAGTATAGGTTTTTTTGCTATTTCTTACTTATATTATTACTTTTATAATCTTTTTTGCAATTTTGTTTTTTTTATTTATAGTTTATTTCTTTACTTTATAAGTAATTATTTTATTTTTTTCTAGTTTTATTTTAATAATTAGATTTTATTATTATAAGTTTTAATAATTTATGCTGCTCTGCTTATTAAAATAATAATATAATGCTAAAGCTATATTTTTTTTTTTTTTTATAATTAAAGATTAATAGTTTATTATCTAAATTAATAATATAAGTACTACATAAAAAGTTACTTGCAGATATAGCTATATTAATAATAAAGTATATACTTTTAAATAGAATTAAATAAAAAAAGCAAACCTTTTAGCTATTTTTTTGTTGTAATTACTAACTATATAAGCTTTAAAAAAATTGCAGATTTATATTTTAAAAGGTTATATTAAAGGTTGTTATGTTTAGTAGAAGATCTTTTAGGACTTTTTTATAAAAATTAAAGCTAGCTTAAAGATCTTAGGCTATATTAAGTTTTTTAGATCTTTTTTAGCTAAAAAGCCTTTAGCTAAGCTGCTATACGTTAAAGCTAAAAAAGGTAGTCTTTAAAAAAAGTACTTATTTTGCCTGCTTTAAAATAATTATTATATTATTATTTTATTTATTTAATTGTTTAAAACTTAAAATGCTGCCTTTTATAAGTATTATAAATTGCTTTTTATTTTTTTAAACTTTTTTAATTATATTAGCATATATTTTTTTTTTTTATATTATTTTTTTTTAAGCTATTTAACTTTTGCTTGTGCTAACTATATCTTTAGTATTTAAAAGCAATATTGTTTTTTTAATTTTAGATCTAGCTTTAATATTTATTTTAAAACCTTTTTTTTAATAAAAGATGTTTTTAAAGACTTTATACTAAAAAACTTTCTTTTAATTATTATATTATTATTTAATGCTTTTATTAAAATTATCTTTTAATAATTTATTAAAACTATTAAAAAAAGTAGTAACTTTTTTTAAGTATAATTAATAAGTTTTTTTTAGCTATTTTATTTTTTTTATACTAACTTGTTTTTTTAAAAGCTTTATATAGTATATTTGCTTAGTTATATTTTTAGTTTTTAAAACTAGCTTAGCTAGCTATTTTTTTTTTTTTACTTTTGCTAAAAGCATAGTTTTATAAACCTTTACTTTATTAGTTATTATAATAAATATTATATAATTATAAATAAAAATAAGCATAAAAAAGAAAAGGAATTAATATAAAACTAGTTAAAAAGTATTTAAAAGTAAAAAATAAAAAGTAATAAATAGCAGTACTAAAAAAAGTAAAAGAAAAATATATTAATTATATATATATAGCTAATTTTAATTTAATATTTTATATTAAATTATAGTTTTTTTTATAATTAAAAAAAATTTAACTTTTTTTTTTTATTTTTTAGCTATTTTAACTATTAAGTAAAATAAGAAAATAAACAACAAAATTTATAGTTATTAAAAAATTATATAGCTTATATTTTTTTATGCTTAATTAACTTAGTTTTTTATATTATTTAGCTTTTATAACTGTTATTACTTTTTTTTTAATGTTATTTTATTTTTATATCTTTTTTTTATTAATATTATTTTTTTTTTTTGTTACCTTTAATTTTTTTATTTATTTTGCTTTTTTATATTAGTATTATAGCTGTTTATATTAAGCTTTTTTATTACTTTTAATATATTTTAGTTAGTAGCTTAATTATAAAAGTAAGTTTAATAAAAAATAACATTAGTAAGTATAATAGCAACTTTTATAGTATATAATTTAAATAAAATAAATAATATTAAAAGCACTATAAATATTACTACTGCTACTAATAAAAAAGCGTTTTTTAATGCTTAAAAGGTATTAAAAAAAGACTTAAAAAAAGTAGCATAAGTAGCAATAAAAACGTTTATAATAATTAAAAAAACTAGTATTAGCTTTAAAATTAATCTATAATTTTTATTTTTTTTAAATGCTTAATAGCTATACTAAAAAATAGTGCTACTAATAAAAACCTTTTTAAAAAAAAGCTAGCAAAAAAATTAACTAACTATTTTAAAACTAAGTTTTATAATATCTTTTATTTAAAGCAAAAGCAAGTATAAAAACTAACTTTTATACTTAAATATAAAATCTTTTTTATTAAAAGTAGCTTTTTAATAAATATAATAATAAAGGTATAACTTTATAAAAGTAATTAACTATTTTTTTTTAAATATTTACTAAAAGTAAATATAATTAAAGAATAAGTTTATATTTTATTGTTTATATCTTTTTTTTGTTTTAATAGTAATATCTAAGCTTTTTTTATAGAAAACGCTTTTTTTTTAAAGTTTTTAGCCTTTTTTTTAGTTAAATTAAAAGTTTAAAAGTAAATATAAAAATAAAGGTTTACTTATAGCATTAAAAATTAATTTCTTTTATTCTTATATTAATTTATTTAAAGGTAATCTATTATATTTTTTTATTTTTTTATGCGATTTTTTTTCTTTAGTCTTTAATTACTTATTTTTCTTTAGTTTAATTTTTCCTTAATATTAAGTAGTAGTTTTTCTATTGTCTATAGATTTTAATTTAAATCTTTAAGTTTTTAATAACCTACTTTGTTTTTAATAAAAGCTTTTAACTGTTTAGCTAGGAACACTTTTTTATAAAAGACTTTAGTTAAGTCTTTTAGTTTATATTTCTTATAGTCTAAAGCTTTAGCTATTTTAAAAAAGCTTAGCTATTAGTAAAGTAGCTTTTTAGCGTTTAATATATTTGTAAATAGTAAAGTATTATATAAAAGTACTAGATTACCTTTAGCAAAAAGTGCAGAAATTTTATAGCTATTTTAAATATTGCATATATTAGTTATTTTTTTTCTTTTTTTTATTATAATGCTTTTAACTTTCTAGATATTTATATTATAGCGCTTAAGCTGCCTAACTTAAGCTATAATTAGGTTTTTATAGCTATTTATTTTGTTTTATTTTATAATTTATTATATAGGAATAATATTTTTAACTAATATAATAAAAAGCTTTTTATAAACTAGTTTATAAAGGAAATAGCTATAATATTAAATAGCTATTTAGTTTGCTAGTATTATTAAATTTAAATAACTTATCTAATTTTTTCTAGTTTTATTTATTATTTTTATAAAGCTTTTTTTAATTAGCTAATAGCTTTTTTTAATAAGGCTTTAAAACTAAAAGTAATATATAAGTTTATAGTTTAGTTTATATTTTAAAAAAGCTGCTACTACTTTTATTTTTTTTAGGAATTTAGTATTATTATTATACTTTATTTTTATAAGCATTTTATATTAATAGATAATTTTTTTTTTTAAAAACTTAAAAACTATAGCAAAGTTAACTTTTTTTAATAATTTAGCTTTTAACTATGCTATTATTTTATAATAAGCTTTAATTATAGCTTTATAGCTATTACTTATTAGTATAGTTTAAATATTTACTATTTAAAAAACTAATAAGTTTAAAGAATAGTTTATTTTATACTTTTTTGCTTGCTTTTTATTTTATAATCTTTAGTATTAAAAGCAGCACTTAATTATATTATAAATATTTTTATAAAAGCTTTTTTAATAATATTTTTAGCAAACTTTTGTTATTATAGCAAGCTATCTTTTATATGTAAAGCTTTTATAGCTTATTTTAATTAGTATTTTTTTTTTATTAAGGTTATTAATAACTTTTTTTAGAAGTTTTCCTTTTTTTGTTTTTTTTTAAAGCAAAAACTTGCTTAAAAAAAATTTTAAAGCCTTTTTTTTAAAGTATTTCTGTCTTATTTTAGTCTTTAAACAGTTAAAGGTATTACTAGTAACAAGAAATCTTGCAATCTTTTTACTTTTGTTTAATTATATTAATTTTAAGGTAAGACTAGCTTTTTTAAGAGGTTTTTATTTAATTATTACATTTATTATAATAGCTATTACATATAGTTAAAAGTTAATAAAGTTTTTTATATTTTTTTTTTATTTAGTATTTAACTTATTAAATAGCTTAAAAAGTTTTTTTAATAGTTTATTAGCTATAATATGCTTTTTTTCTAGTATATAATAAAGTTTAAAGTTAAATAGTTTAATAAAAGCTATTTATTTTGTAAGTTATATACTTAGAAAAGCTAAAAACCTATTATTTAGCTAAGCAATTAATACTTTAGCATTTGTTTTAAAGTAAAATTTAATGCTATATAAATAATTTCTTAGCTTTTAAAGTATTTTTATAACAGCTAAGCATTTTTATTTTATAGCATTATAATTTAATTTTGCTTTTTTTTATGCTTTTAACTTATATTATAAAAGCTTTACTTAGCTATTTATTTTTTAATATAATAAAGCTTTCTAGCTAGTTTTTAACGCATTTACTTTAACCTATATAGTATTTTTTTTATAGTTAAGCATAACTAAAATTAATAGCAACATTAAAGCAGCTTTTAAAGTCTTTATAGCATTAAGCTAAAGTTTAAAAAATTAAAACAGCTTATTTTTTTATAGTAAAATAGTTAATAGCATTATAATTAACATATACTTTTTAATTTAAATATAATAATATATAGTAAAGCTAAAAAAAGCTTTAACTTTTATAATATTATTATATAGTAGCTACTTAATTATTTTAATAATCTTAGTATATACTAAAAGTTTTTTATTAGTTTTATATATATATTTTATTATTTAAGCTAACTGCTTATACTAGTTACTTTTTATAATATTAGCAATTACTTTAGTAAGCTTAAAGTTTAGCAAAATAGCATTTAGATTTTTAAAATGTTTAAGAATATACTGCTTAACTTTTAAAGTAACCTTATAATTATTATATGTTATAATTAATTCTTTAACCTTAATATTATTAAAAAATAGCTTATACTTTATTAGCAATATATTATATAAAACTTATAATATAACTTTTAAAAATTAGGCTATAAAGTTAATAGCACTTTAAAAAAAAGTAGTTATTTAAAGCACTTTAAAAAAAGTAGCAAATATAATTATAGCTTAGCTAAACTTAAAAAAAAAAACTTAATTATATTTAAAAAATAAGTTAACTATTAATAGCATTTTATATATTATAAAATCTTTAGTAAACTTATTATAACTTAAAAAAAAGTTAGCATTTTTAATAGTAACTTTATTTAGTTAAGTTGCTAAATTAATTAAATAAATCTTTTTATTTTTTTTTTTAACTAAAAACTAAGCATTATAATATATTAAGTAAGCCTTTTTTAAAAGGCTATTTTTAAGTTTTATTTTAAGAACTTTAATAATAACCTTTTTTAAAAGCCTTAATATTAAAATACTTTTAACTTGCTAAGCAGTATAAAAAATTGTTTTAATTTTATATAGAAAGAATATTTGTTTATTAATTTAGCTAATTTTTAAAAAATCTTAAAAAAGTGCTATTTCTTTTTAAAATAATATTTTAATAAAGATTTTAGTTTTAGCTTTTATTAAATTTATATTTATAATAGATTTTTTAACTAGTTAAAGTTTTTTTTTAGTTAACCTAGTTTTTTTTAATGCTTTTGTAAATCTTAAGTATATATTTTTGTATACTTTTTTTTAATTAAAAAGTTTTTTGCTTTTAAAGTTTTAAAAAGCTAATTTAAAAGCTTTATATTTTTAATTATAAGTTTTTAAAAAAATAGTTTTATTAAAAAAAATATTATCTTTTAGTAATACTTTTTTATTTTTTTTTTTATATATTATATTAATAAAAAGAACTTATTTTTGCTTTTTTTATATATTTAAGCTATTTTTAGCTACTATATAAGGACTTTTTACTAGTAAAACAAGTTAAAACTTTAATTTTATATAACGCTTAATTTTTTTAAGCTGCTTTTGCTAGCTTTAGTTTAAAGCAGTTATAATAACTACTTAAAGTAAAAAAATAAACTAATTATTATTAAGAACTGCTTTTACTTTTTTATTAGATTTAAATATAAGCACTTTAAAAAGTATAGTATTTACTTTTTTTAACTTTAAGTTAAATAGCAAAAAATATAAATCTAAGTTTTTTTATTAAATCTAACTATTAATTTTAGCGCTTTTATAAGAATATTTTTAATTATTAACTTTTTTCTTACTTGCAAAAGATATAAAAGGCTTTAAGATATTATTTATATACTTTTATAGTAAGTAAATAGTATTTAGTTTTTTAATAAGTCTTTAACTACTTTTTTAATTAAGCAGTTTTTTTTTTTTTTTTAAATAGTAACTAGTACTATTATTTTATAGCTTTTAAAGTTTATTTTTGCTATTATATATTTATTTTAATAATAAAAAGTTATTTAAAATTTTATAATAAAATTTATTTTTAGCAGCAATAAAAAAGATATAGTTTTATTTTTTACTATATAAATAAAAAGATCTAGTAATTGTTTAGTAATTTATATAATAGTTTTTAAATATTTAATATAGTATATAAAAATAGCTTATAAATAAAAGCTTTTTTAAGTTATTATAATGTTTTGTATTAAAAGTTAATACTTATTAATAAAGCTATTTACTATAATATTAGCTTAAGCGCTAATATTAATAATATTAATAATAATACCTTTGTTTTTTTATAATCTTATATAAATAATAAAATAAAAGCTAGTTTTAATATAGTTTTTAATTTTATTTATACTAGTTAAAACTAAAAAGGTATAAAGCTGCTTTTTTAAATTAGCTAATACTAAATATATATTTAGTAAAACTAACTAATTAAGCTTATTATTACTACTACCTTTATAATTATTAATTAGTTTATATGCTAATATAAAAGTATAAAAAGTATAGTTTTTACAAGACTTTTTACTACTATTTTTATTTTTATTTTTATTATAATTAAACTTATAAAACTTTATATAAGTAGATTAGTTTTTTAGCAACTAAGTCTTATAATTATTTACTTTTTTATTAGTTATTATATTTAAGATAACTTTTAAAAATAGAAAATCTAATAATAAAAGCAATAATAGTTTATAAGTATTAATACTTTTATAAACAATAGCAAAAAGTTTCTTTTTAGTTTTTAAACTATTATTATAAGTAGTTAAAAGCAGGACTATTTTTTAAAAATATTACATAAGCGTATATATGTAAGTAAAAACCTTATTTTTAAATCTAGTTTTAATTTAGCTAGCTAATATATTTTTTTATTTTTGTTTTAAAATAGTAAGGCCTTTAGCTTAAGCTAAAGTAATGCTAACATTTAAAGGCAAAAGCATATGTTTAATTAAAGTTAAATTATTGTTTTGCTTTTAGGCATTCTTAAAATGCTTTTATTTTTTGCTAGGCTAGGTTAATAAGTTTTGCTTTTATATTTTAGGGCTAGATTACTTTTAGCTTAATCTTAGGTACTTTTTATTTTAATAGCTATTATTTATAGCTTTTTTAAGATTTTTGTTAATTATAAGCTTTTAGTTAGCTAAAAAAATAAGCTATAAGTTTTTATTAACTTTAAATACTTATAAAGTATTAATGCTTAACTATACTAAGTTTATAGCTTTATTATTAGTTATAAGTTTAAGCAAAAAGCTAAAAGTAAACTAAAAAACTTTGTTAGCATTAATAAAAGCTTATATTTTAACTTAAGTAATAGCTTATATAAAGGTTTTAAAATATTTAAATATTTTTATTATTAATTTTTTAAAGGTTATATTAGCTTTTTTATTTAGTAACTTCTTTGTTTTTTTTGCTTATATTTAGTTTTTTTTAAGTTTTTTTTTTTAAACTTTAGCTTTTTTTCTAGTTGCTAAGTAATCTAGTAGCTTATATTGTTTATAGATATTATTATAATTAGTTATACTTTTATTAAGCTTGCTTTTAAAAAGTAAATCTTTATTATTTTTAGTTTTAGGTATTTTTGTTAGTTTTTTTAATGCTTAAAGTCTAGTTAAATAAAAAGCAGCCTTTTTATAAGCTTTTTTTTTTTAATTAACTGCTAGAATATTAATAGTAAAGTTTTTATCTTTAAGCATAAAGCTTTAAAAAGTTTTATTTTTGTTTAAATTAATAGTAATATTTTAAATAAAATTTTAAACTTAGTTTTTATTAACAAACTTATTGTTATATTATCTTATTAAAAGTTTATTGCTATAAGCATTATATATTTTTATTACTTTTATATTATATATTTTTAGAATAAGGTTTTTTTTAGTTTTTAAGTTAGCTAAAAGATTGCTTTAATTATTTTAGTTACTTTTTTTAGCTATAGTTTTAGCAGCAGTTCTAAAAGGAAACGCATTTTAAAAGGCTTTAATTTTTTTGTTTTTAAAAATAGCGTTTTTTTTTTAAAGTTAATAATATGCCTTATAGCAAAGGTTTTTATTTTTTTTTAGGATATAATTATATATTTATTATAAGGTTTTTATTATAACGCTATTATTAGCTTAGCTAGCTTTTACTATTTTTTTAAGCACTTTAATATACTTAAAGGAATTTAAAAACAAAAGGCCTTTAAAATATTACTGCTTATTTTAATATAATATTTTTTTTTAACTTATTTTATTAGATAGGTTGCACTTATTAATAAAATAATTATTTTGCTTGCATTTTTAACATATAATGCTTTTAGCTATATATAGGTCTTTAAAGTATTGTTAACAAAGGAGGTTTAGTATTTGTTTTCTTTTTCTTTTGCTTTTTTAAGAATACTTTTTTTTTAAAAAAGGCTTAATAAGGTTTATATCTAAGTTTAAAAAAGCTATAGCTTAAAAAACTATAAATTTATAATATTAAAGATTTTATAGATTTAGCTTGCTTAAAGTTATATATAAGTTGCTAACTTTTTTTAATATAAACTTTAGTTTATTTTTAATTAATATAATCTTTTTTTGCTTTATTTTAAGCTTTTTAATATGTTTTGTTAATTTATTTACTTTATTAAAAGCTTAAGCTTTTTAAGCTAGTTTTATAGTTTAGCTATTTATTTAAACCTTTTTTTTGCTAAGCAAAGCTATTAAGCTAGTTATAAATTTGCAATTTATATATGCTTTATATAAATATAGCAGCTAGTTTAGCTTTTAATTATAAAAATAATTAAGCTATTTTTATACTATAGCAGCTTTTTTATTATATTAAAAGTAAAGTTTTAGCTTAAACTTAGTATTAACTTATTTACTTAAAGTTTTATATAAGTTATTATAATTTATAATCTAAAGTTTATTATAAGTTTTTTAAGTAGCTTTTATAACTTTATTAATAACTTTTTTTTTTAAGCTTTTTAAAAGCTTAGGTATAAACTAAATAAAAGCATAAAGCTTTCTGCTTTTTTTTATATTTTTAACATAAACTTTATGCTAAAAAAAATAAGCTTTTAGGTTTATTAGATTAAAAAGTTTAAGCTAAGTTTTAAAGTCTTAGAAAATAGTAACTGCAAAGCGATTTAGCTAAAAGTTTTTAAGTTTAAACTTAGCTTTTAGTTAATTATAAGCTTTGCTTTAGTTTTTACAGTCTTTTAAAACTATTTTTATAATATGCTTAATTTAAAAGGTAGTAATATAAGTAAAAGCTTGCTAAATCTTATTTATATTTTTTATTTATTTAGTATAAAAAGTAATATTTAAATTATTTATTTACTTATTAACTTTTAACCTATTAAATAATAAATAAAAGTTAATTTAAAAGTTAAAAGCTATAAAGGCTATATTATAGCGCTTTTTTAAGCTGCTTTTAAAAGTGCTTTAATTTAGCCTAGCCTTTTTTATATTAGCTAATAAGCTATCTGCTAAACTAAATATATAAAGATTTTAGTCTAAAGATTTTATACTTGTTGCTATTTTACTAAATAAAAAATAAAAGTTATTATAATTAAGCTAAGTATAATATACTAAGTTTATTATATTATAATAGTTATTTTAATAGCTTTTTATAATTTATAATAAAAATATATTAGCTTATTTTTTAAAAAGCTAATTTATTTTTAAAAAAAAAAGGTTATAAAAGCTATAAATATACTAATATCTTTAGTTTTCTTGTTTTTTTTTTTTTTTATTTCTTATTATTAATACTTTTTAATTTATATGCGTTTATAATAGCTATTAGCTTTAACTATAAAGCTTTAAGCTATTTTTTAAATATTTATTTTTAATATTTTTTTTAACTTATATATAGCTTTATATAACCTTTAGCTATTTATAAGCTTGCTAAGTTATATTTTTTAAGCTTTTTTAATTATTTAATGTTTTTATTATTGCTAATAGCTTTAAATTTTTTTTATATATTTTAATATAGTATTAAGTTTTTTTTTTTTTAAAGTAATATTTTTTAACTTATTATAAGATTATTTTAGCAGTATTTTATAATTTTTAGAAAACTTACATAAGTTTTACAGCTTGTTAAAATAAGGTTTTTTTTACTAGTATTTTATATTTTAGTTTTTTAAACAAGCATATATAAGCTATTATTATTTTAATACTTAGTTTGTTTTTTTGTAATAAAAAGTATATAATCTAGTAATAATTGCTAATATAGTAATATAAAAGATTTTAATTGCAAAGAACTTTTTTTTTTTTAAAGCAAAAAAGCAAAGCTTTAGCAGTTAAAAAAGCTTTTTATAGCTATTTTAAAGGTTAACTTAACTTTTACTTTTTTTATTATCTTAGATTTTTTTTAATTGCTTTAATTTTTATGTTTTAAAAGAAAAGTATAGCACTAGTAGAAAGAAAACTTTTAATTAAAGCATTGCAAATCCTTTTAGTAAAGCTGCTTTTTTTAAAAGAAAAAAAAAAGTACTTTGCTTAAGATTACTATTAATGCTACTGCTTATAGCAGCAAAATAAAAAATACTAAAAAAGCTTAAAACACTATTAAAGTTATATAATTAAAAAAAAAGCTTTACTAAAAATATTATTAAAAATAATTATTTAATTTTTTGCTTTAAGTTAATAAGTAAGTAAAAGCTTATATAGCTGCTATATAAAAATAGTTTAAACATTATACTTTTATATGTTTAAAATATAATATAGCATAAGGAATTAATTAATTATAGCTTAAAGATATTAGTAAAAGCAAATAAGTTAATTCTGCGCGTAGATATTATTTTGTTTTACGTTTTTTTATGCCTTTAATTTGCTAAAACAACCTTTTTTTCTTTATATTCTTTATCTAACTCTTTTAATAAGCTTTACTTTAATATAAACTAAACTTTTTTAATAATTTTACTATTTATTTTATTATATTAATTTAGTACTTTAGCCTAGCATTTAAAAATAAAGACTTTTTTGCTTGTTTTATACTGCTTTTAAAGCTAATAAAAGCTAAATAAAGCAACTTTAATAAAAAAAGCAAAATATATAAAGTTAAAACTATACTTTAATATTAGCTTAACTAAAAGCATACTAGTTATAACTATTTAATTAAATAAAAAAAATAAAAACATAAGTATAATAAATAAAAAATAAAATAATAACTATATTATTATAAAGATTTAATTATAAAATATTAAAATAAGTATAAACTATAACTAAAAATTAATTTTAACGCTAAATTAACTACTTTTTAAAGAAAAAAACCTTAAAAAGCTAATATTAAAAAAAAAACTTAGTTTAAACTAATTAAGTTAAAATTTAAACCTTAAAAAAAAAAAAAAGTTATAAAAAACTATTAAAAAATGTTTAAAATAAAATGTATATAATTTAATAAAATTAAATAACTGCTAAAAATAGCAAGCACTTTTTGCGTAGGCGGTAATTTAATATAACCTTATAAAAAAAGTATTTAATCGCTTATATAAGCATATGCGCAGCTAATCTTAGCATTTATTAAGCAGCTACTATATAAGCTTATAAAAGCAAGCTTTTACTAAGATTTTAAATCTTAGCTTTTTTCTTTTTACATTTTAATTATAAATATATTACTTTACACTTACACTTTAAAGCGCACTTATTAATACTTTTTTATTTAATAAAATTATTTACTTAATATAATATATAAAAAAAATAAAAAAATAAGCAATATATATTTTATAATTATATTATAATATTATTACTTAATGTTATAATTGTTAAAGGCTAGTTTATAGCTTTATTAATGCTATAAATAAAAATTTTAAGCTAAAAAAAAAAAAAAGATATAAAAAAACTATTATATATAAAAGCCGGTAATATATTATATATATAGTAGGTTTTTTTTATTATTAATAGTTTTATTAATAAAAAGTTAAATTAAAGACTATTATGTTAGCAATTATTATAACTATTATATTTTTTTTTATTAAAACTAAAATATAGTTATAAACTTTATTAAAGTTACTTATATTGTTTAATCTTTATAGTAAAGCTTGTTTTTTTAGCTAGATTATTATTTAAATAGTTTTTTGCTTATATGTTTTTAGCTATTACTTTTATTTAATATTAAAGTTTTATTAAAAGACTTAGCGCTTTTTTATGCTACTTATAAAATTTTTCTAGCTATATTAATAAGTTTTTAAAGTTTTTAATAAAATATTATATATTATTAAGGTTATATTTTTACTATGCTACCTAGTATTATAGCATCTTATGTTTTTTATATAGTTTAGATTATAATACTTTTTTTATTTTAAATTTTGCTTTACTATTAATTTTTTTTGCTTTAAGTAATAGTTGCGCTTATTATAATAGCAAGTTATTTATAGCTTTTTATAGTTTATTAGCATAAAATAGGTTAGCTATTTTATAAAAGTTTAAAAGATTAAAAATATAGCTATACTTTTATATTTATAATATTTTAAATAGCTTTGCTTATTATAAGTTTAGCTTAATTATTAACGCTTAAGTTATAAAGCCTTTTTTTTTTAAAAATATATAATTACTAACTATAATGTTTATTAGTTTTTGCTTATAGTTAGCTTATATTTAATATTACTTTTATATTTTAAATGCTATTTTATAAATATATTATTAAACTTTTTATGCTTATTATATTAGCTTAAGCACTTATTTTTTTAATTTATTATCTGCTTTTATATTAAGTAGTAATAATAATAATAAGTTATAAATATTAGTTTTTATAGCTACTTTTAATAAAGCTATATTTATTAATAAGTGCTATAAAAAGTTATATATAAAATTTAATGTAAGCAAATAAATATTTTAGTTATTTTAATATTTATTAATATAAAATTTTTATTATTAATTTAGCTTTTAGTTTATAAGTTTTATTATATTTTAAGTTTATAAATATAATATGCTATTATAATAATACTTTATACTAGTTAATTTATTAATTTTAGCTATAAAGCTTAAAATAAATAGTTTTATATTATTAAATATTTAAACTTTTAATATGCTTAATAATTAATAAATATATTAATAATATTTTAAGGCTATATTTTTTGCTATATTAGTTTTATAAGCTAAAATACTAACTAAAAAATAGCTAAATTTATTAATAAATACTTAAATATAATTATATTTATATTAATTTTTAAATATAAATTTTCTATTAACTATTATATATTTTTAAACTAAAGTAAGCATTAATAATAAATATAATAAGCTTAAAGTTTTATTTTATAGTTTTTTATTTTTTTTATAATTATAGCAGTTTTATATATATTTTTTAATGTTTTTTTAAAGTAAAGCTAATAATAATCTTATTTTAATACTTTTATTGTTTTATTTTATTTTAAATAAGCTATAATAACTAAATAGTAAGCTTTTTTTATTAAAGCTATTTATAAAAAGATTAATTTATTAGTTATAGTTTTTAAAACTTTTAAGCAATATTTTTTTATATTTAGCTATTAAAGTTTGTTTTTTTTTTTTAATAAAATTTATTAGGTTTGCTTTTTTTAAAGATATTATAGTTAGTTTTATTAAAGCAACTAATATAGCTATTTTTATAAAGTTAATTAACTTTATATTTTATTTTTTAGCTTTTTATACTTTAATAGTAAATAAATCTATTATTTTTTATAAAAGTATATTAGTAACTATGTTTTACTAGCTTAAATAATATTAAAATATAATATTAAAGTTAAATAAAAAGTTAGCTTATTATATTTATTATATTAATAATATTTTTTTAATTAAAAAGTAAACTAAAGCTTAATAATTAATAATTATAAAAAACTTTATTTTTAATAATTTTAAATAGTAATATTTTAATGTTTATATTATTACTAAAAGTTTATAATCTTATATAAGGTATGCTTTTTTATATAATATTATTATTTTTAAAAAATATTTAATAGGTTTTTATTAGCTGTTAGGTTATTATTACTAAATAATACTTTTAATAATATTATATAAAGCATTTATTTTTATTTTAATAAGTATTTTAAGTTTAAAAAAAGTAAATACTAATAACTAATAAGCTAATTATTTTATAGCTTTAAAAGCTTTTTTTTATTTTAAGCCTTTTTTAAAAAGCATATTTTTTTTAAGCAGTTAATTAAAAAGTTTAGCTATATTGCTTATATAATAAATAAACATGCAAATAAAGTTATAAAGCCTTAAAAAAAATTAAACTATTTATATTTTATTAAAGTTTTTAAATCTTTAACTAATAATAGCTTTAATTTTAGCTAAATTTACTTTAATACTTACTTTAGCTTTTAATACTATATTTAAATAGTTTATTTTTATTATATTAAACTATAACTTTTTAATATTATTTTATAAGTTTATTTTATATAGTTTATAAATAATTTTTTTATAGTAAGTTTAATACTTTTTTTTAGTATTAAAATATATTAAAATATTATTAGCATATATACTTGCAAACTTATTTAGTAATTTTTATAGCTATATATTAATAAAAGTTTACTATTAAATTAGTTTTACTTTAAGTTTAAAAAATAAAACTAGCTATTAAAAAATATTTTGCTAAGTTTTAAAAGTAGTAAAATATTTTAATTTTAATGTTATTTTTATTTTATAAAAAGCTTTAATAATATTAAATTTAAAATATTTTTTAGCTTAATAACTATTAAAAAAAATACTAAGTAAATTTAAAGCAAAAATAATATAATCTTTTAAATATTTATTTTTTTATTAATAATTAATATAAAATTATTATTTTTATAAATAAAGCTTTAAAGCAAATAAAATAAAAGCTATATTAACTTTTATATATAGCTTAATAAAACTTAAAGCTAATAACTAGTTAATAACTTTTTTTTTTAATAGGAAATATTAAATTAAAATATAATATTTTAAAAATAAATTAGTAAGCTTTTTATTAATAAGTTTTAGCATTATATTAAAACTAAATTAAAAAAGTGCTATAATATTTACTTTAATTTAAAAAAAAAAGCTTTTTAAATAAGCTAATAATTTTAGTAATATTTTATAAACTAATATTATATATTTAAAATTTTTATTAAATAAGAAAAAAATATGCTTTTTATTAAATATTTTTTATAATTATATACTTTTTATTTATTTTATTAATATAATAAACTTTATTAATATAAGTTATTTTAATACTTTTTTAGCTAGCTAAGCTTATTATTATTTATTTAAGTTTTAGTTAACTTATTATATAATATTTATAATTACTTTAAAGTTATTATTAATATTACTTAATATTTTTTATTAAAATATTTAATATTATTTTTTTAATGCTTAATTTTAATAATTAGCATTTTTTTAAATAATAAAGTTAACTTAATATTTTAAAGCTATTATTTATAAAACTTTTATTATTAGTAAAAACTTTATAAAAAGTAATAAGTTATTAAGTTATATTAGCTTTTTATTAATATAATTTAAAAAAATTTAATATTTAGCTAGCTAGTTTAAGCTAATTATAATATTTAACTTTATATTAATAACTTAAAAAAGTTTATTTTTAAATTTTTTTTTATTAATTTTAAAAGTAGCATATAAATATTATTTTATATTTTTTATAGGTTTTTTTTTATAATTAAAAAAAAGTTATTTTTATATTAATATTATTAATTTAGCTTTTAATTATTAATATATTTATTAAGCTAACTTTAAGCTTATTATTAAAAAAACTTAAGCTTTAATATTATATAATATAATAGCTTTTATTTTAATATTATTTATTTATAACTAAATAATATTATAAAAAAAAAAGTTTTTTTTATTGCTATTTATTTTAGCTAAACATAATAACTAAATTATTATAAAAACTTTTAATAGTTTTATTAGTTTTTTAAGTTAAAAAACTTATTAGTTAAATTTATTTATTTTTTAACTTTTTTAATAAGTTATATTTTTATAACCTTTTTAAGTTTAAGCTTATTAAAGTATTTAGTAATATAATATTTAAATTTTCTATAAATAAAATATATATTATTAGCTTAGTAAATTTTTTTTTTTTTATTATTTAAAGCTTTTTTTAGCTATTTTAAACTTTTTATAATATTTAGTTTAATATTATATTAAGTAGCTAAAGCTTTATTAAAAGCAAGCTTATTTATTAGTTTTTAGTTATATTTTTAATAGCGCTAATAATTATGTTTATAGTTATATATAGCTTTAAATATTTTATTATAAAAGTATTTATAGCTTATATGCAAGTTTATATTAGCTTTAAAGATTTTATTTCTTAAATTAAAATTTATATGCTTTTAAAAAAATTAAAACTATTTTAATTTAAAAAATTTAGCTTTTAATATTAAACTATTAAATTAAATAATAAATTAGTAAATATTTTATTTAGCTTTATAATAATATTTATTTAGCTTATTATAAGCTTTAGCTAATTAGTTTAAGTTATAATAAATAGTTTTTAAAGCTTAAATTACTTTAGCTATATTATTATATAGTTTAATAATAAAGTAAAAACATATTTTAAAAGCTTATATAATATTATTTTATAATAAAAATATAATATAATATATATAGCTTTTTTTAATATAATAAATAGTAATATTTTTTTTAAATTTATTAGCTAGCTTGCTTAGCTAATAATTAAATTATTTTTTATTACTAGCAAAATATTTTAAGTTTAGTTTTTAGTTTTTAGCTTTATTATTATATAATAAGTTAAAGCTATTTATTATTACTTTTTTTATATTTTTAAAAATAATTTAAGCTGCTATATTTATTAGTTAAAAGATAATATTACTAAAAGTACTTTTAATAATACTATTTTATTTTAATTTTAAAGTTTAATTTTATTAAGCTTATTTTAACTATTATATTAACTAAAAAATTTAAGCTTATAGGTTTTTTAATATTACTTATTTAGTTGCTATATTATTTAAAGCAGCATTAAAGTTTATTTTTATTTAGCTTTTAAAAACTTAAAGTTAAAGTTTTTTTTTATAGTTAATTTTAAAGTATTTATGCTTAAGTTTATAAGTAAAATATTATTTAATATAATATAATCTTAGATTTTTTTAAATTATTTTAAGTTATTAATTTTTATAAATTATTACTTTAAAAAAGTTATAAGTTTTAGTTTTAGTTTTTAATAGTAATATATTTATTTGAAGTTTAATATATAATAATATAATAAATAATTAGTTTAAGTTTATAACTATAGCAATTATAAATAATATATTTATAAAATGTTTAATAGTAAAAAAAAAAGCTTAAAATAATATTATAATTATTAAAGGCTAGTTTATAGCTTTATTAATATTATAAATAAAAATTTTAAGCTAAAGAAAAAAAAATAAAAAAAAAACTATTATATATAAAAGCTAATAATATATTATATATATAGTAAGTCTTTTTTATTATTAATAGTTTTATTAATAAAAGGTTAAATTAAAAACTATTACGTTAGGAATTATTATAACTATTATATTTAATAATATTAATTGCTTTTACTTTTATAGCGCTATTACTTATATAAATAAGTAGTAAATTTAGCTATAACTTAAAGTTAATATATAATTTATTAATAAACTTTTTAAAATTATTAGAAATTTTAACGTTTAAGCTTATATTAAATAAAATATAACTTTTTTTTTTAATATTAATATATATTAATATAGTTATTATTATATAAATGCTTATATTAAAGCATTTAATATTAAATATAAAAGCTTTAAAGTTTTATAAGCTTTTTAAAGTAGTTATATTTAATTTATTATTTTATATAATCTTTTTTTATAAGGTATAATAAAGTTTACTATATAATCTTTAGTTATTATAGCAAAATAAATAATAAAACTATAATTAAGTAAAAAGCTTTATTAATTAATAAAATAGCTTAAATTATTAAATAGGCTTTATATAATCGTATGTAAGGTAAGGCAGATAAAATATAATCTTATATTATATTATATTAAGTGCTTTAACTAAAGGAAAGAGAAAGGAGAGTAAAACCTTTATACGAGCAGAGTTTTTACCTAGTGTGAGAACTTTTGCTAGCGTACAAAGCTAAAAAGATAAAAAGATAAGCACTATTGCATATAAAGATAATATTATACGCTAAAGCCCTTAAGTGCCCTTAAGCGCAGTTAATACTAATGCTTTTAATATAAATAGTTATAGTTTTTTTACTTTTTATTACTTTAATTATATTTTAGCTTTTAATAATTTTTAGCTATATAGCTATATTTGCTATAATTAAAACATTTAAAACTTTTATTTTTATTATTTTTTTATTACTTTTTAATAACTTAGTTTTTTTGTTATTTTTATTAAAACTTAACTTATTATTAAACTTATTAATAATATATAATTAATTATTATTATTATTTTTATTAAAAGACTTTTTTTTAATTTAATATTTAAAATTATTATAAAAATTATTAATAAAATTTTAAAGCAAGTTTTTTTTAAACTTTATAACTTTTATAATAATAATATATTATTAATAAGCTTTACTTTTAACTATTTAAAAAAATAATAAAATCTATTAGTTTTAGCTAATATTTTTATTAAAAGCTTAATATTATTATAGTAAACTTAACTATTTAAAAGTAAATATTATAAGGTTTTTATTATTATAAATATATATAATTAAAGTTTTTTATAAATATTTTTAATTAATTTTACTATTTAAACTATATATAGTTTAAAGATTTTAAGTATTTTTATACTTTTATTAACCTTTTTAATTAAATTAAAAAAAGCTGCTTTATATATATTAATAATTATTAATGCTAGCTAGATTTTTTTAATTAAAGTAATATTTATTTCTTTAATATAACTAATTAAAGCAAAAGCTAAATAAAAGTTATATTTATATATAAACTAATTAGCTATTTTTTTAAAGTAGTTTTTTTTATTAATACTAAAAATAAAATAATACTATTTAATTTTTAATAGATTATTATTAAATAGTATTATTAATTTTTATTTTTATTTTTTTTAAGTTGCTTAATCTTTTATTTTATATGCTTAATCTTTTTATTTAAGTTATTATTATTAAATAAAAAAGAAAAAAAGAATTTAAAATTAAAGTTAAAAGTAATAGTAATAGCTTTAGCTTTACTTTTGCTTTTACTTTTTAATAAAAATTTAATGCTTTTATTTATTATATTATTTAAAGCAAAAAGCAATTAAATATTATTATTATTATTATTAATAAAATAAAATCTAATATTTTTAATATTAAAAGTTTAAAAAAATAAAGTTTTAATACTTTTTTTACTTAATTTGCTTAATAAAATTAACTTTTGTTATAATTATTAAAGGCTAATTTATAGCTTTATTAATGTTATAAACAAAAATTTTAAGCTAAAAAAAAAAAAAAGAAAAAAAAAACTAGCATATATAAAAGCCGGTAATATATTATATATATAGTAAGTTCTTTTAGTTATTAATAGTTTTATTAATAAAAAGTTAAATTAAAAGCTATTATATTAGCAATTATTATAACTATTATATTTCTTTTTATTAAAATTAAAATATAGTTATAAACTTTATTAAAGTTATTTATACTATTTAATTTTTATAGTAAAGCTTGCTTTTTTAGCTAAATTATTATTTAAATAGTTTTTTACTTATATATTTTTAGCTGCTGTTTTTATTTAATGTTAAAGTTTTATTAAAAGACTTAATGCTTTTTAATGTTACTTATAAAATTTTTCTAGCTATATTAATAAATTTTTAAAGTTTTTAGTAAAATACTATATATTATTAAGATTATATTTTTATTATATTATTTAGTATTATAATATTTTATGCTTTTTATATAGTTTAAATTATAGTATTTTTTTTATTTTAAATTTTATTTTACTATTAATTTTTTTTATTTTAAGTAGTAGTTATACTTATTGCAATAGCAGATTATTTGCAGCTTTTTATAGTTTATTAGCATAAAATAAGTTAGTTATTTTATAAAAGTCTAAAAAATTTAAAATATAGCTATACTTTTATATTTATAATATTTTAAATAGCCTTATATATTATAAGTTTAATTTAATTATTAGCGCTTAAGTTATAAAGCTTTTTTTTTTTAAGAATATATAATTACTAACTATAAAGTCTATTAGTTTTTATTTATAGTTAGCTTATATTTATTATTATTTTTACATTTTAAATGCTATTTTATAAGCATATTATTAAACTTTTTATGCTTATTATATTAGCTTAAGCGCTTATTTTTTTAGTTTATTATCTACTTTTATATTAAGTAATAATAATAATAACAAATTATAAATGTTAGTTTTTATAGCTATTTTTAATAAAGCTATATTTATTAATAAGTGTTATAAAAAGTTATATATAAAATTTAAAGCAAGCAAATAAATACTTTAATTATTTTAATATTTATTAACATAAAATTTTAATTATTAATTTAGCTTTTAGTTTATAAGCTTTATAATACTTTAAGTTTATAAATAAAATATATTATTATAATAATATTTTATGCTAGTTAACTTTTTAATTTTAGCTATAAAACTTAAAATAAATAGTTTTATATTATTAAATATTTAAACCTTTAATATATTAAGTAATTAATAAATATATTAGTAATATTTTATAGCTATATTTTTTATAGTATTAGTTTTATAAGCTAAAATATTAACTAAAAAATAGCTAAATTTATTAATAAATGCTTAAATATAATTATTTTTATATTAATTTTTAAGCATAGATTTTTTATTAACTATTATATATTTTTAAATTAAAATTAATATTAATAGCAGATATAATAAGCTTAAAGTTTTATTTTTTAGTACTTTATTTTTTTTATAATTATAATAGTTTTATATATATTTTTTAACGTTTTTTTTAAAGTAAAGCTAATAATAGTTTTATTTTAATACTTTTATAGTTTTATTTTATTTTAAGTAAGCTATTATAACTAAATAATAAGCTTTTTTTATTAAAGCTATTTATAAAAAAATTAATTTATTAGTTATAGTTTTTAAGATTTTTAGGTAGTATTTTTTTATATTTAGCTATTAAAGTTTATTTTTTTTTTAATAAGATTTATTACGTCTGCTTTTTTTAAAAATATTATAATTAGTTTTATTAAAGCAATTAATATAGCTATTTTTATAAGATTAATTAATTTTATATTTTACTTTTTAGCTTTTTATATTTTAATAGTAAATAAATTTATTATTTTTTATAAAAGTGCGTTAGCAAGTATATTTTATTAGCTTAAGCAATATTAAAATATAATATTAAAATTAAATAAAAAGTTTACTTATTATATTTATTATATTAATAATATTTTTTTAGTTAAAAAGTAAACTAAAGCTTAATAATTAATAACTATAAAAAACTTTATTTTTAATAGTTTTAAATAATAATATTTTAACGTTTATATTATTATTAAAAGTTTTTTATCTTATATAAAATATACTTTTTTATATAATATTATTATCTTTAAAAAATATTTAATAAGTTTTTATTAGCTATTAAGTTATTATTACTAAATAATATCTTTAATAATATTATATAAAGCGTTTATTTTTACTTTAGTAAATACTTTAGGTTTAAAAAAAGCAAGTATTAATAATTAGCAAGCTAATTGCTTTATAGCTTTAAAAGCTTTTTTTTATTCTAAGGTTTTTTTAAAAAGCATATTTTTTTTAAGTAATTAGTTAAAAAGTTTAGCTATATTACTTATATAATAAGTAAATATGCAAATAAAGTTATAAAGTCTTAAGAAAAATTAAACTATTTATATTTTATTAAAGTTTTTAAATTTTTAACTAATAATAGCTTTTATTTTAGCTAAGTTTACTTTAATGCTTATTTTAACTTTTAATATTATATTTAAATAGTTTATTTTTATTATATTAAATTATAACTTTTTAATATTATTTTATAAGTTTACTTTATATAATTTATAAATAACCTTTTTATAATAAGTTTAATGTTTGTTTTTAATATTAAAATATATTAAAATATTATAAATATATATGCTTATAAACTTATTTAGTAATTTTTATAGCTATATATTAATAAAAGTTTATTATTAAGCTAATTTTACCTTAAGTTTAAAAAGTAAAACTAGCTATTAAAAGATATCTTGCTAAGTTTTAAAAGTAGTAAAATATTTTAATTTTAGCTTTATTTTTATTTTATAAAAAGCTTTAATAATATTAAACTTAAAATATTTTTTAGTATAATAGCTATTAAAAATAATATTTAATATATTTAAAGTAAAAATAATATAATTTTTTAAGTATTTATTTTTTTATTAATAATTAATAAAAAATTATTATTTTTATAAATAAAACTTTAAAGCAAATAAAATAAAAGCTATATTAACTTTTATATATAGCTTAATAAAACTTAAAGCTAGCAACTAGTTAATAACTTTTTTTTAATAAAAAGTATTAAATTAAAATATAATATTTTATAAGTAAGTTAGTAAGCTTTTTATTAATAAGTTTTAATATTATATTAAAACTAAGTTAAAAAAGTGCTATAATATTTGCTTTAATTTTAAAAAAAAAGCCTTTTAAATAAGCTAATAGTTTTAATAATATCTTATAAATTAATATTATATTTTTAAAGTTTTTATTAAATAAAAAAAAATATACTTTTAATTAAATATTTTTATAACTTTATATTTTTTATTTATTTTATTAATATAATAAACTTTATTAATATAAATTATTTTAGCGTTTTTTTAGCTAGCTAAGCTTATTATTATTTATTTAAGTTTTAATTAACTTGCTATATAATATTTATAATTACTTTAAAGTTATTATTAATATTATTTAGCATTTTTTATTAAAATATTTAATATTAGTTTTTTAATGCTTAGTTTTAATAATTAGCATTTTTTTAAATAATAAGGTTAACTTAATATTTTAAAGCTTTTATTTATAAAACTTTTATTATTAGTAAAAACTTTATAAAAAATAATAAGTTATTAAGCTATATTAGCTTTTTATTAATATAATTTAAAAAAATTTAATGTTTAGCTAGCTAGTTTAAGCTAATTATAATATTTAGCTTTATATTAATAACTTAAAAAAGTTAATCTTTATATTTTTTTCTTTTAATTTTAAAAATAGCATATAAATATTACTTTATACTTTTTATAAGTTTTTTTTTATAATTAAAAAAAGGTTATTTTTATATTAATATTATTAATTTAGCTTTTAGCTATTAATATGTTTATTAAGCTAACTTTAAGCTTATTATTAAAAAAACTTAAGCTTTAATATTATATAATATAATAGCTTTTATTTTAATATTATTTACTTATAATTAAATAATATTATAAAAAAAAAGTTTTTTTTATTACTATTTATTTTAGCTAAAAATATTAACTAAACTATTTTAAAAACTTTTAGTAGTTTTATTAATTTTTTAAGTTAAAAAACTTATTAATTAAATCTTTTTATTTTTTAACTTTTTTAATAAGTTATATTTTTAAAACCTTTTTAAGTTTAAGCTTATTAAAATATTTAGCTATATAATATTTAAATTTTCTATAAATAAAACATATATTATTAGCTTAATTAACCTTTTTTTTTTTTTATTTTAAGCTTTTTCTAGCTATTTTAAAGTTTTTATAGCATTTAGTTTAATATTATATTAAGTAGCTAAAGCTTTATTAGTAATAAGCTTATTTACTAGTTTTTAATTACGTTTTTAATAATATTAATAGCTATGCTTATAATTATATATAGCTTTAAATATTTTATTATAAAAGTATTTATAGCTTATATATAAGTTTATATTAGCTTTAAAAATTTTACTTTTTAAATTAAAATTTATATGTTTTTAAAAAATTTAAAACTTTTTTAATTTAAAAAACTTAGCTTTTAATATTAAATTATTAAATTAAATAATAAATTAGTAAATATTTTATTTAGCTTTATAATAATATTTATTTAACTAATTATAAGCTTTTACTAACTAGTTTAAGTTATAATAAATAGTTTTTAAAGCTTAAATTATTTTAATTATATTATTATATAATTTAATAATAAAATAAAAATGCGTTTTAAAAGCTTATTTAATATTATTTTATAATAAAAATATAATATAATATATATAGCTTTTTTTAATATAATAAATAATAATATCTTTTTTAAATTTATTAGCTAGCTTATTTAGCTAATAATTAAATTATTTTTTATTGCTACTAAAATATTTTAAGTTTAGTTTTTAGTTTTTAGCTTTATTATTATATAATAAGTTAAAGCTATTTATTATTGCTTTTTATAGTTTTAAAAATAATTTAAGCTATTATATTTATTAATTAAAAAGTAATGCTATTAAAAGCGCTTTTAATAATATTATCTTATTTTAATTTTAAGATTTAATTTTATTAAGCTTATTTTAACTATTATATTAACTAAAAGATTTAAGCTTATAAGTTTTTTAATATTATTTGTTTAGCTGTTATATTATTTAAAGTAGCATTAAAGTTTTATTTTTATTTAGCTTTTAAAAACTTAAAATTAAAGTTTTTTTTTATAGTTAGTTTTAAAGTATTTATACTTAAGTTTATAAATAAAATATTATTTAATATAATATAGTCTTAGATTTTTTTAAATTGTTTTAAGTTATTAATTTTTATAAATTATTGCTTTAAAAAAGTTATAAGTTTTAGTTTTAGTTTTTAATAATAATATATTTATTTTAAGTTAAATATATAATAATATAATTAATAGTTAGTTTAAGTTTGCAATTATAATAATTATAGATAATATATTTATAAAATGTTTAATAGCAAAAAAAAAAGCTTAAAATAGTATTATAATAGTTAAAAGCTAGTTTATAGCTTTATTAATGCTATAAATAAAGATTTTAAGCTAAAAAAAAAAAAAAAAAAAAAACTAGCATATATAAAAGCTAGTAATATATTATATATATAATAAATCTTTTTAGTTATTAATAGTTTTATCGATAAAAGGTTAAATTAAAAGCTATTATATTAGCAATTATTATAACCGTTATAACTTTAATTTTTAAGCTATAAAAAATAATAGTTTTATAAAAGCTATTAATTAAATCTTTTTTATTTGCTTATATATTTTTTTATAAAGCAGTTTTATTTTATGCTAATAAGTTTTTTTTGCTTTTTATAATTTAGCTTTATAGTTAAACTTTATTATTTTTATATTATTATAATGTATTTTATAAGCGAGTTAATAATATAATTAAGTTAACAGCTAAAAAGCACACGTAAAAAACGTTTATATATATCACGTGATATTTAAATAACTTTACTAAAAATAGTCGTATAATAGCAAACTTTATATCATTATAAGTATAACTAAATAAAAAATTTAAATCTATTTTTTATAAATTTATAGCTATTTTATTTAAGCGTGCATTTAAATATACGCTAAAAACGCTAAAATTTTTTAGCGTATTTTATGTTTCTTTAAGTGCACGCTTAAATAAACTAGCTATAAATTTATAAAAAATAGATTTAAATTCTTTATTTAGTTACGATTATAATAATATAAAGTTTACTATTATATAACTGCTTTTAGTTAAGTTATTTTTAGATCACGTGATAATTTTATATATTTCCTTGTAAATTTTAGCTTATAAAGTACCTTTTAAAAAGTGTTAATTTGCTTATATTATTAACTCGCTTATAAAATGCGTTATATAGCTTATATAATATTATTTTTTTTGTTAACTTGTTTAACTAAATGATATAACCTTACAAGGGAGTATTTAATTGCTCGCACGGGCACGTGCGCAGCTAATCCTAGCATTTGCTAGGCAGCTGCCACACAAGCCTACAAAAGCAGGCTCCTGCTAAGATTTTAGATCTTAGCTTTCCTTCTTTTTATATCTTTTACTAATATACTACTTTCTACCTACACCTTAAGGCGCACTTATCACTAAAGCATTATATTTTATTTTAACGTTATTTTTTAGCTTATTAATATATTATTATTTAAACTTAAGCTTTAGCTATTTATTAACTTATTATTAAAATATTTTATTAAATAAATAGTTTAAATAAATAGTTTTTTTTAAAAGTATTTTAATTATTTTTTTTTACTAGTTTATTACTTTATATAAGTTTTTATTTATAAATATATATTTATTTATAAGCTTTTTTAGTAAATATATTATATAACTATTAATACTTTTATAAATTAATATTAACTAAAAAATATAATAAATAATTAATTAATTTTATAATTACTTTAAATTATAATATAATGCTAGCTATTATATAAAATTAAAAGCTAATATATTATATATTAGCTATTTTATTAATATTTCTACTTAAAATAATATATAAAATAAAATTAAAAAATAAAATATTTTGCTTTAATAAATTTATATATAAATTTATATGTAAAACTTATAATATATAACATGTAACCTTTTTTTTATACCTTTATACCTATAATAATATAGTTTTTATATATTATGCTTAATTAAATAAAGTGGTTATAATTAAGCTTATGTTAATAAATGGTAATTAATTATCGATATTTATAGGTTTAGCTATAATATTAGCTATTAAATCTTTACTAGCTATAAAAGGAGCATGAATAAATATTAACGCTATAACGAAGGGCTTTAATTCCCTCTCCTGAACCCGTATTACAAAATCATTTTCGTCAATAACAATGCTTAGCGAGCTGTTAATTCTTCTTAGGTCCAGAAATCAATAGGAATTTCTGAGAATCTCGTGCGAAGGACTTCTCGAGCAAGGCCCTCGTGTGCACAGCATATACGTGTATCATTTCACTTTTAGTCGGCATTGGAAGGGGCGTAAAATACTCGTACGCGATATACCGAAAAGCCTCGTACTCAGCTGCAACGCTTGGTTGAACACTCATCGTATCGATCGGCCTGGGTAATATATCCCGGACCCAAGCTGGAACTGCGGTCTGACGAGATATGACAGGGCTGGAATCCGGTCTAGCCTAGGAAACCATATTTTACAAGGTATGGAATAGAGGGGATATTTTTGAGTCAGATCATGAGAGCTAAAACTTGTCTGGTGATAGACAGATATGTGGATGCCTGGATAATATGAATGCTGGCTGACAAGAGCGCCAGCGGCAGGGAGCGCTAGCAGGAATGAAGAGGGCAGTCGGTAAGGTATATTTGCAACAGTCGGCGAGCCTATCCTAAGGCAGCAACCGTACAGTTCTGCGTCAACCGGTGGCCAATGGCCCCCCTTCAACATTCTCCCGTAGCGCTTCCCCCAACGCATACATCCCCAGTACACTCCCAACCGTGCTGGTCCTTTACATTTCCACACAAGTACTCAGCAGCAGCAGTACCGTTACTAAGTTCGAGGCCTATATCGGATATACTAATGTTGGTGCAAGGCGCTACGGCGCTACACTGAAAACTCGTCACCCGAGAAGACGCCGTGATTCCCTTGAGCCCCGTAATGCTGACATCGCGAATCTGAAACTGCGAGTTGGTACAGTTTCCCGCGCCTGGAGCTCCGCTGAAGCGTGTGCATTGTGATACTGTTTACATGCTAGAGTTAGTAATTACCAAACAAAGTAAGAGTTCAGGTCATGTTTCGGGAGCATTAGGAGTAATGAGGTCCGAAACCTGCCCAAGGGGGAATTGAAAGGCTCCAGGGGACTCACTGGCAAGGGCAGCACCACGAATGCTAGTTGTCTCTAGATTGGTGAGCTCCAGGTCGGCGGCATCTACGTATGTCCATTAGATCCGGCCGAAAATCGTACTGGTGATGACTCACAGCCTAAGCCGCCGCCACCTCCGTTAGGTGGATAGCCGTTCTGGTCGTCCGTCCAGGTTTTCACGTAGAACGCATGGAGTGTGTTGTGGAATTGAACATTATCTACTCGCACCCTCTCGATCGTTTCATATTGGTCGTTGAGCTGCCCTATACTTCCGAGAGCGATGCCGAGCCCGTTGAAGAACTTTGAGTTCGTAATGCTGATGTCGGTGCTATTGGCTTTGATGGATATGCTATCGTCGCCGTTGTAGACGGTCCAGTTATCAAATTTGATGTGCGACGAGCGGATGGTGTCGGCTCCGTCGGTATTCGCTGAAGAGGTCAGTCGCGGCCTGTCTCTTTGGGTGTTTGACTTACAGCTTGAAACGGTATTGCCTGTATTGTTGATGAAGATGTCATTGAACTCTACATAATGACTATATATGATTGACATCGTCCTATATGAATCAGCTTGCTAAGCGTCGAGCAACGATGGAAAATTACATACCACATCTGACTTCGGAGAAAATTGAGTCCTTCGACGACCGAGTTTCTCAAGCCATTAAACGTGATGGCGTGTGGTCTACCTGGATAATTCGACGTGTTGGGCTGCTTATGTATCCAAGCATACCAAAAGTCCCCGTTACCATCCAGGGTTCCGTTACCGTGGCCATTCAGATTAACTCTGTCCCCGCCTAGGATAAACGCAGTAGACTGATTCTGGTAGCCAACGTCTAAAGAGTTGTTTAACCAGTAAGAGATATCGTTACTCCACTATAGCATCGTCAGTGAAGCGTTGGTGCGTAGAGATATATGTAGTACAGACTAGGAGCTTGCCGTATAAGTCAATCTCGACGTCATCAAGCCAGGTAATGTTCATAACGGAGTTGACGTAGTAGGTGGTTGGTTGAAAGACAACACGACCTCCATGGCCACAGTCCTTGAATGCGTTGATGATAGCGGGGGCATCATCCGTTTCATTGCTACCTCCAGCAACAACAGTACACGTCTTTCGAGACTGCACCGAGGCTGCAGTTTGGAGTACAACGAGTGCGGTGATAACAGTCTGGCGCAGCATCTTACGTGGGATTCAAACTCGCCAGCTAGCTACAAATAGCCTAGTTCCGTATCGTTGGGTCTCCTCAGAGAAGCAGCTATGACAATTATAAGCTTTTGAAACCTCGTGCCTCGGCAGCGATATTACCGAATCCCGACGGTAGCATCAGAACGTAGTGATACCCCAACCCGGGACAGCGGGTCAGCTACCAAAGAGATCGCCACCTGCATTCGGGGAAGCTGGGGTTTAACGGGGTAAGATTCCACCGGGGGTAACATGGTAGGGCCCCCGCTAATGGCCAGATTTTCTCTTTTACTCTGGAATGAGCGAAGTTACTGATAATGGTGACCGACTTACTTAGACAGCTTTTCCACCTATGAGCTGCTAAAGCTTAATAGAAACTTATTTACGATTATGCTTTATATATTTAATAATAAATAACAAAGGTACACTGCGCATTTGTCTTAAGCCTAACTTAACCACTAACCAAGGTGGATGAAATCAAAAAAGTTGACTGGCATAGTGTATCTAAACAGTAGCGCCGGAGTTCCCAGGAGTTCCGTACTGGCGTGCCCGACCCGGGGACTCCTATATTGGCACGGTAACTCATATCTAATTATCGGCTTCGTCAACGGAAAATATCCCGCCTTTTCGGCCAGGACCAGTCTACACATAGACCTCTCTCATTATCAAAGGCCCTCCATCTGCTAGGAAGACGTAGCTACGCGACAAGTCTAAACGTATAACATTTTCTGCAAAACTTGAGACAAGTTCGCAGGATATCATGACTAATATCTTATAAGTACTTTGCTTACCTAGTTAGGCTTGGAGCTTGTTTCTAAGCCTTAATAACAGTATGGGAGCGTCCGGCTACATAGGTGGCGACCTTCTATACTCGCCAGGAAGGTCCCGTCCGGGTATACAGTGAGAGCATTGAACCATTATCCCGCCAAAGCCGAAGCCATCAAAGGGCCTTCGACGGCGTGCAACTCGTGTACGGCAGCCTTGACGACACGGATATCATCTCGAGAGAGGCATCGAGCGCTGATATTGTTTTCCGTGAGTCTATATCTCCCCTATGTACATCTAGTCGTCATCGCTAACACACGTTTATATATATTGGAGTGAAGCTTATTAAGGGAGTCAGATGGGGGATATGAGGAAAAAGGGGTTGTCTCAGCAGATTGAGGGCACGAAGGAACGCAGAACAGAACAACATCCACGCGCAGAATTGACTTATTTGCCTTCACTGATATCTTTAAGCTATGATCAATTGATTCCCCATGCCGTATTGCATTTTGAACATGTGGAAGTGTAGTGTTTGGACTATCTCTACATGGCGGCCATATGAGCCTCTGCTCATCTACTGACTCAAAGCAAGAGATCAGATGGTCGTTTCCAATATCTAGGAGCAACTAGGCACTTGAGGAGTGTGAAGGCTACCCGCCAACGCTTACGTGCAAAGCCTAGGAGCAACAAGCCACCACACTGGATTCAGGTTCCCAGCGCAACCAGTCTGGCGGCAGGCGAGCTTTCCAACGAGCCGCGAATTCCAGGCGCTACCAGTGATACCGTATTTAATAACCTAGACGGGGTTGACGCTATATCGTCCCTCATAAAGCAACCCCCCTCTCGTGCAATCGACCATTACGTATTATCAGCAGTAACTAGTACTCCAGGTATCAAAACAGGCCTTGCTGTAGGACCCATCATCTACGGCCGGGGGCGCCGGCCCGTCAACTGACGAAGCATTCAGATTCCCTCGCTCTCTAAGGCGACTCTGGAGCGCCGGCGGGGCTTGCAAGTTAATCCGGGCAATAGTCGATGGGGCAACGTTCACGTTCAAGTCCTTAGTCAACTGCTGCTTCGTCTAGTCGAAGAGACCGAGGTTAATGCTGATAACAACATGTCGGGCCGGAACGGTCTTTACCTCACAGGCATTGGAGAATCGGTAAATTCCCGCGCTTGTGGCGTCGAGCGAGGCAATGCTAATCTAGGTGTGTAAAACACAGTCATTCGGCGAAATTTCCAAACACGTCGTTATCGCCACATCCCAATTAGTGATCCTATCGACTGAGGAGATCAACGAAGTAAGCGGGCAGCAGGCGAACGATCTTCTTCCGCACGGTTCCGCTTTGTTCGGAACTAACGCCCGCGGCTAAGCGCACAGAGCCAAGAAATTGCTTGGCTGGACGGCGACGCACGAGACCCTAGAGCAGGAAATCCTTCGGGCGGTAGAGGAAGAGGCGCGTGCCCTCGGCTAGCTTAAAGACCCTATCGCTCCCTCCTAAGATGAGGAACTCGTGGGGTGGTAGTAGAAATTGGAAAACTACTGGATCGGGACAAGTTAGCATCTTTCGACATGAATAAAGTGATGAATGTCTTAATTACCTAAATAGCACACACTCAAACTTGAAAGAACGTAAACCGTTCCTTATCCGTCCGTAAATCTTGGAATACCGAACACTCCGCAGGAGATGGTCTACTAACTTAGTGTAGCGTTAAGGCGGTATTACTATAATATAGTAGATCTGACTCCTTCTAGCAACCTTGTCTGTTGAAAGCAGGGGTGGATCAATAGATCAGATCCAACCCAACCCAATGCTGCAGGGGTGTTTCTATTCATCGTATCTTATCCTGGCGCTTACCTCGGATAGCGCAAAACGGATAAAGGTCTGCGTCCCGACGTGCTGTGGCGTAACTACTAGCATCTAGCTATTCAGCGATCGCCGTTAGATGCAGTTAGTGATTATTCTGCAGCATCAGCTGAGCTTGGAACCGAACTTTGTTATTTCCGTCGTGCTTTTGTGACATACTAATTAGCCCGATCTCGTGGAGTATCAACTGTCTCGGCCATTCAAATGAACGAACAATTCCAACGCAATTACCCAGACCTCGACTTCTTCACCCTTAAGTACGTGTTCATCGTATAGCCTTCAGTTGTATTACACTCACCTGGCAATCCGGTCTCTACTACCGTTTAAATCAACACATTCGGAGACATAGAACCAACCAGCTCTCCTTCCTCTTCACAATGGGCTCAACTCAAACTATACAACACCTTGACATATTGGCTAGAATCTCGGAAGTGGTTACTCTCGAGAACACACCTTTTCTAGCGGCTGCTGGGGTCAGTTTCCTGTGCGGGTATTTGCAGTACTATTACTCGGTTCTGCTTTCACTGAGAGAAGGGAAAGGGCCGTTCCCTTTATGGATGCACCTTTTCTATTTCGCGCATGACACGTCATGGTCCACCCTGCTCAGTAAAGCTGCCCCGGATTACGGCAACCACTGGTTCTTGATTGGGACTTGTTGGGGTATGAGGCTCTGGAACCTGCTCGAGATAGTCTGCATCTATAGAGCCGTCTTCGTGGAAAGCGAAGAGCTATCTGCCGACCAGCTGCGATCACATGGCAAAGGACAGTCGCTTTGGTATATCGCTGTGTTTACAGCCATGATGTACAGCTTCATCTTCTTGGGTATCGCTTTCATGGGTCCTACATCTTTCTTTGGGTGGGGTGCCATTTGTAACGTCATCATGGCGTTCGGGCCTACCACTACGTGGTTGCGACGAGGTTCGAGGGACGGGCTCAGCATTTCTCTTGCCCTTGTGATAGTCGCCAGCACGGTCTTTACGTTCGCGCCTTTTGGCATGTGGGTACAGCTCGCCCCGGAACTATATGATAATTATACATACTACTTCATCGGTGCGGTGTTGACGACACTATCAATAACCAACGTCTTCACGGTTGCGAGCTACCCTCCCAAGACGGCAAGGAAGGGTCGGACCGCCCCTATATGGTAAACACAAGACGCGCTAGATCTGGGGGGTTGCCAAGACTGAACTAAGCTATATACGAAAAGCCATGCGCCCCTGACCACTGGCCTCGGGTACTCAGACCTCACGTTTACCCTAAACCCAACCTAGTATTAATTGACAACCCAGATCATGGCAGACTCCCAGGATCATAAGGATAATCCGAATGCAAGAAGAACCTATCAATGAGGCATGCGGCCTAATAGGCCTAATAAGCCTAGCAAGACTGAATGAAGGCATATTGTACTATATAGACCTACTGCCATAAATAGCCTAGGATTTCCTCAACGGAGGGGAGAATGAATCTAGAGACCTTGGCATCCCTAAAGAGCCATGAGCTGAATTGACGAAGTTTCTAGCGCCGGACTATGAATCCTTGTTACTATTGAATTATGAGTATTACAGCGAGTGTACTGTTTTGTATATACAGCATTAAGTGTAAGGAATAGTCTAGGTACATTAGTGTGAGGTGGTACCTCTGTAATATATATTAAATGTGTGTGGGGCGAAGTACCCAGCCACCTAGCTTTCCCCTTAACTCCGTCACTAATTCCAGCAGTCACAAGATTTGAGTTAATTCTGTTTGTTTGTGGTGAAGGACTGAAAACGAATTATTAGGTGGGTGTCAAGGTTTCATCAAAGCTGGTGATATTATAGCCTACATGACACGAGAGATTCGCTGGTCTTTGGTGTGTTAAAAGTGAGACCGAGATCTCGATCGGCTAATTCAGCCCTTGCAGGAAGTCTGAGACAGTTGAAAGAAATTGAGGCAGTATTAGGCGAGCTGGGATATGTCAGTGGCGTTGCCGTTCTAGAAGATTATTCGTGATCCGAGCCCACTCATCCAAGCCCTATCAACAGTCCTTGTTATATGATACGAGCAGCCTTAGGCACTGAGGTGTCGTCTACCGTCCGTATTCCGCCCGGCTACACAAAAGGTGGAGCGGTGTTGGTTACACGGCCGGTCCCGGACGGTACTCGGGTACTACTAGCGACGTCGGAGGGACCGATGTGTAGCGGGACGGAGCCGGCGGCATCGCCCACATATACCCTTGGGTTATTAAACTACCGGACGAAGATGTAGCAATAGATAGGAATTGTAGTAAATCCAGGTTTGGGTTATGCTCTACGCCTCTATACGGAGGATTGTAGCTCGGGGTGGCGGCGTAATGATGGGGAGGAAGGCCTACTGGGCAATAGCCTGGTTGACGAAGCGCGAGAATTCCGGCCCAGCATTCGGTCGGCGGAGCATCAACACCGCTAGTAGTAGTTGTCACAGTTCGCACTGCTGGCTTATTCCAGTATTGAGCATTTGTTATTGCGCAAAGAGAGAAGTTCTCTTCGCACTAAAGCAATCGTTTAGTTAGTTTATATATAGAATACCCTGAGAACGGTGCTTGCCCCTGGCCCTAGTTAGTTCCGTGACAGTAGCCATCCTATCAGCCACTCCGAGTTCATTCAACTACTCTCTCGGCGGCTAAAGGTCATACTTGACCGCGGAATTACCTTTCTACACATTAATGGGGCTCGTGGGGCCCTATACGGCGCTACATTCCTCGACTATGACCACACATCCATCAAAGAGTACAGTAAAGCCGTTTATCCCGGACCTAGAGTATGAAGCCCGAGCCTACAAACGGCTAGAGGAGGTACAAAGTGCTCACATACCCCGTGTTTAGGCGCGGTTAACCTGCAGTCGCTCAGCAAGACGTGTTACTACGCGCATCTGTGGCTGGTTTTCTGGGGCGATTCTAAGTTGAAGGACGCCCAGGATGTGAGTATACATAGTTTACAATCCCTGGCAGTGGAGGCGATCCGCTAACAGGGCTTAGCGCATAGAGACGCCCGCTACTGTAATATATGCCTTAATGCTTAAATGGGGGAAATAACACTGATCGTTCCATAATCCTTAGTATAGGGGTGTAATGGTGTGTTCTATGACTAATAGGGTTAGCGTAACGCGTACACACAAAGAGCTTGGCAGGCCCTTAAGGGCCTGCCTTGCGGCGTACTCGCGCGTTGGGTTTTTCCTCTGTTACCACCTCTTTTCTATCTCCTATGAAGGGGGTGGTTTTTGAGTGGTAGTCGGAAGGTTATTTTCTACGCACCCTGCAGACCAAAGAAAAGAAATTTGAACATTATTAGGGCATAAGTATAGGCGGCTATCTAAGACCTTAGTCATAGGCGCGCATGCTTACGCGAACTGCGGCGCGCGGCAAAGGCTAAAGCCTTAGTCTTTAGATAAAGCTCATGCTCCCCTAATATACGTTATTCAAATCAACCTCTACGTAACCCATAAAAAGCATAGATAGCAATTGTTGGTGCGCAGAGACACTCACTATCTATGCCGACCGCTCATTACTAATATACAGAACACCTCTTTGCTCTAGGGGTATGACAGATCGATTCCTCGGCTCCACGACGTACGCCGACCAATTACAGCTACCCTTAAGCCCAACAAGTCCGAGATTCAATCTATACTAGTGGTGATATCTCGACTCAGATCCGGAATTACTTCTCGCCCGACTTGGTGGGAGTGCGGGGCGCATTCTAGACTTTAAGTTTGTTAGGGATTAGAATGAATCGTGAACTAACAAATAGCGTCTAAGAAGGCATAAATCAGAGGCCAAAGCCCTTCGGTCCATTGCCCGTAGGCAAGGAGGGGCGTTCAGGTCAGATATTTTATTCACAAGTGGCTGCAATAAGAAAAAGATCTCTCATATTTATCTAGCTCTAAAGTTGATAGTTTCTTCAAGTTAGGTATACGAACACACGCATTCCCTCAATTCAATTACTTGTCTTTATAATTATTACGTTCATGTTGTCGAATCGCGAAATGATCACATAGAAGTACATGATTAAGCCCCTCTCTATATGTAAGGGCCCAAAGTTGTTTCTAAAAACCCACCTCGCTACTTGGCACAATTCCTTGTTATATAAGGTCTAGTTATAGATTTACTGGCTGCAAAGGAGATGATAGGATCTAGAAGAATACTCTTGTGTCAAAATAGTTAGAATAAAGATTCCTTATATTGTTTGAAGCTTCGGAGCTTTTCCTCTGGTGGTGTTTGTAGTAGGAGTTGGCCCGTTTTACGGAAAGCGTGGACAGTGCTTATATATTACCCCTTACGGTCGTTTCTACTTTGTAGCCCCCATCCACTCAACAATATTAATACTGCAGAGAGTATAACTGCGTGGCACGCTGAGCGAACGGCCAATCCGGCAGGGCGGTACACACCGTAGCCGGCGGTGCGGATAGTAGGTACGTATATTACCCCCGGCAGTTGCTGACCAGGATGATGGTGTACTGAAGATACCTCTAGTTAAGGAGTGGTAGGGCTTGTGTATATAAGGTAACTGCCTACCCCCTACAATCTAGGCAACCAGAACACCAACCCATCCACCGAATATTTTGCTACCATCCCGCCTACCATTCTGTGCGGCCCTTGCGCCTCATTCCAAGCCAATTCTCGAAGTCGATCAGACCTCACAAGATGGTGCGCCATATATTTACATGCTTTATGTAAGGTTTACTCACCGCATTTGAATTAGTCCGCCGAAGAGATCAAAACCGATGTTGATACGTCGATCATGTCGCTGGAGGCTTTCGAGAGAAGCTTTGAATTATGGTTGGACGGACGACAAATCCCAGATGAGCTAATGGACCACAATGGGTTGATCCCCGAAGCCAGATGTCTTCTGTCCGAGGTCAAATACAGGGACGATATGCGATCGCCTGTTATTGTTTCAGCAATGAAAAGTTTCGTCACCGAGACACAGAAGCTCAACGATTGCTTTAAGAACGAAGCAACTCCCGAAAGGTTGCCCCGCCAAATCAGGAGCATTCTCTATTGCTTGTCTGATTTGAATGGAGTGAAAGAACAGCTAATGGCTCTGCGTCCCGGAACTACGATCACAGCCGTAGGCAACCGAGCAAGGAAATCATGTCAGATTAACGCCCCCATGGGGGATTTGGGGCAGGGACGGATGAACGTCACAACAAGATACAATATAGCGGAAGAAAGTTTTCAGCCAAATGCGCCGATCAACGCAGATTCTCTCGCTGTCCGGGCCATTGCCACGGCTTGGGCATCCAAGACGACATATTCTAATGATGCGATGGAGGCGGGCCACCCGCCAGGGTTTGTTGCGTCTTCTGGCTAATCAGTGGTGATCCTAACAGAGTCATGGCAGGTAGTATACTAGATAGCGGCATGTGTGTTCTACAGGGGTCTTTACCTGTATTGGCCCCAGGGTAATAGTATACTCTACACCCCCAAGTCCGGTACCGGTGGGCTAGGTTGGTTTGACGAGGACGGAGGTCTTGGGGGCCACGACCCGTGGGCTATGTAAATATATGCTTAATTGCAGTGGCGCGGTACATTGTGCCTAGGTATATCTACCAAGACAACCACAGTGGGTTCCCACACAGCCCAAGTGAACTAGGCAGCACACCTCGAATTACAGCCTACCTAATGACAATGGCATAGATGTCACCATTCTGACCGCTCGTTCTAGGTTTCCCCGTCGTATGCTAAAGCGAAGGAGGAGTAGTATAAGCATGGTTACCAGGTAAAAAGTAATGCTGCGGTTTGATAACTGAATGCGATGGCTTTAGCTTTCGAGATACCTCTGGTTAGTTTTGCACGCTATGCTGAGAAGTTGGAGCTACTAATTCTCGATAAGTGCAGCTATATGCCAGCTCGATGCAGCATATGACCAGCTCAGCATTATATTCGACTATAGTCTATTCGTTTCCCCCTCACTAACCCGTTAATTACGGCTTAGGGGGGTTTACTCCGCGGGGCATCTTGCGCGGCATCACCAAAAATCGGTATTACGGGTGTGCCTTAGCTTGCCGTTTTCTGGATGCTATGCTGGTGCCATACCTGTTAATTCAACTACTCCCCAATATCCTCTCGCTAACGAACGAGCAAGTGTATCTACCTATGTAGTTACGGACAAACCACCCACTCCGTATACTCACTCCATCATGTTCCAGTAACATCTACCTATCTACAGCTTGCTTGCGTAGGATCCGTGGTTTTGGCCTAAGGCCCGATCTCTAGCCTTTTTTTTTACTTCCTTTGATTCTGTATCTTGTCCTTTCCTTCTTGGACGCCCACTTAGGTTGGCCTATATTCACATCCACAGACAGTGGAAGATCGCTATGGAGCGCTTTAGGGATCTCATTCCCATCATGTCTTCATCCCATGCCCTGGGTGGGACGGTCATAGCCACCGGCAATTCGGCACAGGACTCTATACAAAACAATGGTTTCATGATCCTATACGGAACAAGTGAATATATTGACACCTACACCGCCGAATGAATTCAACTGACTATAGTTCGAGGCTCCGGCGACCAGGAGTTGCTAGGAACCTTAGGCCACTGCGATTTTGCGCCGATCTTAGAAGAGCGACAGAGAAAACGCACCCCAGACACCTGCCGATGGATTACCGAAGAGCCTGAATTTCGACGCTGGCAGTCGGAGGAACATGTCTTGTGGATATTCGGAATGCCAGGTTCTGGCAAAAGCTTCATTTCGCACGTCCGTTTCTCGCCTCCTTCGCTGCGACGACCACCACCACTGACGGCGACCTACAGTACCTTTGCGAACATCTCGTTGATGAAGGTCAAGTGCCATTGCATTTCTTCTTTGACTCGAAGAGTACCGCAGCGAAAGACCTCAACTCCCTGAAGAAGTTCTACCCGACCATTCTCCATCAGCTATTGCGACGAGCGTCACGGAAGCCCGATATTACAAGGAAGCAATGCTTTGATATCGCCCGCCAAAGGCTGCTAGACGGTGATACGTCCTCAGCGGCTCTAAGGAAGGCTATACGAGACGTGTTGGGTATTATCGGGTCGGCATATCTTGTGATTGATTCTATCGACGAATGCACAGACGCAGACGACGAAGCTCTAGAGGCTTGGCTGGGAGAAATCAAACAGCTCCCAGGAGTGCAAACAGTCGTTACGAGTCGCTCATTACAGAAACTTGATACTCTCGCCAAAAGAGCGGAGTGCATCAATCTTAATCTCTCTTCGCATATGGCAAGTTCTAACCAAGACATACGACTATTCATTAAGCACCGACTTCAGAAATCCGTCAACCCTCAATTTTCTGGAATGGGAGAGGTTGCGGAACAAGTGGCTGAGAAATCTAAAGTAGGAATTGGACATTATTGCTCAGTTACGGCGGGCTAATTCAGATCAGGGAATGATCTTATACGCAAGACTCATGCTGGACATTCTCGAACGAATACCAGGGGACAAAGAAGCATATAAGCGAAAGCTCAACATGTTGCCTACGGGCCTTAGTGGTCTCTACGCCGCAAAGCTTAGTGAGATTGTTAATTTCGATGAAGTCACAGAATTCGTGAAATCTATATTGCGATGGTTGGTAACGTGCAGAAGACCCCCAACGATCGAGACACTCTGGGGTGTTGATGCGATTCGCAGAACCGTCGAACGAACTCCCACACGAATATAGACAGCCGATTTCATGCACTTTCTACAACAACACTGTCTGCCATTGGTAGAGGTCCTCGACGATAATACTGTTCGATTTGTTCACACAACGGTTGCTCAGTTTCTCAAGGGGGAAGATATCGAAGGAGAGGGTGAAACTTGCCCCGAGCGCTTTCAGATCAAAGTTTTAGACGGCCACGAGCACATTACCATCGTATCCCTTACATTACTCAGTTGGAATACTGCCCAGGAAAAGGCGGCGTCGTTGGACTACAAAGATTTGCAAGAATATGCCATACTAGAGTGGCCAATTCACTTCAAACAGTCGGCTAAGCAGATTATGAAAGATAAAGAAAAGAGGAATCTGATCTTATCCTTTTGTCGACACGAAAACTTCTGGCCGTGGCTGACTGTACGTGCAGCATTGGACGTTGCTTTTCGCATCTATTTTGGACTCCACGGAGAACCTATTTACCCAAAGCCACTGCATATTGCTGTGTATTTCGATATCTGGGAGCTCGCGAGCTTATTTTTTAAGGACATCAACGAAATTGACGCCACTCAAAGCACACCTCTTCACATTGCTGCCGGAAGAAGCTCTTCGCAAATTGCACGGCGCCTCGTGGAATTCGGCGCAAACCTGTCTGCCGCCGATAGGAATGGCTCATTACCTCTGCATAGGGCTGTTCGCCGCGGGAAATGGGAGACTGTTGAGGAGCTCTGCTCTCGGGACAGTACAGGGATTAATACACATGACAATTATAAGTCAACTCCACTGCATATAGCCTGTCAATTGGGATGGACACGTTGTGTCGAGGTTCTACTCGCTCATAATGCCAAAGTTATTACAGATGACAATCCCGATCGGAGCCCTATTGCTCTCGCTGTTGAAAATGGGCACTTTGAAGTCGTCCGAAAATTACTCCAGTTCGACGAGAGCTTGATCACCCACTGTGGTAGACCCCTTATCGAAGCTGCTAGAAGGGGCTCACTCGAGACTGTTAAGTTTCTATATGAGCAAGGGGCAAACCTGACATTCAAAGGTAAATTCGGACAGACTGCGTTGCATAAAGCATGCATCGCACAAAACAAAGGCCTTGTCGACTACCTCCTCTCCAAGGACTTGGATTCTGACCCTATCGATGATTCGAAGCGCACACCTCTTTACTACGCGGCTGAGAAGGGCAACCTATACATTGTGAATGCGCTCATTGCTAGGAATGCGAACGTGAATTTCCTGGATCGGCGACAGGAGACGGCGCTCTTTAAACCAGCGGGGAAAGGACACGTAGAAGTCGTTAGGAGGCTACTGGAAGCTGGCACGGATGCGACCAAACTGGACAAGTGGGACCGGACCCCTTTAAGATTTGCGGCGATGTATGGCCATCCCGATGTAGTCGCCGTCTTGCTCAAGAAAACCGCAATCAAACAGAATATCCCGGATTGGGCCGGCCGTACGGTCTTGCATAATGCGGCTGCGTGGCTAAGGAAGGGCCAGGAAGATGTCATTGACATTTTGTTCGAGTACAAGGCAGAATCTGGACAGATAGACGCGAAGTCCGGGATGACGGCTCTTCACGCCGCACTGTTACGCGTGGAAGGTGAACCACCTCCCACTGCAGAACTTATTAAACGCCTCATCCATTACCGTGTTCCCATCGATAGCCGCGATATGTATGGAAGAACTGCGCTATACCTTGCGGTCGTAACTCGGCATGCTGAAGCCGTCAGGCTTCTACTTGAGGCTAGGGCCGATACAAACGATAATTCTTTTCACGAAGCTGTTCGAAGACGCGATAGAGCCATAGTCCAGATGTTTCTAGAAATAAAACCCTGGATCAACTTGTCTGAACGGGACCGGGAGCACCAAACCCCCCTTCATATTGCTGCAAACAACGGAGACAAGGATATAGTTACTCAACTACTCGATGCTGATGCCCCCACGCAATCGCTTGACCAGAATCATATGACACCATTGATGTATGCTCAAAAGCATGGAAATACAGAAATCATCAAACTATTGATGAACAAGGACCCAATCCCATCCGGCGATTACGTTTCTCGAGCAGAGAATGGGGTTTGGAAGCGAAGCCTGTTGCACTGGCTCGCAGCGGAGGGCAAGGACCTCAGCCAAGTCTTGTTAGACAAATCAACTCTCAACGCGCAAGACATCGTCGGAAGGACGCCGCTCCACTTGGCCGTGATGTCTAAGTCTTTAGACACAGTACGGCAACTAGTCTCCGCTAAAGTTGACACAAACATTGCAGACGAGAGCAGTTTCACTCCTCTGCATTATGCGACCGAAAGTCAAGAAACAGCGATTCTCCAAGCCATTGTATCCGCACCTGGGATCAATATAGATGAGACTGATAGATGGAACCGGACAGCGCTTTACCTAGCAGCTCATAAAGGAAACTCGGAAAACGTTCGTATTCTCTTGGACATTGGTGCTTCATTTACCGCTGACCATGCCCAACGGAGTCCCTTGCATGTTGCAATTGACGAAGAGCACGATGAGACGGTAGATGTCTTGCTTCGGAGTAAACGGGCGTCGGATTTAATTAGAGCAAGAGATACTCATAACAGAAGTGTACTTCACCTAGTTTCCTGTCGGGGTAAAGGGGGCATTCTCAAACGTATCCTACGCCTTGCCGACGACACGTCTTTTATCGATGAGAGAGACGATTCCGGGCAAACCGCTTTGCACCTTGCATCAAAGTATGGCCACTTTGAGGTAGTTAAGGAGCTGCTGGCTGCTGGCGCTATGGCACACATCCTCGACAATGATCTTTTTCTCGCAGCACACTTCGCCGCCGAGGCGGGGTATACCGCTATTGTGGGGGTCCTGCTTGATGCGATTCCCATGAACGTAGATAAATGTTTAAGTAAATGTCAGCAAAGGCGAGTGAGGGGTGAGGAGATATTGGGGAGCGCCGTGTTATACGCTTTGTTCATAGAGAAAGTGCTTGAGCAGGTTGAACGTGGTTGGTATCTTGCTCGACCGGAGTTACTAGAACCCGACAAATGGGCGCACCTAACATCAAAGGTAAAGGACGACTTAATGATTTGGGATTGGCAAAAACATAGCATTCCAGGTACGACCTTGATGCGCGCTGTGATGGGTGGCCACCCCGATGTTGTACGGGCGATACTCGAAAAAGTTCCCAACATGCCTTTACATGCGTGGTCTTACCACCACCAAGATGCGCTACAATTGGCTGCTGGGCGTGGCTATTATTCGATCATTGAGCAATTCATCGACGCTGGCGCTAACGTGAACCACAACGTCGAAAATCACGAAACCTCCCTACACCAGGCAGCCCAGAATGGCCATGAAGCTGTGATCACGCTATTACTTCAAGCAGGCGCAAACCCCAGTACGTCCCGCATGACGGATGGGGCTACACCACTTCATCTAGCCGCTGAGAACGGCCACTCCGGCGTTGTGAGACAGCTTGTTCGCGTGACGTTCATTAATATCACCGATGATATGAGGCAGACGCCGTTACACCGCGCATGTCTACACAACCACAAGGCGGCGATTGAAATGCTTCTAGACGCTGAGGCAAACCCTCTTGCACAGGACATAAATGGGAAGACACCATTGGCTATAATGAGTGGCCTTGGTGATAATTGGTTATGTCTACGTATGCAAGAGCAGGCTACTAGGTATAGGCTTGAAGAGAGGAGAGAATAAAAACGGCGTGATTTTCAATGCCAGAAAGAGAGGGGAAGATAATGAGGACGATTGATTAGGAGCATGTCCTATATTTCTGTTGAAATACTGCCACAGTACCAGGTGGTGCTAGTGCTGTACCTTTGCATTTCAACGACTTCGATATTAAGCATGGAGACTTTTAGAGAGTCAAATGTTTAGGAGATTTCATATCTGTTTTCAAGCTTAGAAATTCTCACTACAACGAAAGAGGGACTACTTCTTTTTAGCTCAAAATATAACAGTTTTTCTCTTCTTCCTTCTCCTCTTGAGCACGCTGCGCGACTGCTACAGCCCCAATGTCCTGACATGGAGGAAAGGAATACCTTCCATATGTCAAGAAAGATATTATAGCACGGCGACGCTGTCGTATATTTACTAGATACTAATTCAGCCTAGTGTCTAACGAAACTTAACCAACGTTCTAGAAGAATCGCCTTTGCACAAGATTCTCTTACTTTGCTCAATGTCCTAAACAAGCATTATCACCAACGACTACCACGTATCAGCATCTGCGTGCAGCCAATTCCACATAGTTGCGTGAGCGCGTGTTCGTCTATTTTCATCGGAAAAAACGGCTGTCTTATAACGCGAATATTCAGCAGGAAGGCCTGCTATACAATAATTGACTTTAAAGTTTGGGAAATCAAAACAACACCGCGTCGCTAGACTCCCACCCCCTATGTATTACCGTATGCCAGAAATAAACTTCATAGTACATGGGCAGTCAGAAAGTATCACCTATTAAAGCAGAGGCTTGGGGCGCATTTAGTTCTTTTGTGTCAGCTGACAGCGCATTGGCGTCTGCGCCAGCGTTGAGGAGGGCTTGGATAATCTCGGCGTGGCCCTCGCTTGTCGGCATTGGGCAGTATCCGAACTATCTCTACGTCGTTGTAACTAGAGATATACTGAAGAGCGGTAAGCTCTAGTAGCTTAGAGCCGGCGTCAGCCCCTACATTAAGACACTTCCTACATAACGCCGGAATATCCCAATTTTGTTGAACCTGCGACAGCCTTCTACCTGGCTGTCAGTGGTGTGGCTGTGGCTGTCAACGGTGTGGCTGCGTGGATGGTGGTTTAGATTGTACGAATGGGTTATGGTTGCTGGGGAACAGATATGCCGCACGCGTATATATTTGCGTCGCACACCCACAGAAACCTTTCCTCCCTTTCCTTTTTTTCATTAAGCTATATATTAATGCCACAACATAGGTTATAGGCAATCAATGCATTATTCCCGCCACTGTTACTGCACCTACAAAAAAGTGTGACGGAAACCCGGAATAAAGCCGACCCGAGCTCCGAATCGCAGCCAAGTTTCATTGGAGCGTATCACCGCTGTAATCTTTAGAGGGATGCATACACAGTTCTTAATTAGTATGAGTATATGAGTTTTTGGGGACTTGGGGGCTACCGAATGCGCTAATTGCTGGTAATCGTCGCGTAGCTGGTACTTCTAGTATGGCGTGGTAATTCCGGTGTGGCGTGATAACTTTAGTACAGAGTGCGATGGAGGCTACATACCAATATCTGTTACCTTTGCTACCTATTCTAATTAAAGTATTCTAACCAATTAAAAACACTAGCTTTTGTAAAATAAGTGACTTTAGTAGCCATCCATTCGAGTGTAAATTCTAAGGTTATTATGTGGTGAGGCCTGTATCTTGGTTTAAATAACTAATACCTACCCAACCACTCGGATAGATACTCTACGTCCTCATATTATTAAGAGGTACGTGGCAACTCAACATCCTTCAAGCAGCATCCCACAGATTAAACACGCGATAATATCATTTTCGTCTTTAGGAGTTCGATTTGCCACACTTTAACACATAACTTTTAAAATATAGCCTGGCAAGCAAATTCCCGATGGACCAGCTCCTCATCATAAAGGGTTTGGTCCTACAACCGGCTTAGCGCGTTACTGCGGATGGACGATCGTATAGCCACGCCCAGATCCCGTGGATGACGCCAATCTCGCTATAGCACGCCTCAGTGACGCGGACGCCCTTGATTGGCCTCAACAGTCCGAACAGCTGTTTAGATATAACTGGTGGTATATGTTAAGTTCTCTATCTAGAAAAAGAAAACAAATAGAAAGGGAATAGAAAATAATGAGAGGAGCAAGCTTCAGTTATGCTCGCTGTCCTAGTACGCCGCCCTAGTACCCGCCCAGTAGGTGCGTCCAAGTACCTACTTTCTCATCGTTTCAATAGCCGCCAAGAAGACGTCTACAGACTCGACGGGATAGTTCCATTGGACTGAACCATCCATGGCTTTGTTGTTCTCAATCACCACGCTTCCCAGGTCCTTCCACACATCAACTCCCACTGGCGTATTCATCTGTAATGAATGGCTTAATGCTTCATTTCCCATCACGCGTCTTGAAGCGCCATCAGTAGGAGTAAGATCTGAAGTGCTGGTCTCTCCAGAGTCTGCAACTGAACCCTGCCTGGAAAGAAATGCAATGTTATCTTTCGAAAGTGCCACAGTTCCGTCGTCTAGCACAAATTAGCACATCTCCAATCCAAACCTGGACTACACTTGCCGTTGCGGGGTCGACCCTCGAGTAATTGAGAGATTCTTAATTGAAAATCTTCTCCGTCGATTTCTCGTAGTCGCCTATTCGTCTCCTCCACGGTGACGGTATTGATGTGAACGGCTGCACCAACGCCTCTTGTGAGTTCGACATTACTAATCTGAATGTGTATAGTCAGGTTTAGTTTAGCACTCTCGAGGTCTCTCATGATGCTCTCAAGCTTGTTCCACAACGATTTACCATGCAACAGCTGCCTGAAAAATCCTCGAACTAGACCTTGAGGTGAACCCATTATCTCGAGGTGGTCCTTAAGACCTCTCCCTACATCGTGAATCTGGGCAATGGATTCGCCGACATGAGGTGTCTTCAAAGCGTCTTCTTCTCTGACTAAATTCACAATGCTTTCCAGTCGTGAGACTACACTTTGATACTCCCAAATTAGTCGCGGGAGTTCTTTCTGGCGCTTGACAGCCTCGTGGACCCGCTCGAATAGTTTAATTGACTGCTCAAGGACTGCCGAGACTGAGGCCACAGTGCTGAAAATCTCGGCCTGTTTTTTGTCAGATCAAACTAGTATAGAGTTAGAAGACACTTACCATTCTCTAGGACCCGTACTCAGCAACCAGATACGAGGAATGTGGCTGTTTTGGTGACTAGAATCCAGCGAAGAGATGAAGACGCTACCATGTGAGTGAACGCATACACCACTATATCCGGGCACCCTGATCTGCGACTTAAGAAATGTCAGTGACACGTAGGTGGTGTAGGAGGACAATAAGAATCCCAGTTGCTAGGAATTTCCGACCCCCAAAATGCACTAGTCCTGTCAGATCTTTATCTCTCAGCGACGGATAACGCGGTACCAGAGCGTATGTGTGCTGCTACTTACTCGACTACACCTACTTCAAACCCATAGAAGCGATTCCACGTCTCCATATTCAAACGCGGCGAATAACTAGCAGCCTCTTGTCCCATCCAATGCTGCAGAGAGTAGGGAGCGTGGTTAAGCGATGTCCACCTATCTGCCACCCATTTCTAACTCACTGCTATAATATAGGTCATATGGCACTGCAGCTAGACTTGGGCTTTGGCTTCGGACCTCACCTCGACCGTAGACTCTGCTTCGTTCTTTTAAGTAGGGGACTAATGGCCGTTGTAGACTATTGCTGAAGATGGTGGGCGATTTGGTTACAGTCTCTGATGTACGGATTCCTACGGAGTACTTATAGGGGTAGCTCCGCCTGGCTCGCCTGGCAAAGAGAGGGGTGGGTCCCCTAATGTGCACATGATTTTCGGAGCGCTAGGTTAGCTTTTTGGCCGCGCGACATAATTCGGGCTTAACAACCCCGCGTTCTTCTCTTCTGTAGGTCGTAGACCCTGGGGTTACATAAATGTGCGATGCGGAAAGATTTTATCAGGGAGCTACAATACAAGGTGAATAATAGTGCTGAAAGGTCACCATAGTTTGAGGGGATGCACATAACGGAGCCGTCTTGGGCAGCACTAACCTATTGGGCCTTTTAGTCGCGCACATAACCAACCCTTTTCCTATACTTAATATCTTACAAAGCGCCGTTCTCGCTTGGTGCTATTATTAGTATATAAATTGGCCCCCAAGCTCAGAGCCTCATCTCTCCAACAGACCCAAACGTAGCGTGGACAAAAGAACAATAAAAATATAAGTAATTAAATATGCGTGACAATGCATAAACCGGCAGCTACGGTAATCCGCGAGGTCCGTAATTAGTGCTGCCCATTTCTCATTGGTCACATCCCGTACCTTAGCACTACCCAATGTCACATTCTTCGGGTAGGCAGAAGCCAACAATGCAGAAATTTCTTTTTGGCAATTGTATTTGTCATGATACGTGCATATGCTAGGCAGACCGAGAAGCTTAATATATGCGAGGCGGCCCTGAGGGCGAATCGGAAATCCGTTTAAGCGTAGTATGTTCCGGTAATATTATCGTGAACTAACCGCGAGGGGCTAGCTGGCGAGACTGTGCGTAAAATAAAGAGCGAGGCGTAGCATGGTGCTTTGGGCTATATGATACCGGGCTTCCCTGCAGCAATTAACATTATGACGGGGCCTTTCTCGTTCGCGCTTAAAGTTATCTACACGGTTCTCGCTGTCCGCTTCGAAAGGATTTGGCCCGTACATTTCCGTATCTAGTTTGTAGACTCCTTACCTACTGATCAATCGAAAACCATGGTATGTCCAGCAAAACTTTCTTACGACATAGCGTGTCATGATTCAGACACTTACTTGAAATTTGGCAGGCGCCTACAGAGGTGGTCGATACAGCGATCAACGAAGACACAGAATCAAGTGTTAAACAAGAACCAATCTCCTATGTAGTCAGTTGATGTTAACTGTAATTCAGCTCATCGAAACAATACACAAGCTCACCCGGACAGCCAGCTTGTGACGTATGAGCCTAGGTATGAAACCAAAGATGACATATCTCATTTACTTTGTTGACGGCGGTATATTGGTACAACTCAAAGCCTATTGTCAAGTGCACGGGGCCCAATGTTGAGAGCTGGGCGTAGGTGTGGATTTACAGCGAGCCTTTTGTTATCATGAAATATACTAACTATTATGTTAGCTTCTACGGTCAACAACATCCGGCCACCGAGTACGGGCCGAGTGCGCCCCGGTCAACTCCCCGAGTCATCCAGCATGGCTCTGTAATTACCTCCATTATTGAATTAGGACACGGAGCTACATTAGATCAAGGTGACAAGGTTCTGGGTGTTGTTCATTCGGGAGTCGAACAGCGCGGTGCTAAGATTGGGGGTCGTATTAAGGCCGAGCAGAAGAGCCAAATTCGTCAGGGGGACGTCGTTCACGAAAATGGCACAGAATATTAGCCGGCCGGCCGGGCCACTCATCACGGGGTCGCCATTAGAGATAGAACATAAGCTCCCAGCTAGAATCATGGCTAGCACCTGTGGAAACAATTAGGCATCGGAAATATTCGCGGCTGTATAGGAGAGTACGGTTTTCTTATGAAGCCGCGAGCGGGGTTCGAGTGGCGCTGGAGCCTAGGGGCCATATTTATCTTGCACCCTTACTGTGGTGGCACTCACTTCCGGTCAGAGTACGGTGCACGATAATACAATTTAGTAGTATGCAATTGAGGGTGTATATCAGAGATCTGTGATTATTATGAGTTGTAGCTATCTTGGGAGAAGCTAATCTAGGGTAGCTTCCGAAGGGAAGTATGCCTCCTCAGGTCACGTGATTGCAATGTAGGTCATGTGACCGTACACTTACGATCGCTTTTACTCTCAATCACGCCCGCACGGTATTACTTTCACGTAGCTAGCTCCCCCGTCCTAGGTTATAGTCAATTTAATATTCATGTCTTTAGTTTTGTGGTCCAGGGGTTAAAATGACCTGCTCGCTATTTTCCGTAATCATTATTGTTAGTAGCTAGATGATTTATTGAGACCTTCACCAGGTCTGCTTTACAGCTGGAGGTAACGACCTAACTAGCTATGGTGCCAATCATACAACGGGAAAACACGTATGTGCATAATATCTGCTTATTTTCATTAACTAGGTAGGAAGGTGGGGGAAGCTTGGAGACGAGATATTCTTTAGCCGTCTCAAGCCTGACCCTTAATAAGAGAAATGAGTCCCCCCCCGAATTCCCTTTATCCACCGAATACCCGCGATTCAACTACTTCGCTTTCATGCAGGTTTCTTCATCGCCGTCGAAAATTGAGAGCGGAAAAGGCCAACCCAGGCTTTCTATGACCGTGTGAAGAATATATCATATCTGCTCAATTTTAGGTCGATTTGCGCTACCAAATCTTTCTCTTTACGCCTACTTAACCGTAGATTGTAATGACGGGAATGAAAGTATAGCGTGATAGCGTAGCATCTTTCCTAATGCTCATATAAGCCGTTGGGGGGAAACCCAGCGCGGACCCGACGCAAGTAAACTAGATCCATCCAAGTGCATACCGTGCTCCTCAATAAGAGGCGAAATGTATAAGCTGTCAAATCAGCAGATAGAAAAGTAGCATGGCCGGGTTAACAAAATTTGCGATGCCACAGCCCCCGGTTGCGGAAGGGAAAATCGTAGCCAATCTTTACAATACGACTAGTACTGTCACCAAGGCCTAATCCTTCATAAAATGCCACGGCGTCATACGATACTGTCCATCGATCATAATAACACGTTAGATCATCCGGGGGAAAGATACCCTGTGGCTTTAGACTTCATGAGGTAAAAGAAGCCTATGCTTCTCCCGCACTGATACGAAGACATTCCTTCTCCATTTGCCATTCATAGTGAAGGAGCTTGATGGTTGAGAATGTCGTAGTGCCTCTAGAGCGATGCTACCAATAACTGGGCATATATATCTCAAAGTTCCCTGCTTAAGGGGATAAAATAAGCATCAAATAAATCGACGGTAACCTAGCCAAGTGGCGATAAAATCGTTCCAAAATTACGACCGCAATCCCGCTTGCGCGAAAAGACAAATGTCAATAGCACTCAGGCTAGGTTTTTATATGAAGCCACATAAAACACGACTTACAAGGCACACCTTTACGACAATCTCAGCAATAATAAACTACCTGTGCTGGAATTAGTGACAGAGTTAAAGAGAGTGGTAAAAGCCAGGTGGCTGGGTACTTCGCCCCACACACATTTACTATATACTACAGAGGTACCATCTCACACTACTGTACCTAGACTATTCCTTACACCTTATGCTGAATATAAATATAGTATACTTATCAACAGCCTGCATACTTCCACGGATGTGGACATCTCGGGCCGTAGGTAGCCATGAAAGGGCATTGTATTCCACCAGACAACATTATATATATCCTCAGGGCACTTCCACCGTTCTGTTAATGTTCTTAGTATTATTAGGTATTATACGAGATTGTACGCTATAGGTGATTTGGAAGTTGAAACTTCGGTCGCCGTGTCTGTCTCAGTGGCCCAGCTGGATATCGCGGTTGTAAATGTCACGTGTCTTCGCCACTAAGTGTGAAGGTATTAACTTCCTCGGCAACTAAGCCATGATCCACGTACGGGGCTCATGCAATTTTGCTCCTTACTTAAGTACCTTAACTATGTGCATGAGGATTATTCCTGACGTGCGTGATGAAAAAAAAGATAGCAGATACAATTATTATGGTATTGAATGGTACATTGAACGATATATTATTTCCTGTCTATTAGCAACATAGAGGCTGTATTAATGAAATGGTAGATGTTTGAACGTTGCGTCCTGTCTGCTAACTTCGGAGTGCTGTAGGAAGAACCCGAAGGTATACATGAATACCATTTTTCTCGCATAATACATGAAGTGACTCCTCGACCCTGTCAACTTGCAGCACCAGCCGCTTTCCGCCCTCGTTCCTAACCCAGCCAATTTTATAGCATTCCAAGGGGGTATGCGGGCTGCGCCACCAGGCATGAGAAGTAAGCATGAGAAGTAAAAGTGTCAAGGGTACAGTGAACCTGCAACCATCCCGCACGAGACTATACATCGTGAGTTGACTCTGGTGCATGTTTTGCGGCGGCTCTAATGCCGTGCTCAACGGATCCTCGAAGGCTAAATGCAAATGTCTCCTATCAAAGCATTTATCTCTAAAAGCAGTGAAGCCGACAGAAGGAAAAGCAGAGGTAACGCAGTTTGTAATTTGATTGGTATCGCAATTTCCTGAGGCCTGCACGATTGGCCGGATATGACAGTCCCTAAAGCATTGTTCTCGTTTGATCCAAACCTCTTTCGCAAAGGCCGGACGTCTGCGGGAGAGAACTGCTTCTTGAACGGCCCGGCCCGTTGTAGGCCGTGGCAAATTACGCGTCAACTGCTGAGGATCTAACACCCGTGATGAAACGGTCTTCCCAAGATTCACCATGGTTTGCACTTCTAGGCAACATGTGCTGACGCCAGTGGGACCATCCTCCTGATCAACTCCACACACTATGATGGTTGTGAATTCGGCTTTCTCGCAGATGACATGCATCTTTTGAATTCTATCTTTCCGGTTGATGCAAATATATCAACACAGAAGTGGTAGCCTAACGGTATTGTGTTGACTACCTAAGGGAGAATAGCAGGCAGCTCTCTAGAACCACTAACACGTTGCGTGTCGTTGCCTAAGCGAACGTCAGACTTCCCGCAAATTTAACTAATAGCCACGTGCTCGTCGCCGTCTGCTGCTGGACTAATCGTTCACGTGTGGCAGTTGATGAGCTGCAGACTTTTAACGATCAAAGAAGGTGGTAGAGCTTACGATGTTCTAGCTTAACCCAGTCATAGATGATCGTGGGTTCGCAATATTTAGGCATTGCTCGGGGGGCGAACCAATCAGAAACACATTAGAATCTAGAAAGCGCCGCCACACCGTTCTAGGCTTCCGAGATCAATCTGTTGATGGCTTTGGGAAATTTCCTTTGGATATCTTTCTATTAGAGCCTCATGTTTTTAAATCGAAAATCTCTCGTCGCCCTATGAATAAATCGAAAACATGGCTTAGATGGCATTACCCGCATGAACAAGTCCGGAAGCTAGAGTGAATGCTAATGCTCTCGGTTCGCCGGTATCTTCTTTGATGTGATTTCCGTCCGGACTCACTACGGCTAGTCCTACAGCGGCCAGTCCCACGGCAATGGGAGATTTCCCCAGCACCAGACACAGCCGACGTCGAGGGTCATCGAATTCCCAATGGCGTTGGCCAATATTCACAAGATGGAAATCCAAGGCATCTTCCGTCTGTGAAAATTGGAGCGCCAAACATTTTAGTTTACTACTTAGGTCGACTTGCGAAGAATGGCTCGGATATAGCAGCACTTATCACACGTGCCCGACGACGTCGGCAAGTCTGGGGATGGTATTTCGTCAGATCGTTTCCGCTTGCTAGTCAGCTCATCCATGGGGATTTCCATGGTGACTTCCATAGTATCATTCATCATTGGGGAACTTAGGGGTTCCATCTACGTCGTGGGATTAACGGGACGGTCCGAGTACAAATGCGCTAGGGCATATTACTACCTCACCTTAAGTAATTTATCATGCGTATGGCAGAGTCTGACATGGTAGGGCCCGCCTTTGGGACGGCGCATAGAGACGAAGCACATTACAGGGTGTTTGGTGGAACGCTTTGTTCATTCTGTCTTACAGAGAAGCCCCGTCTACCAAAGGTCAATGATGTTAGCATCCGCGGTGAGGGGTACCTTTCTTTGCCGCGCCCCGTACCCGACCTTCCTCAATTGTACGTTAACTCTTAGGACAATCTTCTGATTCCCTGAAGCCAATTCTCAGTTCCGCGTTTTATTTTTATTTTTTTCTCTAGGTGTGTACTTATCGCGCTACAGGGTAGGGTCACTAAACCTAAGTCCACAACTTATTCCAATCATGTGAAGCCAATTGCCAGTGCTCACCTCTTCGTGTCTATGTACTAACTCCTTCTCCTACATGCCTGTCCATGAGTCTTGTTTATCACCATACGGTTGTTACGTATTGGATACGCCTTTCCGGCAGGGCGCCACTAGAGAGCAGTCGGGGTATATAACACAGCCGTCAGGGGCTTCCTCCAATCAATCAGAAACATTGGCTTCGTGGCCTAATGGCTAGGGCGCTAGATTTCGGTACTTCCTGTCTGATCCTCTAGAGATTGTCGGTTCGAGTCCGGCCGAAGTCGTCATTACCTTTTGCCCTTTCGTTCCGTGAGCAACGTGGCGGCTATGACGTTGCTCCCCAATTCTTTTTCTTTTCTTTTTTCTTCTTCCTGTACTACGTATTAGCGGCCTTAGTTCGGGTAATATGAATGGCACCCACGGCCGAAAGTGGGCCCGCGCCGGTATTCTGTACTAATAATTTTGCCACATTTCGTGCCCTACCCTAGACTCAGCGGCGTGACTGGTATGACTGACTCTCAATGTATCGATAACTCACGATAACCGACGATAACTGACGCGCTGCCTTCTCGCTACAGATAACGGCGGGTTAGTGGGGTCGTTGCTCCCGATTACTGCCCGATCTCGGCCGGCCCAGCAAAAACGCCTTTCACCGCCAATGACAGGCCGTCGCATCGCAGCCCTCTCCGATCTCTCTCACTGCCATGACCAATTGCGGCTCTGTGGTGATCCGGCAGCAGTTCTCGTAGAGAAGAAGTAGAGCGGTAGAGCAGTAGAAGTAGTAGTAGCAACAGGAGTGCTCGGCGAGGGCGGTTTCGACACAATTCCACCAAATGTCTGCTTCCATCCCTGGCAATCGGGAGCTGCCCGAGTCGCAGTATGACCTGAGCACGTACTGGGGCCGCGTGCGCCATACCGCGAGCATCACCGATCCGAGGTGAGTTTCCCTTCCTCTCTCTTTTGCACCGTATCGCCTCAAGAAGGACATGTGAAGGGGGATTACGACCGATCAATTGCCCCATCTTATCTACCTGCCAGCAAACATGGCTAACCTGCCTCTGCTCTCTCTAGGACTCTCCTTGCTGGGACGAGCGGCCTCGAAGATGCGAAGAAGTTGATCATGGCGTACAAGCAGGGAGATATCAAGGAGATGACGCCGGAACTGTGGAAAGCGAAGAAGATTGTCGACTCGACAATACACCCTGGTACGACCACGAACTCACGCCCCTTCCCCCCGACTCGGTTTGCGACGGTGGACTTGGCTAACCGGATGCGCTGCGACTAGATACCGGGAAGCCCGTCTTGCTGCCCTTTCGCATGTCGTGCTTCGCCCTCTCGAACCTGGTCGTCACAGCAGGAATGCTGACACCAGGCCTTACGGTACGCGCGCCCCCCTCTAGACAGCGAACTTCCCTCCCCTTCCGCAAACTAACCCTCCGCCCCGCCATAGAACACCGGCACCGTCCTCTGGCAAATCGCAAACCAGTCGCTCAACGTAGCCATCAACAACGCCAACGCAAACAAGTCCACGCCGCTCTCGTACTCGAAGCTCGCACAGTCGTACTTCATCGCCGTCGGCGCCTCGTGCTCCGTAGCGGTAGGGCTGAACGCACTCGTTCCGCGGCTCAAGCGCGCGTCGCCCTCGACGAAGCTGGTGCTCGGCCGGCTCGTGCCGTTCGCGGCGGTCGCGTCGGCGGGGTTCCTCAACGTGTTCCTCATGCGCGGCGAGGAGATGCGCGTCGGCATCGACGTGTACCCGGTGCTGTCGGAGGCCGACAAGGAGAAGCTCGCGGCCGAAGGTAGGGCGGAGAGCGACGTGGCGTCGTTGGGCAAGAGCCGTCGGGCGGCCACCGTCGCCGTCGGCGAGACGGCACTCAGCCGCGTCCTCAACAGCACGCCCATCATGGTCGTGCCGCCGCTGGTCCTCGTCCGCCTGCAGCGCACCCAGTGGCTGCGCAACCACCCGCGCCTCACCCTCCCCGTCAACCTGGGCCTCATCCTCGGCATGAGCTACGTCGCGCTGCCGCTCGCTCTCGCGGCCTTCCCGCAGCGCCAGCGCATCAGCGCCGAGAGCCTCGAGGACGAGTTCCACGGTCGTGGCGGCCTCAGCGGCATGGTCGTGTTTAATCGAGGAATCTAATACCCTTACCTTGCCCTTGTTTTTTTCAACAGAGGAGAAAAAATATACCAGTCTTAGATGAAAGAAAGAAGGAAAGAAAGCGCTTCGTTAGACAGCGAGAAAAGAGCAGCGAGCTAGATATAGAGAAGAGAAAGAGGGATTGACGGGCGGACACTCGTTTAGTCGACGAGTCTGCGTGGACCCGACTGGCGGGTTTCCTCTCTGTTTTGTTTTGGGTTCTGGGGTGGGAAGAGGGGGATGAAAAATCGCGATGGGATGCGATGCTATGCTTTATTGATATCACGTTTAGAAGAAAGACGCCTCGGAACTTCATGTGCGATATACCATACCATATCTGTCCCAGAGGTCGAAGCCGAGAAGAGCTTGCGGCGTTGTCTTTGGTAGAATGCGCTTATACCCTTCCCACTGTAGCATTAGAGGGAGCGAGCGGAATGAGGACATGATAATATCATCTATTTATCTATCTAACCGTCTATTCAGCACATTATACAGGTAGTCTTCTACCTCTGCCTCTACCCGAGACCGAGACACTTCCTCTTGGTCCGCGTCTGCTTCACCGGCGTAGCCTGTCTTGTCATTCGCTCGGTGTACACGCCTTGCTTGCCTGGTTATTAGTCAGCCAGTCAACCGTCTCGATACCTGTCCTAGCCGATCCTATCCTATCTATCGAGGACGATACATTAGAAAACGGCAGTGAGCCCACAGAAGCTTCCAGCCGACGCCGTCTGCGTGGGAGGTATTTAGACAATAAATAGCACGCAGGATAAGACATCCGCCGCGCCTTCTTGCGGCTGTGAATGTCCATATAGTAGATACTGTACTATCGGATATACGGACCTGACCGCTATATTTAGGTCGTGGTAGATGGGTAGGATAGGATAGATTGGATCAGAGATAGAGAGATTGTCGACGTTCCTGTCTGGTGCGGGTGAGATACTCTACATACCCCAACTCCTCGGCCGCGAGGTGGCTTACATCCTATCTCCGTGCCCTTTTGGTTGTTGATCGTAGCCTACCTAGTGAGTAACCTGACCAGGTATTTCGGTAGTTGCTGACGCGACGGCCTGCTGCCGCCGCTGCTGCTTTGGCGGAGACAGATAGGCAGGTGTGTATCTATGTTATTGCGTCGGCGGGGTGGCTGATTACATACATAGTATATGCGGCGCCTAGGTATGTTAGTGGGCTATTTACTGCCTAGATGGAGAGAGATAGGTATGTATTACTGGCGACGGGCGTAGATGGTTGATAATTGGGGCGTAATTAATCCACTTAGCCACCGCCAGCTTGCGACATATGAGCAGATATGAGATTGTCTATTTATGCGTCGTACGGTAGTTCTGCGCAGTGTAGTGTGCCCGTAGCGTAGCGTAGGGTACCGACGGAAGATCCCTATTCCCTCCCGCTTGGAGTATCCCAATATGGCGCGAGACAAAACAACCTACGCTATACCTACTATAGCGCCAAGCATATACCTCACCTCGATGTCTATGTGGTTATATTGTATGGCAATGCGTCTCAACTATGCTCTGTGCTCTGCTGGGTAGAGCCTTGATGGAGAGCACGTTTCTATAACTCTGTAGCGGAGGCCAAGGGACGAAGAAGTGGAATTTCCCAGCACAGCAAGCCGTCGGGGTTTTCTGGCCGGGCAACGTAGCATGCAGATAATTAGGACGGGCAGTGGGCTTACGGTAATGGAAGTGTAAACGAACTGCGGTGCGCCAGGACGGGCAGGCCAGTTTCTACATCGGTTCTACCTTGGCTGGACCTATCTGGCCGCGCAAGTCGGTGGCTTGATGATGATGTGTGTGTATCTTTGTGTGTACTGTAGCATCCAGGCTAGCGCACGCACCACACTGCGCAACGCGGGGTACATTAAAATATTACGTCTGTCCCTTGGTTGTGCTGGCCTTTGTTGGCTTGTCGGCTTGTTGGCTTGCCTGCCTAGATAGCAGGAAGATTCTCGGGGTCTTCTCGCTGCTGACGAAAGCGAAGGACCAAACACCGAAATGCCACTTCCCTTGAAGGGTATTTTGCTTCGCTTCCTCGGCAAAAACAGCCTGACGAACCCGCTACAGAATCGAGATTTGATGGGTGCCTTTGGGCCATGGCCTGACAACGCCCTGAATCATACATAGTCCCGTATGGCGTGGATGCGATGGTCTCCTAGTTTCCGATGTGGCTTGCTGCTTCTGGCTCGGCTAGACCCGAGTACTTGTGTTTTGATGGACATACCGTAGTCAGATGGTGTTTTTCTGTTGTGTGCGTTCTTTTGTTTATCGGGGTGGCACATTGCACATGTTATATAAACCGTGTGATTCTCCATAAGTAGATTTATCCAACCGAAAGAGACGTTGCAGCCCTGGGCAGGTCCCCGACTTAGGATCCGGGAACCATCGATAGATAAGTGGGAGGGAATCTGTTATCGTGAGGAGGCACAGCAGCGCACTTCATCTCATACAACTGTACATACATCCTCGGTAGCACGGCTACAGAGGATCGACTGGAGGTCGTCTCATAATGGGCCTAGTTTGGCGAAGCAGTGACTTCATAAGCATGTCAAGGGCCAGGGCAGTGGGCAGGGCAACAAGACTAAAAGCCAACGAATGACCCAACCGAAGGCCACCAGCGAATGGGACTCGCGCATGTTGGCTGCGCTGGATGGGCAGGATGGGGACAAGAGAGAAAATCAATCCTACCCTCCATAAAAAGGCGCTGCTGGGGACTGACTTGTCGCCACTGAACCGAGCCTGCTTAGGTATGCTATGACATTATTCCTACCGTAAGTCTAGGTGCAGAGGAGCCTGCAGAGGGTACTGACTGAGCAGTAACTGAGGCAGAACTGAGGAGCTGGCAGCCGGAAAACTGGACCGGCTTTGCCGCACGCCATCGCTGCTAGTCACACAGTCTTGGACAGTCTTGGAACTGGTCTGACGCTATCCCTCATACCTGGACCATTCACCGACCTATTGCGTAGCCCAAGGCGAAACAGTGAATAGCAGTGCACAAGCCGTGCACAGGCATAGTTACCGGTACTTTGCATGCGCACTACTCCGTACACCAAGTACGCACATATATGGTGGTAGGTGACACCCAGTGAATCCAGTAGGGCCAGGATCCTTGTTCGGCTTCCTGTGATTCACGCCTCAACAGAATTGTGGGTTCTTGTTGTCCTGTGAAAGTCACGGCAGGAAGACCGGCATCGCTTGTACCTGGAACGTTTCAAGCCCGCCCAGATATAGTGCAAATGAAACATATACCCATTCCATCTCGATAATAAAAGAAGGGAAGATGGAGAGTGGGAGTATAGGTAGAACGCAAATGGTACACCACTTGGTAAGTACCTAGGTAGGTAGGTGGGCGGTAGAGTAACGGTGGGCAGGCGGAATTACTGTACCTGTGGGATTTCAGGGTCTTGTCAAGGGTACAGGTAGTTGTATATAGTAGTACCACACACCTAACCTAACAGTTTTGGGGCCATGGTCCCTGACAAACTTGGCATGGGCCTATACTCAGTATACTAGTATGTAGACCGCCGCGGTACTGCCACCGGATGAGGTAGCTGGAGCAGAAGCTGAGATGAGGGGTTGTCCCGTTCAGAACCCGTTCTGCCCTTTGAAACCCCGGCAAGCAAGCTGCACGAGATGCATAGGTGGGCTGTACTAGTACATACACGACCACTACTACCTACCTAGGTACTATGTGTGTGGTTAGGAAAGGTAGGGATTCCCTTTGGAGATTGTTTCTGGAAGGGTATTGGAAAAGACAACACTGACCTGTAGACCAAGGGCAAAGCCTCCCTCAAAAAGGTCTGGACGAACGAGGAACCCGTATGTACACTTCCCAAGGTACTGACGCGGTAAGTAAGAGGTAGTATAAGTACCTACTACTGTGTATAGTACAGATACCTACTACCTACATATAGGTATGTTGCCGGCATTGGGGTCAGTGGTACGTAGGTAGTGTGATGAATTTGTCGAGATAGACCCAGGCAGCTAGGTCTGTTCTGGTTGTAGTGTATTTATAATGAGTAATGAGTAATGAGTGAATGATGTGACGGATTTGATGGGATGTGGAGTGATAGGTGGGTTAAATGCGCAAGTGTGTACACAACCTGCCAGCCAAGGTTAGGTACCTAGGTAGGGTGCGCCGACCTGTGGCACGAATGTTGGCACAATTTAATGATACCTCACCTCCCGCACTCAGTACCTAGCCTACTACATACACTACCTAGTAAGTTAAGCCGATGAAATAGCATACTGTAAAGGAATGGGATGAGATGGGGGCTTTTCGGACGGTAGAGAAATGAAACTCAGTTTCCGTGCTCGTCCGTGTCCTGGTCCTGTCCGTGACAGTAGTCCGTGATACTAGGTACCTGTAGGTAGGTACGAAGTAAAGCAAAGATGACACTACCCAGGTCTAGGTTAGGTACCTTAGCATGTGAGGATGAATAGGATCGTGTGAGATACAACAACAGTGTGTTCCTGATATAGAAGCACTGTGAAAATGGTGGATGTAACGTATAGGCCATAGGGTTTAGACTGTGTGACCCAGCACTCGGATCACAAAATGGTACCGTCACTATCTCTTATGCCTCTATGCACTAAGTAGAATTGGCCCCGACGTATCTACGTAGTGGGTAATGTATGTAGTATACCTAGGCGTCGTGAACACTGACCTTACACAGTATATACTACAGTGTGGATTTCTTGTCTCAGCAGCTAAATCTATTAGTATAACCTGATGTGGCGTACGTAGTAAGACTAAATAGCAAAAAAAAAACAAAAAAAACATGAAGATGACAACTAATAACGTTACCCAGATAGCTCTGATTCTGCAACCTGACACCGACCTCCTACAGGGTGAAGTATAATACCTTAGTTTTATCATCGTTCCTGAGCCGAACCTGGGGAACCGATAATTCTTTGGACGGAACCTTGGCTAGGTAGGTACCTACCTAGGTGATTCATTGGATGGGATGGAAGAGGGAAATGAATGCAGGTGGGCTATGGGCTCTGGTCAGGCAGGTCAGGAACCTAAAATACCTACCTTAGGTACCTACCGTAGGTACCTAGCACGGATCTACAGTACTTAGGTAGGTGTTTGTGAGAAACAGTGACCCGGTGCCGTGGTCTAGCACTCCAACGCGCTGACCTCTTATGGCCTCGTGGCTCGGGGCTCTGCCCTCTGTGTATTTACCGGCCTATGAAAACATGGGGGGGAAAAGAGGAAACAAATAATAATAATAATGGTTCGCAAATGGTGATTGTGGAAAAGTCGAGCAAGTCTAATGATTCATCCACACTTGACCTAACAATGTGCAAACTATTGAGCTTTACCTGAGGAAAGAAAATAGAAATACTTAATAATATACACCTCGGTACCTCTCAGCTCTCGGTAATTTAGGCCCTGTTGCCACCCACACCCGCTATTAGCACCCACAATACCTCTACCTCCCTACCAGTTTTATTGCATCAAGCCAGCCAGCCAGCACAGAACAGAACAAAACAGTTCCCATAATAAGAAATCTGTTGTTCACACCTGTGACCTCGTCTGTCCACTTTGCTTCTAGGGAAAAGAGGAAATTTACCAGTATTTACCGGAACCCCCATTATAGCCGGGCTATTGTCGAGATCTACCAATCCACGGTACAATAAAGTACCTCTGGTAATGACAGGCACTGACCAGTGAGTGCCCTAGCGCATAAACCCTCTGGTTTTTAGGGGGGTTATAGAAGCTCCGTGCGCTAATAGCCGCTATCGCTGTCCCCCCTCAGTTGACATTGATAACCTATTTGCCCTACCTACAGACTTCAGGCACGCAAGTACGCTACGTTGTGTCTAATCCCAACCTTATGCAGTTTAGGGCCTACCTAACCTTTTGCAGAACGTGCAGAACTCAATATCGGCTGGATACACAGTTCAGGACTGACCGTCTGTCCTTGAGTTCGAATGACTTGTGTCGCCGTCTATTTGCCTCATTTCTTCTCGTCGCTCGATTGCTCGCAATCCAGCAACCGGAGTTCTAGCTCCAGTTTTGCTCCAGCCTCTGTCCCTCTCCGCGCAAAACGACGCGAAGACGACCTGCTACAGCCAATGCTACAGCCAATGCCCGGCCTGGATACCCCGTTTTACTGACTTGATTGTGCCTGCTGGTTTCAATCCGAGCGAGGGCTTAGTAGAGCGGTAGGGTATCCAGTGTAGTGAGGTAGTCTAGGTAGTTCTAGGGCAGTGTCTCCAGAGGGAAATCCTGCTGCCCGCCCGACCCGGTTCATCTCCCTGTCACATCCTCGTGTGTGTGTGTGTGTGTGTGTGTGGCCGTACCGTCGTCTATTCGCCAGTGTCTCTCTCTCTCTCTGGCTCTCTCACTCTCTTTCCTCCTCCTCCTCTCTTCCCGCCCGTCTGTCGTCGGTCTTGTCTGCCCGCTACCACCACGACGCCATATGCACCGTCGTTGATAAGACCGGTGCTCTCATTCTGTAACACATAATGTCAACACCAACAACCGCCACGGCCACATTGCCTCCCCATTACCGCCATCATCATCACCCCCCTCCTCATCATCATCACTACCCGCCATATTCCACGCTATCAGCCAACAGCGCCTCTTACCGCTCTGTGGCCCAGGGTGCAACAAATTCTCTCCTCCCCGCTCCTTCCTCGACTTCTTCTTCGACGGCCTCGACAGCAACTGTTCCCAATCGGCAGCCACAACAATCACAATCACAATCACAATCACAATCACAACAACAGCAGCAACAACAGCCTCAACAACCACAACAACCTCAACAGCAACAATACCATCAGCACGCCGCTGCTGCCGCCGCCGTCGTTGCTGCCTCAGCTGCTTCGTCGTACATAACCAATCCGCCGTATCCTACGAACGACGTATCTTCAAATGGAGCCGCGGCCTCGGTAGCATCCGTACGGCATCTGTCTGCGAGAACACATTCCACACCTCACTCCGAGGCACACCGTGCTGATATGTCATACCCCGAAGCTCAGCCGAGGAAACGAAGGAGGTCGAAGGAACCCGATTGGAAACAGTTCTATAAAAATGGCCTACCCAAGGAAATAATCGTCATAGACGACACTCCCGAGCCCGAGCAAAAAGCGTCGGTTGCCGCCACTTCCAGAACATATACCAACGACACCGTCAATGGCTCGACTACTAAGCAAGCACCCCGTCATGTCGCTAAGAAACGAAGAAAGGATGGGGAGTTTTATGAGGAAGGTCTATACGATGCGAGGTTAAATGGCTCATATAACCAGCCTTCCAACAGTGGCTCTGCCTCAACGGATCGGACTACGTCTGCCTATGTCACCACAGCACCCACGTCTCTTTCTTCGAACGGACAGTATGATTACGAGGCACCTCAAACTGGTCAGAAACGGAAGCGTACCCGACAACAGATTGCCCAAGATGCAAAGCGCAGGGAAGTGGAGGCTCTTGGCGATGGCTTTCACGAGTATCAACCGCCCCAAAAACCGATAAAGAAATGCGGAGAAGTCGCCGTTCGCCCCGTCAGTGATGTGAGTGGTTGTTGCCTTTATTCTGCCATACGATCAAATTCTAACCTAATATTTTCAGCGTACACACCAGACTAACGTTAAGATTGATGATGATGATGGTCATTACATAGTGGTTCCCGATGCCGAACTCACATCACAATGTCAGTATATTCGTGCCCTTTCACGCAAGCTCTCTATATCAGGCTCTAACTGTTGTGTAGATCAAATTAGGAGGCTTCTTGGACAAGGCACATTTGGTAAAGTTGTGGAGGCCCGAGATCGCAGGCGTAACAAGCTTGTTGCCATCAAAATCATCCGAGCCGTGCAAAAATACCGAGATGCTTCAAGAATCGAGCTGCGAGTGCTCCAGACCCTGAAAGCCAACGATTCGGAAAATCGCAATCGGTGTATCCATCTACGGGATTGTTTCGACTTTCGTGGCCACATTTGTATTGTGATGGATCTGTTGGGCTCGAGTGTTTTTGATTTTCTGAAAGGCAATAACTTTGTTCCTTTCCCTAACAGTCAAATACAGAGCTTTGCTCGTCAGTTATTGACAAGTGTTGCCTGTGAGTCTCGGATATTTGAACAACCCACAACCGTTTCATGCTGACAACGCCACAGTTCTTCATGACCTCAACCTCATCCACACCGACCTTAAACCGGAAAATATTCTCCTTTGTGACAGCGCCTATCAGACCTTTACCTACAACCGGCGGATACCATCGTCGACCAACGGCACAAACCGACAAGCCACACAACGCAAGGTCCTTCTGGATACAGAAATTCGCCTGATAGATTTCGGATCCGCTACTTTCGATGATGAATATCACTCATCTGTCGTCTCTACGCGCCACTATCGTGCTCCTGAAATCATTCTTGGTCTCGGCTGGTCGTTCCCATGTGATATTTGGAGTATTGGATGTATCCTGGTCGAGTTCTTCACCGGAGACGCCCTATTTCAGACTCATGACAACCTAGAACATCTAGCGATGATGGAGAACGTGTGCGATAGCCGAATCGATACACATCTTGTACAGACGGTCAACAAATCAGCATCACGCAACAGCAGCAATTCCCCAGCTAAGTAGGGTTTAAACAACTCAAGAAAGGAAGGCTGGCTCTCTAATATCTGCATTAGGTACTTCAAACGTTTAAAGTTGGATTATCCCACGGCGGAAACTACGAGAGCATCGAGAAGATTTGTTAGGAACATGAAACGACTGAGCGTAAGTTTAAACATGCAGCTGTATAACCTTACATCTAACACCATCTTAGGATATTATCCCGGCTACGACTCCGTTCCTTCGGCTGTTCTTGGATCTGCTGCAGAAGATATTTGTCTATGATCCGCAAAAGCGAATTACTGCTCGCCAGGCCCTGGCTCATCCGTGGTTTCGAGAGGCTGCCGTCCCCGATGACGGCACCGAGGCTTTAAAAATCCGGCTGGAACGTATGAGGGATAGCGATTACCATACCAATCGGGTCCCCATCGCAGTATAGTAGAACTGCGATACTCTTCGCCAATAGCGTTGATATCAGGATGGGAAAAAAAAAATGTATACTTCACCAGGACTTGAGTTTCATGATGCATACGTTGGCGGGTTACCATGCCATATCTCTATCAGCGTGCATGGCAGGGTGGTACGCACCGGCGTTTTTGTCTCGCATGGTGCCGTGTATTCAAGGTGATGCGGTCACTTTACATAGAGAAATTTGTCAAGGGATATTCATGAAAGGGAAATGACGTGCTACGTCTTTTCAATATATATATTGCACTGGGCAAGATGCCATGCTGGATGGGCGCTTAGTGCTTCATTGTTTGATAACTGAGAACGCAGTCTGGCTCGGTAACCAGTCACTTGACGATCGAAAAGTACACACATTAGGTTCTTCCAGTAAGTGCATTTCCTTTCGAGTTCGTGCTACGCCCGACTGATGTCTACTATTTAGCAGGTTTCCCGACGGGTCTGGCTAGTCCACCGTTGGCTCCTGAGACAGGCCTAGTTTGGCCTCGATTTCGAGCATCGAAGACAGTGTGGGTGTTGATACAACAACCCAAGTATTTTTCGAAACAAAGGGAAAACTCGTCCAGGCTAGGGGGAATCATCAAAAGGAGACCACAAAGCGACCGATATCTTTGGAACAACGGCCCTTGTGCTCTTGCTCGGGAGCGAGGCACTCTGAAACTTATAAGACGAGTCCATTCCACGCAGTACAAGATCTTCCACTTGGTTATACGATTTTCGCTGCCTTATTCAATCAAAACTACCTACATACAATTGATTTGCCAGCTTACATTGTTCCATTGCTGCCTGTGAATCACCTAGTTAAATCATACTAACACATTACGAAGCTTTCATTTCCTTGTCTGTACCTCTTCATGAGTATTGGGCTTCACGGCTTACCGGACGACCTTGTCGTCCGCATCACCAAGGTGCTAGCACGTCGTCCTGAATACGGCATTGCTACCCCTTCCAGAAGGTGGCTTCAAAGGCAAGAAGAGAAAATAAGACATCTCCCTAAAGAATTGCTAAGACCTTCAGGCTTTAAGCGCCTAGCCATCAAGATCGCCGATCGCATCGATCCGAATATCGTGGACCCGCAGGCGGTGCTCTGCAAAACGCATTCTACCCTCAACCCCTTCTTAATTCGGAGACTTTTCGTTGCGCTTGCATATGAAGTCACAGTTCATACAGATGCCTTGCGTTCATGGCAGGGCAGAGTCTCAGACCCGGAGCTTTCCGCTTTCATCGGGCGACTTGACTCGATCGTGGCACTGTGGACCGCGCCGAAGCTTTTCCACGAGATATACGGGCTCGCCCCCTTCGACGGCCACCACGTATTTGTGAAGTCCGCGTGCGAAGCGTGCTGCCTCGCGGCCGTAGGTGCTAGCGGCCGAGCTTTAGCAGACCTTCGAGCCGCGCTCATGGATCGCATGGAACGCCGCAAGGGCAAGGGGAAAGAACCTCGTCTATACCGCATCGTGGAAGCTTGGATCGACCACCTTCGAAAGCACAGCGAGTCAGGCGAACGATCCGAAACTTGCCGGGCTTTGAGTGAATCCCTGCTCGTCGACTTGCGGTTAGCCAGGCCTCACATCAGAGCGTGGCGAGCTGAACAAAAGAAGCACCACGCCGAGTTACGAGCCGCGCAGCGACCCATATACACCGAGCTCAGGAGAACCCGTTCAGGCGCCAAAATTTCCCCTTTACCGCCTAATGCTGGTCACAGGAGACGAACGAGACATGGAATTCCGGTTGCCTTGGTCGATACCGAGGGGGCCGGAGACCAAAAACGGGCTGCCGCGTTCGCGAGTAGAAGAGATAGTATCTATCGTCCCGATAGTCTCTCCGGATTTTCCATGGTTCACGAGCGGCAGAAAGCTGTTTACGATCTCCCCGCGGGCGCTAATCCCCGCCCTTCTGCCCCCGAACCAGTGCGGGCGAGTGGACCTAGCGACGGCTCCCCGACCCAGTCTTTTCTCTATCGATTCGAGCAAGATGTGTCCCTTGAGGACGAATGTGACCCTTACGAGGACTCCGAGGAGCGGGAGCTGGACGAAAACAATCCCGTAGACGAAAATCAACTTCTAGAAGAAAGCCGAGCAAGAGTCCAGCAGTGGTGGGCCAACAGAGTGTTATCCAAGGCCCAGTTGGATCCCAACCAAGACGATACGAAATCCACGCTGTCCATGGTGCACCCTGCTTTCCGGCCCGATGCTAGTCAAGTCGCTGCATCTGCTCTGCCCACTCCGCTTCATATCAAGAAGGATACCAAACCGAGAGCCGCCAACCCCAGGAGGCGTCGCCAATCGACAACGAGTGGGTGGACAGATTGCACCGTATACACGGTGGATCCTAGTGTTGTCGATCCATCCGCAAACATACCACCGATACCAAAGATTCCCTCAGACTACGGACGTGATGGCCGGGATGGTGGTCCTTCGGCTGTCTCGCGCACGCCAACGGATAGAACCCAAGGGAAGCCGACGGTTCAGGACGAGCAAGAGTCAACGCTTCCCTTCCCTGAGTACGAAGACCCATCCGCCAACCCGGAGAACTCGGCGGAATCCACCCCATCGTCGTCGAAGAAGAAGAGCAAGAAGGCACCCTTGAACTGGCCCGCTCCGCCACACGGAAAGTATTATCCCCCATCGACCCGGGATAACCCACACGTCCAGAAGTTCTTCCCATCTAAAACCGAATTGGGCTCCACACTGTCGGAACAGAGGCTCGCATTCCTGGCGGAACGCTTCAAGCCGAAGGAGGAGGAGGGTGGCTCTGTTGCTACACGCCGCCCTGGGACACCCACTCCGACACCCGCAGCGCCAAACGTGCCGCACCCAACGAGCTCCGTCTCACACGCCTCGAGCTCCGTCTATTCGCTCTCAAGCCGCGCCCCGTCTCTGGATTCCTCGCACGGGAGCACGCCCGAGTCCGAACTACGCCATGGAAACCAGACGCCGCTGCAACGTGCCGGGCCTGGCGTCGTGCCGTCGTCCGCGGCGTCGTCATGGAACGAACCCGTTCGGCCCGACGACTCGATTAGCAATGCTCATCGGAGCCCGCGTCGTCCACAGCCGCAGCAGCAACAGCCTAGCGCCACCTCCTCTGTCACGCAGTTGAATTACTTCCAGCGGAAGATGTGATGATGGCCATGATGATAGTGATGATGATGGTATGATGATGGATTGTAGCGTAAGTCCATAATATGCATATGTATCGCGCCAGCTTTGTTTTCCGCCGCATCCTACCCCGTCATCTCCCGCGCCCCCTTGCCCCCCCTCGTAGAAATACCACCGTACCGGTGAGTTCTTATCATCGCATTTTTGTTTCTTGTTTTGCTTTATGTTTCTGTTTTTTTTTTTCCCCTTTCTTCCTTCTCTCTCGATCTCCCTCCCTTTTTCTTCGTCAAAAAGAAGGCGGTATGTATATCACATATGTAATCTAGGTACCTAGAGGTACCGTGCACGAAATTACCTAGGTATTGATTAGATGGAGATGGAATCGTGGGGCTAGGGCGATTCCGTTAGACGACCGACGGGATTGGTGTTCGGACTCTGTATTCTTAGATACGCTGGATGTGGAGTGTGGGGAGATTAGGTGTGCTGGGTATTGGGGTTAATGTTAGTATAATGAATGAATACCTTTAGTAACTTTAGTACCTTTAGTCGTAGTTGAACTACTTTGCTTCGCCCTGCCGAGTCTCCGGGCCGTTTGTTGCCATCCGGCCTCGCGGTGATGCGATGAGAATAAATAGAATACTTGCGGAGCGCGATGAAAATTGCCAACGAGTGATCGTAATTGCAGTTATTTCCTTCTCTCCTCGCTATGCGAATCCTAGACCAAAGATAGTCTCTTCTTCTTTTTCTTGTGCTTCATGGAGAAATTTACGTATGTTGCGAAGTTTCCCGGCGTTTGCAGTGTATACGCACGAATCGATGACTAAGGGGCTTAGGCTTGGTTGGGTTGTGCACCCCCGGCGACAACTGTACTGTGATCCTTAGGCGCTGCTCTACTGTCGATTTGTTATGGTTGGGCGAATGGTCTAGGGGTATGATATTCGCTTTGCATGTGTGCACCGAGTAGCAGTGCTTGGTGTCGTGTCATGATTGCGAAGGGTCCGGGGTTCAAATCCCCGTTCGTCCATTTTTCTTTGATGTTTTTAGAACCTTCCCTTTTTTTCTTTTTTTAAAGTTTGGTTAAAGTTTAGCTGGCATTACTCTAGTTTCTAAACCTGTTCACCCTCTTATGAGATGATAGATAGCTTGGTTTTAATCGGTATTGCTGTGCCTATTTAAGTAGGCGTGTAGTATACTCATATATAGTGTTTGTTGTTTTATCTACGTCCAATTATTGTTAGAGGTTATACTTAATATGCGACAATGCGACACCACAGCCGCAGAACGCCCCTATTGTCCCCGCGGATCGTCGGTTTCAGTTGGGTATTTCTGCTTTGTTCTTTTGCTCCCCGACAATTCATTTGAGCTTTCTTTGCGTGGAGGTGTCGGTTTTCAGGTCGATGAAGCGTGGCGCTGCGATTGGTCCGGCGCTACCCGTCTTGAAACCGACTGTGTCTGTTGTGGGTGGGCCTGGTGAGAACTGTCTTACTTATTAGTAAACATTTGAGGTTGAAACTGGATAAGGGGAGGCTTGAAATGGGTACGGTGTCTTTAGCAGACCCTCGTAGTTCTCACGTGTACCTGGGTACTTGGATGAAGCTTGAAGCTGGGCTGGTGACCCCGGACGCTTGAGTCTGGCTAAACGCGATGATTGGAATAGACCTAGATATCGAACGGATTGTGCAGATTCACATGAGCAGTTACTCACTTAGATTCAACCATCTATAAGCAGCGTTAGGCCCGCGAGGGTAATTGCTAGGCTGTTCCTCTACACTTAATGTAAAGCAGCTTTTAGTTGTATAGTGGGATAGCGCAATTTAACTCTAACAGGGTGAGCTAACTTAATCAACACACTTTGTGCACTGTCTTAGCTGCATTATATATCCTTGGTTAACAACTATAATATTAGTACAATCTTTAAATAAAGATAATAAATTCATTTAAGCAAACATATGTTTATAAGCAACTAGCTAACTATTTAATTAGCTAGCTAAACTAAAGGGATTAAAACAGAGCCGACCTTAGCACATCTTAAAGGGGAAGCAACTCTATCTATTTACTCTACAAAATAGGCTAGCTGGGGACGAATTACAGACACCTACTAATTTGGGCTTAGGCTCTTCTCCCGGCACTGAAAATGTGGTTTCCGAGTAACCGGCCCGCGAAAACGATCTAAGTAAACAATGGCATCCTCGGCATACAAACCTTCAACGCTAACCATCAGAAAACTAGGCCGGGATTCTCTGGATTTTTAGCGTTCAGAATTATAGATGATGGCCTGTATCCAGTCCCGCCTTCGGTGGACAAGGCTATCCACTACCCGATTAACACAACCATCAATACCAAGAGCATACAGGAGGCATATCAGCAGATTGAATTCGTCGGCAGCGAGCTTAGACATCCCCGGTCATACTGTTACTCTTCCTTCGGGCCGCCTACTCGGCTACCACACTTCCGGTCCCACCACCGGCACCCCGGTACTTTATATCCATGGGCATCCGGACTCCGGGCTCACCATTACCGGCCAGCTGGAAACCCGCGCCGCAGAAAGGCTAGGCATCAGGTGGATTGGCCCAGACCGCCCGGGCGTTGGCCTTTCCACGCCCTATGATGCCCAAACAGTGCTCGACTACCCGTCCGACATCCGATCTCTTGTAGAGCACCTAGGCCTGAAGAGCTACTATAGTAAGCAATTATATCGCGTCAAAATTTCTTTAATCACCCAAAGGCTCCCCGGGCTGCTTTCCGGTCAAACCCATAGCCTAAGAGGATCTCTTGTGTACAAAACGTAGGTCACGCTTACAATGCGGTGACTGATCGCAAGCCCTGTAGTCCTCGGGACGAGCGGCGGCACGGGCTTCGCACTGGCGTGTGCGAAAGACCTCCCCCGCTCCCAGGTCGGGGCCGTCGGCATATGCGCGGGCGTCGGGCCTTACGAATGCGGCTTCGACAGCATGGTCGAGCCCCAGCGGAAAGCGCTCGAGGCGTGGCGGGACTACCCGGCCGAGTTCAAGGCGTACTACGAGTCCGAGTACGTCCCGCTCGCCCGGCAGAACGACATCGCGGCCTTGGCGGACAGGATCCGTGGCGAGTTCGAAGCGGGCTTCTCCGGGGCCGACCGCGAGGTCTTGCTTGAGGAAAACGCGTTCGCGGCGGCTGTCAAGACGCTCCGGCAGGCGTGGGTCCAGGGCGCCTGGGCCCATGCCAAGGGCATGGAGCTGCATTGGCGGCCTTGGGGCTTCGCGCTCGAGGATGTTGCGTTCCCCGGTGTGAGGCTGTGGTATGCTAGCCGCGACGGCTCGACTACCCCCGTCATGGGCCGCTTCATGGCTGACAGGCTGCCGCGATCGGTGTATAAGGAGTTCCCTGGGGATAGTCACTTCACGATATGGCGAGACGGAAACCTGCAGGAGATGCTACGCGATTTGCTAGGTGCCGGAGACCCTTGAGGTTTGGGGTGCTGGTAGTCGGGTAGGAGTTCGCTAGCGCGGCATTATAGTGTAAGTTCAAGTAATAATGTCTGTATTATAGCGGTGCAATTTTCAGCTCCTAGAGCAAGGTGGTATGTATATAGTAGGGGCCCCGGGAATAGCTCGTGTGAGTCCTTTGCGCAACAACGAGTATTTATTATACCGCTCTACTAAAAACCCCGATATCCAGGCTAGGTACATTACATGTATTCGCTGTACTGGGGTTCGTAAAGAATACAGCTCGTAGAAGGGGTGATACCGGTATCAGGGGAGAGTGGATGTAGCATGGATATAGGCAAACCAATTCTCTGTACTCCAATTCCCGATAGTTCGATGCGGAGAAGCTTCGAATCGTGCCGGGATCCCGAGGCATGGTTGTCGGGGTTTGGGAACATGGCGTCGAACATCATACCGCCGAGAAGTTAGGGGACAAGCGCTGCCTCCTAATCCTTAGTCCACCTATATTCGCCTATCTAATCGGGAGTTGAACGCCGCCCGGATATATGTGTGCCTCTTAGTAGCTATCTAACAGTACCGGATGAACATTCAACGCCTGGCCACACGCTCGGTGCCCCAGCGGACCCATGGCTTGGCTACGGCTCTCTCGGGCCAATTGAAACCCGACATATCTGCTGGTACAGCGTATACCCACGTCTGTGGCTGGTATTCAGTAGTCGGCTTTTATGCCTAGCTTCTGGACCAATTCTGGAGAGTGCGGTATAGGTGACCTTCCGAGACACGGGATTCACTTCAAATTCGACACCACATCTTCAACCTAGATAAGGCTCGGCTAAGACGGCCCACGATTTACAAACAGAGTTCTCACACCGGTGCCGCTCCTAGAGGCTATGTATTGGTGCGGCCTTCGACCTAAGCAAATTGAGTGCGCTAGGAGATGTATATCAAAGCGAGCGTGCTGAGCGAATGTAGAAAGCCTGAATCTCAGGCAAAAACATAATGGTACGTTCTGACAATAACAAGGCCATATAGCTTACTTACCAGTATAATCCAATTCACGACTAACTCCCACATAATAGAGGCAATAAATAGTAGCTCAACCGTCTCGAGAAGACTCTACATCTTGCTCTCGTGTCCGTATGTCGAAGTTGTTGCTGGGTTGCTGAGCGAATATGTGACAAGGGTCTGGTTGTGGCGGCGGGTGTGGCGGGGTAGAAAAGGGGCGGTGCGCCTAGATCTCCGTAATATCAAGGATACATTTCTACATCATGCCTGTTTCCACGTACATCAAGTCCCTGGTTACCTGTCTATCCACCCAGAGTCACATTTTCACACAAGAGTGTTGATATGTACGTCACCGAATACATACTCGCTGCACTTCTGTATCCGGTACATGGCGCCTAGACTACACTAGCCTTGGTACCCCCATTTTCCCCAAGCCAAGCCTAGGCCCCTGGGGAGACCTGGGTCTTCGGCAATTCAACTTACGATCACCACATTCTCCTCATGCGGGGTGCAGGAGCAGCTATGCCAGCAACCGGGGATCCTTCGCCCCTATGTTTACTAAGTAGAACCGGCCCAATCGCGGGGTCTGGTTATGTGGGTATGATGGTTAAATGCACATTTGCCATGAGCTCTGCTTCGTGGAATAATTGCAGCTGCATGAAATAGCACGATGACCTAGAAACAAAAGCACATGTTAGCAAGATGTCACTTAATATAAACTCGCCGATCCTACTCGGTGAGAGCGAGGGGATAACGTGCTCATCCTGCGTTTCCTTGTACGTCTTGAGTCTCGCATTTGTCAAGCACGCCGAGCCACGATGCTTGCCCATTTCAGACTAGGAGATGCCATTCAACTCCTTGGCCTGGGTTGTTTGGTCTTGAATCGCTCGCCAATCGCCGCTGCACGCGTGGTTGAAGGCCGTGATCAAGAGACACCGACGAGTGGCCGCCAAGTAATCAAGCTCGACACAGATTGGCGGTTCTGGCATTCATTTGAAAACCCAGACGGCATTGCCTATGACCAGCTTAAAGCTTACATACTGCCAGGTGCAAATGATTTCATCGCGGACCCTAGCGATCACCATGAGCGACCTTCTCCTGAGCCGAATATTACCGTCCGGTATGCGGACAACAAGTTCGACGATAGCGACTGGGAGACTGTCAAGGTACCCCATGATTGGGCTATCAAAGGGCCATTTTACATCGGAGATGATGTCCCAGTTGGTGGCGGAATGGGGCGTCTACCCGTTCAAGGAGTTGGCTGGTATAGACGTAAGATAATTATCGAGCCCAGCGACACCGATAAAGAGATCTATCTGGATATCGACGGAGCCATGTCATATGCTATAGTCTGGCTTAACGGAAGATTGCTTGGGGGTTGGCCGTACGGCTACAACTCGTTTCGTCTCGACCTAACTCCTCACCTTGTTGCCGGAAAGGATAACCAGCTGGCTATCCGGCTTGACAACCCTACACAATCCTCTCGTTGGTACCCTGGAGGTGGCCTGTATCGCAATGTCTGGCTTACCAAGGTCGATAAGACGCATGTTGGCCGGTCGGGAACATATATAACTACCGAGGGCGTGTCTTCTTCGTCGGCGACCCTTAATCTAGCGGTAACGGTGCAGAACAAAGCAGACATAAAAAGAGATATCTATATCACTACAGATGTGTACAAGTTCAGCCCAGAAACAAGTAAAATGGGACGTAGGGTCGCATCCTTCCCTCGGGCAGCCGTTAGTATGTCACCGGGCCAGAACGTGGACTCTAGCAGCTCGACTATAGTCAAGAATCCGCAATTATGGGGAGTTTGGACGACTCAAAAAAAACCTAATATGTATATTGCCGTTACGGAACTTCGTACTGGCGGGAATGGTAAGGTTATCGATACCTACGAAACACGCTTCGGCATCCGCACATTTGACCTAAGCTCGAAAGGCTTACTAGTCAATGGAGAGCGTGTTCGGATCCAAGGAGTCAATCAGCATCACGATCTCGGTGCCCTTGGGGCCGCCTTCAATGTTCGTGCTGCAGAAAGGCAGCTAGAAATCCTGCGTGACCTCGGTGTTAACGCCGTCCGCACATCCCACAACCCACCTGCGCCCGAATTGCTGGACCTGCTCGACCAGAAGGGCTTCCTCGTCATGGATGAGATCTTCGATTCCTGGGAGATCCAGAAGAACCCCAATGATTTCCATCTAATTTTCCCCGAGTGGCATGAGGCTGATTTGCGGTCTTTCATACGCCGAGATCGTAACCACCCGTCGATCTACTCGTGGAGTGTTGGAAATGAGGTTGGCGAGCAGTACACAGAAGCCGGTGGCACTGCTGTAGCGCAGGGTCTCGTCGACATCGCACATGACACAGACCCGACTAGACCGGTGACCGCCTCTTTGAACTACGCGAAGCCCAATATGACGTTCCCTACAGCATTCGACGTCATCAGCTTGAATTATCAGGGTGAAGGGATTCGCGACACGCCTGCGTACTCTCATCTTTCCGGAATAACGACATACCCTCTTTACACTGCCTTCCACGAAACATTCCCCGACAAGTTGATCGAAGGTAGTGAAACAGCTTCTGCTCTGAGTTCCCGCGGAACTTATATATTCCCGGTGGTTGACGTGAATAGCGCCCCTATCAACGACACCTCCGGGGGAAACTCTACCTCGATGCAAGTCAGTGCATACGAGCTGTATTCCGCCGACTACGGTGCCTCGGCGGACAAGGTCTTCGCCGGGCAGGACCCGTACCCGTTCGTAGCCGGCGAGTTCGTGTGGACAGGATTCGACTACATCGGCGAGCCAACCCCGTACTACGGCGCTCGCAGTTCGTACAGCGGCATCGTTGACCTTGCCGGCTTCCCAAAAGATCGATACTATCTGTACCAATCCCGCTGGCGACCGGATCTACAGACCGCGCACATTCTCCCCCACTGGACCTGGCCGGATCGACTCGGCGAGGTGACGCCCGTACATGTTTTCTCGTCTGCAGACGAAGCGGAATTATTCCTCAACGGGAAATCGCAGGGCCGTCTAGTGAGAGAGCAGTACTCGTATCGATTCCGCTGGGATAAGGTCGTTTACGCCCCCGGCGAGCTGCGCGTCGTCACCTATAAGAACGGCAAAGTCTGGGCGAAGGCCAGCGTCCAAACGGTCGGGAACGCGTCACGCTTGCGCCTAGCGGCAGACCGGTCGTCAATTCGCGCGGACGGTGATGATCTAGCGTACGTCACGGTTGAGGTGGTCGATAGCAAGGGGCGCGTGGTGCCGAACGCCGGCAATGAGATCACGTTTGACGTAGCCGGTGCGGGCGAGCTCGTGGCTACCGATAATGGCGATCCGGCGGATTTCACCGTGTTCCCTTCCAAGCAGCGGAAAGCCTACAGTGGCCTTGCCCTTGCTATTGTGCGGGCCAAGGCCGGTAAGCGAGGTCCGATCATAATCACTGCTTCGGGGGCAAACCTCAAAACCGCTCAGGTAGTGGTCAAGGCTCGCTGAGAATGTCGTACCGTATCTTGAAGTTTTGGTATAACTAGAGACTGTCTCCGTACATACATGAATAGAAATAATATAATGAGATAACTACGGGTGAACTAATACCCTGTACTGACCGTAGTAAAGGGGTATAATTAAGGGGGAAGTTTATCCAGAGGGTCTAGTCCTAGCTGCTCGATTTTGTATTGCTATTAGAACTCCACCAGGTGCCCATTTAAGGGTCGGTTTTGGTCGCTACGAAAGCGTACGGCTCATCGATGGCTAAAAGTTCGGGCTTACGGAATCCTCAAAGCAGGCTTTTCGTTAAAACCGTTGGCCCCCGCGCCTAAGGTGCGTCGGCCCCGGGTCGGCCAAGTTTGGCATCAAGCCACATACCGCGGTGTCTATTATGCTATAGAGACGCTTCCTGTCTACACAAAAGCTGGAGTGAATTATTAGTACTAAGTGTCATACTTACCCAGTACGTTGGGAGAAATCTGACATTGTCCAACCTATAGAACTAAATGTACGGACAGCAGTCAGAGGGCCAGTTGGCTGCGCCACCGGTCTAAGTCGATCCAACGCTACCATCATTATAGCAGCGATGTGACATATAGTGCGAAGAGAACATGCGTAAAGGCTTCCATTGCCCCTCTCCTAGTTTCAAGCCCCGTAAAGTATAAATTAGAAGACCCTTAAGTAAATTCCCTTTTTAAAGGAAGGCTTTCGAGAGCAAAAGGACATACAGACAGGGTCTACGATATCTCGTAATAATAGCTGTTATTACCATCGACAGCCTTGCTCCCACCATGAGCGACTACTACCTTGTACCCAAATACATCGATAGATAATCGGGAGGTGGGCTATCCGGTTTAGGTGTTTGCACAGCAACACCAAGGGCCGCGTCATGTAATGAGGGGGTGCTGGAGCCTGATGGTCGACCTGCCATTGGTAATGGGCGTCCCAATGAGCACATTTCCTCAATGTGGCTTGGTTTGTCACAGGCAAGCGTAGGCCCTCGTACTAATTAAAGGCCAGCACTTTCGTGTCGGCTTCACAAGCGACGTACTGGCGGAGTGCCTCAATGCAATGATCCCAATGGGACAGCCGCAATTCGGCACTCACCTTCCAGACCACACTACGCGTCTCGTAATAGTCGGGGCGCAGGCTTTGGTGCAACATGAAGAGGCAATGGAGATGGTAATGGCTGGCAAGATATGCCATGAAACCACCGCCGCTTTCGGGTGGTAGTCTCACCGCTTCGTCGAAAAGTCCTACTCTGGGGAGATCTTCTTCGCTGAGACTGAACGTACCAACTATATCTCAGTTAGTATAATTCGTTATTACGGGAGGAGAAAACGACTCGGGTACGCTGCTAAGCTGGGTAAAAGAGATATTGACTGACTCCTGAGAATCTGGGTCCAATTTCCTTCGACATACTCCATTGGATTTTTATTGTTGGGATTGAAAGGCGATCATGCAGTATGGTTCATAGTCGTCCGGCGAGAGCCAGGTTTAGTGGCTTCCAGAGCCGGCGCTGCAACCATCTGCTGTGTGAGCTAACCAATATGATTTTACGGCTTGATAATAATTATATGGGGAAAGCTTTTAGCTTACAATAGTGTCTGAAACTTTCGAAGCCTACCCCCTTATCCCCTCCACAGTCTACCGCACCACGTAGCCATATGAATATAGAGGAAGAAAGTAGAACAATGCTGAGAACGGAGTTTAAGATGTGGTTTATGTTCCTCGTCACCCATGCGAACTTTTGCTGGCCTTTTTTGGCGACGGTTGGACCATAACGCGTGACTAAACAATCGATCTCCCGGGGTAAGCTACCTTCTATCGAGTCCTCGCTTGGCCGCGACTGGTAATCCATCACGGTAGGATGTTGTGGTCTGGAGTGTCACTGAGAGACGAAAGTAAACGTGAGTGAAACAAGTGTATCGAAAAATATACTAGGGAAAGGTGTATTGGTGAAACAAAATCTATTTTATGCACGCCACAGCCTCGGGGGAAGTCACAATTAAGCCCCCTGACCATTGCGAGTTGGCGGGCCGAAGCGCACCCCAGCGCCACCATCGTAATGTGTAACGCGGTCGTCATATTCTAATTGGTTTTATCTCGAGGATGGGCTCCGGTAGGAAAGGCGGCCCTTTCGGTAATTAGCAAAGGCAACAGTGAATAGTACTTACTCTCATTCGGGCCCCTTGTTTGTCTCAAAACGCCTCGTCCATACTCCAGTGCAGTGAAAATTCGCTGGGTGGGGGGCATGTTGTACCGATGCTGTCTTCTTTCTTTCTTCTCGAGGACGGCGGCTGGAGCAGGCTTAGCATAAATAACAGATTATCAGACACCGTGTGGAATCTTGTGTTATTCCATACCCTTCTTGTCACGCAGGTAAAAACGACGCCGTTAATACCTCGTGAGTATTAACGGTATATATAGGCTCCACGCCTCCGCGACACTTCCGTATTGCGCCAAGGCACTGGTGTGGAATGCTGTATTGGTTAGAGATAGAAATCTCGAGAGGAAAATGGAGCACGGCAGAGTCAACGAGATGCATGTCTCGCCGATCTAACTGGTGCAGCAGGACGTAGCCACATCACCCCAGCTCTCTTCTTCGGCTGTAATTGGCCATCAGGATTTTAAGAGACAACACAAACTATTGTAGCTGCACATTTACGCACCCCGTGCTATTCAAGCAATAGCCAGATTCAACTCGGAAAACCTATATACGTAGCCGCGATGGATTTTGTCACACGCAATCCACACCGCCACTCCTGGGGGCCGGATCTTTCTCACGTACACTGTCTGTGAAACCTTGACTTCCCCAATCAATATTTGCCCTGTACACAATATCATGCAAATTCTTTTATGCCTTTCCGAACTAGACGTTACTCACCCGCCACGAGTAACAAGCCAATGAACACCTCCAATCAGACGAGATACGAAACTATGCGGATTTTGTCCTGATGTTACTACTTTGGTCTATCCTAATCCATGATCTACAGCAGGAAACCGTACATTAGCTTCTCTTATTGCCAATTCAACCACCTACCACGCTTTAGTCGCTTCTTGAGCACTAAGACCATGTCCGACGCAGGCCAAGGGGTATCTCCAGGCGGCTTTCTGGTATGAAATGGGCCCATGGAAAAGACAGATACAACAAGAATGTCGCAATTCCCCTATTCCATTCACCAAACCCCTTATCTCCAACTGCCATCAATGTACTGACTATCTTCACCATTCTAGGCTATCATATAGGTACTCACGGGTCTGGCGACGGTGCTCTTCTTCGGCCGCCTGTTAATGCGCGGTATCTTGTTGAAGAGCTTCCGCGCAGACGATGTGTTTAGCGCATTGGCATGGTTCTGTACGACCGTTGCCATCATATTGGCAACCATTGCGAATCCGCTCAACTACAAGTCCAGCTCCATCTTAGTGGGTGAAAGTCCTATGCCTTCAGCAGCAGATCTTACGGACACAACTATCACACTCCGCAAGTGGAACGTCGCGGGCCAAACTCTGTTCTGGACGGGATTGTATTGCGTCACATTCTCCATCATGTTTTTCTACCGTCTTGTGTTTGGGGAAAATCAGCGATACCGCCTCGCGTGGACCTTGGTCGTCACTAATACCGATCTGGCTTGTAAGCTCCAAGACCAAAATACCATTATAGGTTCCATAGCCATTGCTAACTCGTTATCCTATAGTAGTCATACTCCCCATGCCGATTATCTGGCGTCTCAACATGCACGTCAAGCAGAAGCTAGCAGTGACTGCCATCTGCGGCCTTGCTCTGATCATTATAGCGTTCGAGACCGTGCGAACGGTCAGGCTTTACACATAAACCTTCACTCTTACCAATCTCTATAGCTACCTGGAGTTGTTGATCGTCGTGATCATAAGTATGTTGCCGTCCTATCGTTTCTTAGTCTCTCCGTCGGACAAGGACCGTGAGTATCGGCAGTCACTCCAGCTCTTTTGGCTACTCGATGCACAATATGTCTAGAAGACAACCAAATTAGTCTGATCACGCGATCAATACCCATACAACACCGGACGAGCCAGCACCTCCACTTCCAGATGCTATCCAAGTGAAGACGACAATCTATGTGTCCTGAGTACCACCCAATAAGCACATGAAATAGCACGAGGTTTATATTAGCATGCATGAAGCCACCGCAGAATTTGTTACCTGGGCTCTAGACGAACGTTTACACATTTCAAGAGCAATCCATATAAATTCCATCGAGTCCTCAGTTTTAGCTTGTAAGTTACCACGCCGAGAAGTAAACGAAATAACCATCATCGCCTATAGTCATAATAATGCCATCGACATCTTTACTGCCACGTATGCTTCTTCTAAATCAAGATTTTCATCTCATCCGGTTTTAATTCCTTAAAACCTGCGGTTATACCTTAAGCTGAGACAAAAACGATTTCCTATATCCGTAACATCTTAATCCGATCACCCACCATCCATCCATAAAACCTCCAAAACATTTCCGAAATGGCCATAAATTCCCCCAACCTCTAGCCTCCACCGATGCTCTTCGCTATCTTTTAACTTTCCAAGTATTCCATACGTTATCTCCTAACCTACCCGGCATGGCGAAGTTTTTGACGGTAGGAGGCTCGACGAGCTCCCACCCCCGCCTCGCGTATAGCGGCGGCTTTTATCCGATTAGATTCTTGGGTTGGGGGCAGCCGCCTCTTGAGTCCCCGTAGAGCATAATGATCCACTTGTCCGGCCTCCGGCTCCGTCACCCCCGAGAACATCCTGCCAAATTTAGATCTAAACGTGTCATTACGGGCCGTTACATGGCCCTCCCCGCTACACGAGTCAGTATGCCCAAAGAGAGGCTGGTCACTGTCCATACTCGTGCTCGACCGCGATAGAGATTCCGAATCATAGCCCCCATGCGTCGCCTCGAAGTTAGCTAATTTCACGTCCTTGAAAGCGCCACGCTTAATTCATCATTAATTGGGCTTCGGTGGTTTTGCTCGACACACATCGAGGCATCGGGTAATACTCATTGGTAGACACGGTGGGCTGCGACATACCCACCGGAATAGCCATTGTTAGCGCGCCTCCTGGTCTCAACTGGGAACCAACGGAAAGGATATGTAGACGGTTTTTGCGTCCATGGTTTCATAATCTTCAGCTGCCACCTGAGCTACTCCGGGGCCCTCCCGAAATTTATGCTTGATAATCGCGTCAAGAACGGAGAATTCGTACTCAGACGGAACGGGGGACCTTCTGCCCAGCGCGTCCTAGACTATGACTGGGTCCTGAAAGAAAGTTCACCGGATGTTGGGACCTCTACTTATGGGGATCTGAATCTCGAGCACTACACCATAGATTTTCTGGGTTGATACGCTTGTACAAGGGCTCAGAGAAGGCTTACGCTCTGGAATACAGCAAAACTTACCAGACTTTCACCACCATACTCTCTAAATATTTCAACGGCGCTTGTAGCTCCCCAATGACTATTTTGTATACCCTTTCTCGCACGGACATGCTTTTATATACAGCATAGTGTCACACCTCTAGAACAAAGGGGTGTTTTGTATATTAGTAATGAACATCAGATAAGTTAGTAAAAGCTCTCTGCGCAACAACAAGTGTTCATTACACACATAAGTGGTTCTACAGGCCTACAGGGACCCACCACACAACTTACCATCCTACATCACACTTCTCGAGGCGAATTCGACGCGTATTATAGCATTTTTCCCCTCCCACCGTCCCTTTCACATTATTATTTAGTTATAATACCAAGGATCATGACACATAGGCCTGTGATGAAACGCTAGAACGAATATGGTCGAGTATGCCCACGTTATCTTCGAGTCGCTGTTTGATTTGCAAATGACTCGTCTCACTCTCACCCGCCGCGAGCGCAATCCTTTCTGGTCCATGCTCAACAAGAAGTATATTGATGGACCCTATATGGACGTTGAGGTAGGCCTCCAATCTTCGAATCCCATCGCTGTGGCCGAGAGGGAACTTGATCTTATCTATAGCCCCCTTGATTAGACTTGGTTTTGATCTTACACCAAGAGACTCGTTGTACTTTCGTATTCTAACGAGGAACTCCTCAAGCGGCCTGCGGCAGCTTAGCGCTGCGTATTTTATGGAGCTGACATGTTGGGACACTTTGCCCTGAGACAGTTTTTATCGATGTGAATGGGCACCGATTGGAGGCATTCAGGTTCGCGAACGGGATCTCGGTACTCGGCTTGAGACCCAGTGGAGTCCTTCAAACATGAGACAATATCCGCCACCAGCTTGCCGACAGCAAGAACGTCCCCGACGGAAAATCCGAAAGACGTTGGAGAGACGTGGCACGCAGTGAAGGATCAAAGAAGAGGACACAGAATGGCGTCGATCGAAGTCCGACTGTAAAGAACAAAATCCCGCTCAATGCAATGCGGTACCGGCTCAGCTGGACACGGTAATATGTAGGCTTTCGAGATGGGCCCCCATGGGCGCCCACCAAAAGCCCATGGGCTTAGTTGGGTCTTAGGTAAAGCCGATAGGCTTAGCTAGGCCCTAGTAAAGCCGATAGGCTTACTTAGGCCCTCAAATAAAGCATTAAAAACTAAACAAAATAATTAATTAAAATATTAAAAAATATAATTATAATATTTTAAGATTTTATAAATATAAAATTATAATATTTTATAATTTTTTTTTATATTTTAAGTTAAGAAAATTTAAATGTACTAATCTTTGTACTAATCTACCCTTAGCAATAGGCTGTTGGTCTGTGTGTTGGGTGCCCATGGGCTTAGTTGGGCCCTTGGGTTCTTGGCAATGGGCCGGGCCTTGAAAGCCTAGTAATATGGACCGACTGGATAGTTGCTCGCCAACGTGCAGCGTTCCCCACAGGCAAAGCAATACTTGACTTGACTGACAGATAACTTGCCAAATCAAAGCAAAATAATAATTCTAGATTATTTTAAAAGCAAAGTAAAAAATAAACTTAATTGTCAAATACTTGCAAGTATTTGAAAGTAATTTTAGACATTTTCTGATATTTTTTACAGGGTATTTTTGATGAGAAACGGTTAATTGCAAAGGTCGAAGGTCAGACCTCTAACCCCCCTACCTTATGCCCCTACCTTTATATAACACCTACCCACCCAATCCACTTAAGGACCCCTACCTACCTCCACACCTAATATCTGGTCTTTTGACCTTGGTACCCCAATTCCTACGCGTCGACCAAATCACTCGCGCGTTAGAATTTATACTTAAAGCCTGCGTAGTCCTAAACTGAAGGTCTTCATGGCCGCGCAGTTCTGAAGGTCTTCGGAAATGGCTTCTAAAATTGCTTGAATTACTTAGGTCAAGTATTTGGGTCAAGTCAAGTACGGAAGCCAGCCAAGTCAGTCAAACAGGCCAAAAACGGGCTCAAATCAGTCAAGATAAGGTAAACGCGTTTTTTTTGACTTGTTTTGCTTGTGGGGAACGCTGCCAACGTGTCCTCTCTAGAGGAGCCGTTATCGGAAGCCAATAAAACCCTTGAGATTGACTCGTCAATCACATTAATGCCGCTGGTTGCATGGGAATAGCTAAGAATTAAAAGATTACCCGGCGTATGAGGGGAAGCTGTGAGGGGAAATTCTATACCAGAGCGAAGCTGGGTCACAGGTAGGTCGCTACTAGGTAGAGGGTATAGGGGGTGAGACGTTTTCTGTACCATATTTACTCATAATAATACCCTCTTGCTACATTAGTCTTCAATGGGGGCCTAGCACGGATCACCGGGGCGTCGGGGAAGATAAAGACTGAATTGCTTTTATTTACCTACCTTTAACATATATTTTCATCAAGCCTGTCCAGGCTCAACATCGAACTCTACGTCGGTCCGTATGATATACTTCGCGCCCCTTTTGACACCTGTGCCCTCATGCAACAACGCCCCCCTTGCATCGCCGTGGGGGAAAAGCGCAACCGACCCCATGGCGGGGCGCACGGGGAACGCGTTCATGACGCCGTCTCTCACGCTCGGCGTGAAGAACGTGGTCTCTCCGCCCTCGAACTCGTCGTTCAGGTACACGAGGAAGGTGAACAAGCTCGACTGCTTCGCGTCAGCGGGCGACGCGTCGTAGACGTACGCGCCTGTCCTGCGGTCCACGCCCGACGGCGGCCAGCCGCCGTCGAAGTGGCACCGGTACTCAGCGCCGGGAACATAACGGTATACCCTGAAGCGCCGGTTGATGCCCCGGGCTTTCCGCCCGCCGACGCGCGACGGGATGTGCGGTGACACGCGCTTCCAAAGGGCGTCGTGGAAGGCCTTGTCTACGACCCAGTAGACGTTATGGGCGAGGATGCTGGAGGCTGATCCGTCGTCGCGGAGGGGGCAGTCGGGGAGGAAGCCTACGGTTTCCATCGCCGCGACAATAGACATGCATTCTTGGCGCGTTAGCACATCTTTCATCAGCGATAGGCCTGGAATAGTCGGGTGTTTGTGAAGTGTTGTCGTTGGCCCATCCGAAGCTAGTTCAACAGCATTATCGCTGCTAAGATAAAGAACGGCAGGGTGCAGATTCGGTGGCTTCCGTTCGGGCCCTGCTATCGTCTCGAGGATCTGAAATCTGTCCTTGGTATCCTTCGGACAAGCCTCGAAGATAGTCTTATCTAATACGCCTTCCCGTACACGCGGTCTCGGTGATTTATCCCCATTATCCCAGACCGGTTGTAGAGAGAGCGGACCCGAGAGGAGCGCCGGCACTTTTGACGCCTCATCCACCGGACCAGTAACCCTTAGTATCATATCCATAACCCTAAGCAATTCAAGTTGTGTCCCAGTTCGAATATCAGGCGTTTCGCTGGAGAGCCCACTGACGACATCGAGGTCTCGTACCCACCGGCAGAGGGCGCCCAGTTTCGGCGCCTGGTTTCGGATCCGCATCTCGGCTAACAGAACGATGGCGTCGACGTATTTACCGTCTACAAGGGCCGCAGATACGCGGGATGTGAGGTTCGTCTCGGCTAGGTTTTGTGTTAGCTTATTTCTATAGTATCCTAACCGTGATTGCCGCATTGACGATTCTTACCAGCTGTGTTCATGCCAGTGGTGCATGCTTGCTTGAATCCATAGACAGCCGTACGTAGGTTCCGGCAGGCCTTAGACTTGATGAGGGAGGGATGTTGAGCGAGAGAATCCAACGTCTCGACCGTGATCTCCATCTCTTCTTCAGAAACGACGCTGGCTAGACCCTTAGGGTCCAATTGGCCTGTCGCGCCGGGTGATGAGGAGGGGACATCGGAAGAGGGGGAGAGCGGTAAGGTCGTGCTGACAACACTCTTCTTGTTGGGGAGATTTGACTGCGCATTGCGCTGGCGCTTCCTTTTGGTCGGCATCCTTTAGTGTTTCCGTTCGCCGCAGATCAACAAAGCCTTAAGACGTCGTCGGTTGCCGGGAGTTTAGTCGGAGATGGCGGGATGTTGGCGTTGAGGCGTCATGTAGTTCTAAATATCGGAGCCTCCATCCCCAATGCGGTAACGGTTCGATTATGGGTCGCTGACACCGCACTACCAGCCTTAGGTAAGTAAGTACTAAGTAAGCCGCCATGATTGACAAGGGTAGTAAGGTTGGTAAGTGCGTCGATCCGCCACAGCTGGCAATCAGCCAGACATGGGATCGTGGGCAAGGAACTCGGTCAATGACTCCCGTCGTCCCATGAGTCGTCTTTTCTGACATTCTTCCCTCCGATCCGTGCCAACGCTGTCGGGCGGAAACGCGACCGATCTGACGTCGTCGCGGCCGGCGACTGGAACCACACCATCCCGACGTAACGGCCACACCTTGAGGTGAGAACGCGACCGAGCTTACGCCGTCGGTGAGTGAGTAATGCTAGAAAGACAGGGGAAACAGACCAAAAGCCGTATGCGATATTGGGCTTTCTGTCTACTACGTACTATCCACAACGAGCCCTTAATATACTTCATGTAATGGGTGAGTTCATGTAATTACGGGGTTTACAGACAGGAGGCCGCGTTTTGCTGCAATTAACCTGGAAGCTTCATGACAAGGCTTATCTCAACCTACACAGTCCTATGTATGTATAGAGGGGCCTTCCGTCTCCCCAATCGCGCTAAATTCATCTTCTTCAGTTCTCTAGACAAATATATAGCCAATTAATCCGACGCGAATAATGTCATCTGTCTGCGCTATCTCGGCGGCGCACTACCTCAGCTCTTTATTGTGAAGAATCCCCTTCGCAATACTGTGTGTAGTATGGGTGGTCTGTGACCCCGATTCCTTGTAGGCTCGATAACTCCACTCCAGGGTCATCGTAGAGGATCGCTACAAGCCTTAATCACCAATAAAAAAAAATAAACCGTAGCGGTCGGAAAGGGGGTATATTCAATATGGCAGTACACTTAGTAGGCCTGGCCGCCGCGCAAACCGGGTAACGTCTTCTCACCGGAGTAGACAGTGCTGATGCGGCACAAATAAATGATTGGATTATGACCTCGAGCTTGTGATCATCTCAAATACGAGAATATATTTTACTCAAGTACACGCAGTCAAGAACATACCGTCACCCTGCTTCAGGCTTGATAATAAAACTCACATCTCGTATCCAGGCGCAATAGTTCCCTACGTTTCAACAGATACACGCGATCTACGTCAACGTTGCATCCCGCTCACGTTGAGGATCTAAATGATGAGTCATCATTTAGACCGACTCATCAACTCGATCCCAAAAGACCCCGGGGGGGGGGGATCAAGAAAGCCAACGCCGAGAATTCAACGCCCGCAAAAGGGTCGGTTCGGACTTCGGGTACCTTGAATTTTCCATTCTAAGACTGTGACTCATCTCAAGCCTATTGTTTGCGTATGGTGGTGTCGTGTACAGCAACCATAAAATCACCGCCCGTGGGCGCGGAGTAGCAGCAACAGGGGGCGGGTTCCTAGGAACCCGCCCGGAATTCAAGCCTGAACGGCGCCCACGTCACGATGTAAATAAAAGGTTACAGCTCGCCAAGAGTATTCAACTGTTCGATTCACCAACGCACTAGGATTACTCATCAATACTACCCATAAATATCTTACTACCTCCATTGAGTTACCCCTCATTCTACCCAACATGGCCTCTTTGAAGGCGCTCATCGTCGGGGGCGGCATTACGGGGCCGGCGGCCGCCTATTGGCTGTCGCGCATTCCGGGGGCTCAAATCACACTGCTGGAGCGGTCATCGCAAATGCGGGCCTCAGGTCAGCAGCTCGACCTGCGCGTCGCGGGCGTGGACATGATGAAGAAGATGGGCATCGAGCCGGCCGTGCGCGCCGTGCGGTGCAAGGAGCCCGGTGCGCAGCTCGTCGACACACACGGCAACACAAAGGCGTACTTCCCGGCCGCCGAGCACGGCAAGGGGAAGCAGAGCATCACGTCCGAGTACGAGATCATGCGCGGCGACCTCGTGAGGATCCTCTATGGCCTCACGGAGAACCGCGCCAACGTGCGCCACGTGTACAACAGGACCGTCGCGAACTTCACCCAGGACGACGAGAGCGAACCCCACGGCAAGGTCCACGTGACGTTCTCGGACGGCCGCCGGGAGGATTTCGACCTCGTGCTCGCGGCCGACGGGACGGGCTCGAAAACGCGCAAGATCATGCTCGGCCCCGACGCGCCCGATCCGCGGCACCGGACGGGAGGGTACATCGCGTATTTCAGCGTCCCATCAGAGCCGTGGGACTCGGACCGGTCGACGGGCTGCATACTACCCGGCGGGCGCATGTCGCGGATCATCATGACGCGGAAAGATTGCCCCGGGCTGACACGCGTGTACATGATGCTCGGCAAGCGGGACGAGGCGCTAGACGCGGCGCTCAAGTCCGGGGACCTGGCGGCGTTGAAGAGAGCCTTTGCGGAGATCTACGAGGGCGGCGGCTGGGAAACCAAGCGGTTCATGGAAGCGTTATCCACGTGCCCTGAGGCCGACGACCTGTACTGCACGCCGTACGAAGAAGTGCGGCTGCCCGAGGGCTCGTGGTCGAGAGGGCGCGTGGTCCTCATCGGCGACGCCGCGCACTCCGCCACGGCGAACGGGTACGGGACCTCGTGGGGGCTGATAGGGCCGTATCTGCTCGCCGGCGAGCTCGCGACGCTGTACGAGAAGGATGGGGCGTTGTCCACCGCGTCCATCGTACGGGCGGCGAAGGAGTACGAGAAGATCTGGCGTCCGGTAGCCCTGTCAGGCCACGGAGGAAGCCAGTTCGGCGAGGCCCTATTCCCTCGGTCCGAGTTCGGCATCAGCATCCTGAACTGGGTTGTCGGGGTCGCGGCGTGGCTGAGGCTCGACCAGTACATTGGGCTCGACGGGTTCGTCGGGTCGTGGAAACTGCCAGACTATCCTGCGCTTGATAAAGATCCAGTATCAGAGTGATTGAGATGTCCGGTGGTTCGTACCAGCCCAGAGGCCAAGCTCTTGCGTTTTCTTTGTATTTCTTGCTTTTTTGATACCCACTCTCCTCGTTTATTAGAGCATAAGTAGATACCCCCTCTGTATGATTATCTAGTGTATTGGAAAAATAATAAGAAAATAAGTCTCTTACCACCCGTCTTTAATTACTTACCGGAAGTTCTCATTATACATTTCTCGGTGAAGCAGGGTTGCATTAATTTTATCTCCTGTCCTCCAGCTGATCGCCTCCCTCACAGGTACCGCTTGCAGCGTCCTTAATCACACTATAGCCCCAACACATCATTCGTGCATTTTTTAACTTTGGTGTCGTGCCCCTCAACATACCATTCCGGGCTAATATAGACTCATAAAACCGTATACAGACTATATTAAATGGTAATGGATAATACCTTCGCTTGATTGTACTACTTAGCTAAGGTGATACTATAATAGGAAAAAGGTAGGGCTCAATGCGGGTGACAAACGCGCATGCCATTACCCCCTAAGTAAGGATAACTCCAGCAAACCAATAAAGATAGTCCGCTATTCAAGCAATCCGCTCCGCTCGGATGGTATGGAAATAGACCCACCGCGTAGACGGTTTCACATCCATCGTGTAAGTCAATGTTCGCTAAGTCGTTACTATCTCTTCCGTTCGTCAGACGTCGAGCCCACTAAGCTTCTAGAATTCGGCTGCCCACCTACGTAGCGCGGGGGTCTATCGGTTCTCTCAGCCGCTGTCCTGTACCTGTTTAGATGGAGCTTCCAGTTTCTTCTTTAGAAGAGCGGTATTTGGGCCTATGCTTACATACCGAGCGATGGCTTGGAGCTTGCCATATCTGGTATTAGACATGGGTTGGGTTTAGGTGGTTGACGTGCGTGCGTGTGTGAAAACCGGTGCAACGCGCAAAGGGTCACGAGGCCCAAAAGCAACCGAGTAACCCCTTGGTTTACATGAAAAGCTGAGATGTAAGGTTATCTCTTCTTACTGAGCTTCTGCTCCTTGTCCCGGTCCGCTGCACGCTAATAAGAAGGCAGTTGCTTCGAAACCCCCTGATACGTGCTCTTAAGGATTTTGTACAATTCCTTAGCTCCGTACTCCGCGAGAATTGTGTGGATGACTAGATACACTCTATCAAATCTCCAGAAAGTGCCGAGATGGTCGCAGAGGAATTCGAGGCCGTCTCCCGTCTCTAGGGCCCTGGCTCTATGAGTGCGAACGATAATCACGCTCGCATTCATAGAAATCGAGAATAGTCGTACGTGTCGAAAGAAGGTATCCGTTTGGCCCGCTCTTTTCATCCACACATAGATATTGAAAAGAGCTTGACTTGCACTGTGCATGTTTGCATGGAGAGCAGGTGTGATGTCTTCGAAAAAACCCTTTGCTTCTATAAACACGAATGGGAAGCATCGTCGGCCATATCCATCAGGAAATATACAAGGTATCATATTAATCGGGATCGTGATAGGATGTTTGCCACTTTGACACATTGCATCCGTCTTGAAGAAAATCGCTATATCTGGTTCGGGTCCAGTAATATTGTCCTCGGGGCCCTGTGTAGACGGCAATGGATAAGAGCTCCCTTGGAGCGACCAGCCCCCTTCACAATTAAAGTCGAACATTGTATCTAGCCTCCAACGATCAAGGATAGAAATCATCGCGGTACGCCGGAAGGCGTCTTCATTTGAGTATTGGTTGGCACGCATCATGTCTTTCCTGAAGTCAAGGTCGGTGATGGTGGGCAGACGGACTGTAGATTTCCAATCATTGATATCATTGCAGAGGTCTTCGATAATAGCACGGAGGTCCATCCAAGGGTTGGGCTCCGATGTCATCTGGAGGAATGCTAGGATGATGCACTTCAATACGAACATATTCCTAGGGGGGATTTTAAGAAATTTGTGGAGATCGAAAATTAATTTGAGAGCCTCGGTTTTATCATCTTTCGTAAGTGTATCCGGGAGCGCACGCCGATTTCTCAGCTTGTTAAAGATGTCCTCGGGAGGCCATCCTGAAGCTGCCGGTGACTTTACGCCGGAGGCGGAGGCACCATCGGCGAAGGGGAGGAGACGCGGACTCGATTTCGTATCTATACTATGTTTAGGTTCGTTATCGGAGCAAGCATCGTCATGCTCAAGCGTTCGAACGTCCTCAGTCTCAGGGGATTGCACTCCGTTAAGCAAAGCTGAAACTGCCTGCAGCAAGATTAATTCCGACGAAGTTTTAGGGTTGCTATTCAAGACGCACCCGTGCCGGCCCGGGTGTCGGCTCTTGAATTTGGTCCAAGGACGCAATTCTTCTTCGCTTTCTACCTTGGCTCTTAGATATTCTACGGCTAGAGCCAGGTATGTTACATATTCTCGGGGATTGATTGCTTCGAGCCCTAATGACTCCGCGGTCATCGGGTTCTAGAGTCGGCCTTTGTGGCGCGTCTTGAGTTCGGCTGCTCGTAATTGTAGGCATTTCTTCGGAGTCGCCCCCCCAAGCTCGCTTTCCCCGTGATTTTCGAGCCATCATAAGAGCATGTATGTCCCTGGAGAACGGAAAGGCGATAATTGCTGTTGACGACCGAATCGATGCATTAGGATAACGTAGAATAACGTAGACAGGCCGCGCATTGCAGATCACCGCAGCTACAATCGTTGTGGCCCCCTTGCTGTGTTCTAGAAGGTAGCACCAAGACTCCAGGCGCTAGGGATCAATTATCCCTTGCAGACTGATGTGTAGCTACCATTACTTCTGCGTCCTGGTACCCGAAAGGTCCTTTCGTCCTTCCGTATCGCGCAACCTTCTACGTCGTTTTCATCGGGGAATCTTTTTAGCAGTGGCTAGAGCCACATCTATACTGCGTCATATCTGCCGCAAATATAAACTGATGATTTAATGTTATTTACCAATTCTCCGACTGATCCATTACCCCCCGTACACGCCAAGCTCCTTCTTCATACTATCGGTTGAGTTTTCAATCAACGCATCATTACCATATTAGACCACAACCATTTGCGCGTTTCTTTCAGGGAGGAGTTCTTCCTCCGGTGCCTTAACCATATATAAACATAAACCTTTGCTTGTCAGCTGCGGTTAACGCCTAGCCAGCACTAGCCAGCAGTACCGACGGACGCCCTTTCACAATCTGCCAAGATATTCCCTAGACCTCTGCTACGTTGCTCTTTTGCCCCCCAAGTCCAGCCCAGTTGGGGCGGAAGTGGCAGTAATATAACCCAAAATGCACGTGAGGAGTTAGCCAATTTTGCCGCAGCGGTATCAAGATTTGTATACCTAGATAGGTTAAATCACGCTGAGTTTGAAGCCATGATTGGTTCTACGCGGCGTCTTATGCTTGGCTCGTAGGTCTATCAGATGCCTCTGTCTGCATGACACTCCACAAAGACAGATTTCTGTCTATCTACATAATCGACGTCATAAAGTGCGCCGCGCTCTTCCCATTCCCAAGATACGCCTCTACCGAACGAACGCCAATACACCGCACCGTCCACGACGGCGAAAACAAAGATATAGTGTTCCAGGGCAGCCCCAGCCACATCTATCGACGGAAGCCACGTAACGGCCGCCCCGATCGGTTTCAATCCGCGGACAGCCCGTCCACCAAAGCCCTATAATCCCAACCGCTGCACCTCCCGCATCACCCTCGCATCCGACTTCCACATGAGCGGCAGCCACGACGGGTACTTGATGAGCCGCCAGATCCACTTCGGCTGGACGATGACGTGCAGGTGAAGATGGTGGATGGAGATGATGTCCGGGTAGTAGATTGTGCCGACCAGCGGCCGGCGCCCCCGGTGGTACCCCGAGAGGACCGCCGAGCGGGGCACGCCGGCGCAATACTGGCTGAGCAGGTGTTTCTTTACGCGGTCCATGGCCTGCACTGGAGATGCGATACGGGACAGTCAGGTATTAACGAGGAGGTGTGTGAATACATAGAACACGCAAAATGGGCGGGAGCTTACGAGTCTTGAGATGGTCGCCGTTAAGCGCCTCGATGTCGCGGATCGTGTGGGTCTTGGGCAAGATGAGCCAGTGTGACTGTCCCGCGAGGCGTATGTTCTCGATGGCAATTATGTCCTCGTCCTTAATTCATGCAGAGCGATCAGCCCCGAGCCACGCACCGGGATGTTCATTGCCTAAGCACGCGTCTCTTTAAAAGCTCTCACTCACTTCGTAGACGATGTTGGCGAAATTCGCGCGGTCGCAGAATATGCAGGTGCGCTGGACCTTCTCCGTCCATTCTAAATTGGCCACGTAACGGAAGACCCGCCTGATGGTTTCCATTATCGAGTTTTTGTTGGCGACGTGAGTGTTGCCGATGTTGCAGGCCGCTCGAAGGATTGATTGCTTATGTCTAGCCGCAGCAGCTCGCTGCGGTTGCCTGTTTACAGTGCCGGTTCAAGTTCGCACGCGGTCCTTACATAAGCACTAACGGGGCGCTGCACAGCTGTCAAGCGAATTCATCGAAGAGTGTACCGTGTTGCCTGTATTTTTGAAAGGATCCCGTGAGCTATTCCCTAGTAGCCATTAAACATAATACCAAAAAGATGTTGGAAAATCCGGGGTTGTTTTAGTCTACTATGTAAATCGAAACAGGGGAAGTGTCTCGAGCCGAGGAGAGACGCTGACTGACGGCTCATGGCAGTCAAATGTATTTCATTGTGAGGCTGTGGGAGCAAAGCCACGAGTCGAAGTATATAAACCAGGGACTATTGTAAAGTCTAAAAAGTATATCGTGTCTCTGCTGTAATAGACCGCCTAGAAGTTCCTCGCTAGCAACCGTCCCGACACGTAAAGACGGAACGTAAATCTGAAAATGAGCGTCACTAGCATCTCCTCTACTCATTCGGGGTATTGCAATATGCCAAACCAGCGATTCCTTCCTACCAAACTGCGCCTTAACAAAAGAAAATCTTAAAAAGAAAATCAGAACTCTCAGCTGGGCGAAGCTCCTGAGACGTGCATGTCTATGCCGCTACGGCGTCATGAAAGCCGATGCACCATTCCTAGGTAGCCCCCAACCACGCAACAGATACGCGCTTTGAATCTTCTCTGTGGCTTCAGTTAACGGTATGTAATTTACCAAGGCGTCTCCTCACGACCATACCAAAACTTACAGTAGCTTACATATATGCCCATACGTTAAGCCCGCACTTCCAGGATACACTATATCGGCCAAGGCCCAGAAGCAAGTTTTTTTTTAAAGAAAACAAACGAAAGGATTTGTTTTTCTCAGCGCGAGGAATAAGTGTCAAGCCTCTAGAATAAAGAGGTGTTCTGTATATTAGTAATACACCCAGCATAGATAGCATTGTCTCTCTGCGCAACAACAAGCGTTCATTACACCCCTATACTCAGTATCATGGCAATGAGTTCACTGATACGTCAGTTCCACGCTAGCACTTAAGCAAGAGGCGATATTGGCTGGCCGGCCGTAAGTGTGTCACACCTCTTAGCACTCGAACGAAGGGGGTGTTCTGTATGTAGTCCTTAGATAGGGGCTGCTGGGAGCGAGTTGGTGTAGTCTCCTGCGCAACGGCATGCTTTCATTACACCCCTAACCTGGGCCATGACAAATCGAGTCAGACATATCTTAGACACAGCATAAAAACTCTGCCTGTAGATACCTAGGGTACCCAAGGTGGCTACTTGCCGGGAAAAATCATCGTGGTCGCGAGGCATGCGGAGCGTATGCTGGTCTGTTGTTATCCGGGCGTCTTCCGCACCTTCATTTAAAGACGAAACCTGCACTAAAGTATACTAGACTCATTTGAACGCCAAGTAAGGCGTTAGATATGAATTCAATCATTCTACGTACGCCTTCGATATCGCCCCAGGCGTAATTATTGATGGCTTGATTGTCTTGAAAACGGGCATTGATTACGGTCAGCATGAGGTGTTATAGGGTTAGCGGATTTTTAGAAGTAAAGAAATGAAGGCGTATCTGGCACCCTGTGTTCAGAACTGACGTCGAGGGTCTTACCTTGCCTTGCGTTATATCCCTCCAGTGGCGTATGCGCGTCATGATCCCAGTGTAGGGTTAAGAGGAAACAGTTCTGTTGCGCAAAGAACCTACACTAACCACCTGTTGCATACGGGGCATCTTCTTTATTATGGGAAGTGTGGCGACAATCGAGTGCCTCAGCTATCGGATGGGAACTCGGCGTGTTCCTGTGGGATGGTACAGCGTACGAAGGTTTCACGGGGCTCTGCGACTTGGCTATCGGAATACACCATAATAGTGGGCAAAGATTTAAGAGGGTACCGCCGGGGCAGGCCGGGACACAAGAGGGAGATAGCGACGCCAAGGTTGCCTATCGCATTAACTGCAACGGAGGGGTTCACCAATAGTATACCTGGTATGATAAGAACGACATTGTTTAGACGAATCAGAGGGCACTTGAGAGAGAGGTATACCCTACCTTGATCTCCTAACGTCTATCACATAGCAGCAATAGTAGTGATAGGAGTAACGTTTCGAGAGTTCGGTGATGCCTAGGTCGGTGCTACACTGTGCTTCTAGTGAGTGTTGATGGAGTGAGTAATACTGCCGGTTGGTATAGAATGTATAGAATGTAGAAATCGCATTGCGCAGTCATATTACCTTGAGGCCTAGTCGCCAAACCGGGAGCCCCGATAATCATGTGAATGAAAATTTCGAGTATGAAGACTTCAATATTTGGTCGTGAAGCAGTCAGACGGGAGTCCTGCAAGATGATCCTTGGGTAAGCCGCAGATATAAACGATCACGCGCTCCACTATGCTCGAGTTACTTGGACTTTTGACAAGCGCTTATTGCTGCCAGCGGTGATGATGTCCCCGCGCGCTCTTGGGTCCTAGAAACCATTGGTAGTGAGCCGGAAGAAGTAATACACATGACCTATAATAGATAGCGAGGCAAAATGATGCCCAGTACTGTACGTCCGGTCACGGTTCGCGGGTTGCGGGTAAGACCTGCGAGATGTTGGTGTTTCCGACAATCCGCCACGGGGCTGAAAACAGGTGCGTATCGCGAGATAACGGGACGTGACAAGGCTACAGTGCAGGCGGGAAATTGGCGTCGTTGAAACAAAGGCTCAGCTCACAAATTAAGCCCCCCCCTCCCTTTTCTGAAGCCTGGAAGCCTGGAAGCCTGGCAAATAGCACGGCGAGCTGAAACAGGGCGAAGGGCGGACGAGGGGATTTTGGGAACGCGCTAGAAGGGTTCTAGAAGGTGACGATGGCATACACAACGCCGGCACAGGCCATCTCTACCTCTTCTCATACGCCTGCTAATAAGGTCGCATTTTACCCCAGACAAAGGCATGGATATGCATCATGCATAGTCTGGCGCAACGTAGCCAAAAGCAATTTAGGCGCTGCGCTGCGTCTGGTTGTGGTAGCTATAGAGGTAATAGTAGTGAAGGTTGGCTGCCCAGTGTAGATTTAGGTAGATGGTGTAACGAAGAACTGAGGAGGAGGGAGAGAGAGACCAGGGTGACGTACTTTTACTAGTACAAGCCACGCTCACGTGCACTACGGTATACGCAGCATACGCAGCATACCTACTGCGTATATATGTATAGGCAGGTGTCCTATAGTGAGGTAGCACGGGGTTGCTGTTGGGAGGAGCTGACCTGCACGACAGCTTAGACTAAGCCTAGATCGAATAGTCTAACCCTGTGCGAACCTCCCCACATTCCCTTTCTGGCTATGAAAGTATCCAAACTGACCAATGACATGCATAGCCTGACACGGCGATGTAACCAGCTTATGCACAACTCACTGCAACAATCACTGTACCTTAGGTAGGTACTGTGCACTACCAGGTACACTACACTACTTACCTCTAGGTAGGTACGTGGTAGGCAGTTCAGTCGTCTACATAGGTACACCTACCTAGTACTACCTAGTACTAGTAAGAGTCGTACGTAGTACTGTACTAAGTAGAGATGGCTCGGGTCTGCTCGGGTTGACTCGCCTCGCCTGGACTTCCCTGATTTTTCCCTGATCGGCAAACTTCTAGAAGCCCTAAACGGTCCTAAACAGTCCTCAATGCTACCTACGCCCCGATGGTCGGGGTTGGTGGTCCTCTCTCTCTCTCCTCCCTCCCCCCCCCCCCCTCTCTCTCTCTCGCGCGCTCTCTCCTGTTTCTTACCGCATAGCATGTTGCATCGCATATCCCATACTGTAACTCTATAGACATAGTACATCACATAGTACATCCTATACTACCTAGCTACCTAGGTAGGCATGTGTACACACCGTAAACACGTTTCGTTCCTCGGAGATGCAAAAAAACGGCCTCCTCGACCCTGACCCGACCCGGCTCTGACCTTGTCGCATCCCTGATCCGCCCCGGCCACACTGGCGCTCTGCTGGGACTCGCGGCTGGTGAGCTCATCTCGGCACTCAGGTCCTTGCAGCTCCAGCATGCACACCTCTGTCATTCCACTACATCCCACTTGCATCCTCCTGCACTCCATGCCATCTTATTACCTACTTGGGTATAGTGTAATGTGTACCTGGTATACTTACTAGGTTAAGTAATGCGCACTCCGTGTTGTTGACATGAGACGGCCTAGAAGACGGCCATCGGAGGCTGCCGGGAGCTGCTCTGCTCTGCTCTGCTCTGCCATTGACAAAGTCTTCTTTCATTTCCCCGACATGCTACTCTGTTGTAGCCACAGTATGCCGTTGCCCCGACGTCTACAGTAGTGCACGATGCGTCGTCTTACGGTAGGAACGGATGGCTTACTGAATCCCGGTAGAATTCATCTCAAATCTCCGTTTCGAGGTCAGCATTTCCGCCACGGACTCGAACATCTCGCCTCACCTACCCTACCCATTCGCGCAGGACTGCCTGCGCTGCACGGGTTGTCTCACCACCAACTCGGGGAGGCCGTTATTCTCTCTCTATACTGCCGGCATTTTCAAGCCAGGTGACCTAGCAAATTTCAAAAAAGTTTCCAAGATTTTCGGGGGCGGCGAGTTGCGGGCATTTACTTCCTTCACAGATGTGCGACTCATGTTGGAGGGCGAGTGAAAATCTGTAGGTAGGTGATGGTCAAGAAGTTCCGTTTTTCGGAGCCCGCTCCCAGCCTACTACTACGTACAGCCAGCCGGCCTGCAGACGTAGGCGCAATGCCATTGGCCTATCCTCGCCGGAGACACTAAGCTGTAGCTAAACCCTGCGATGGCTGTATGTGTGACGAACGACCTCTAATGTACGTCTTGTATCATCTACGGTGTTTAGTACTCGCATACACTGGATATTCCCTGGACCCTGTTTCCCAAACGGCTCTTTTCTAACCAGGGCGTGGCTTTCCATTATACTAGTATGTAGATAGACAGGAAACGAAACGTACAGCCGTCTAACGTCACAGAAGTCAAGTTAGATTATGAGCCGTGGGGGCTACTACGCTAGCCTACATATACATGGCGACAAGCTACGATACCTAACATGGCTGGCTCTCTCTATAGTACACTAGTCGGCGCGGACTGACGCTAACTATCCATGCCATTTTCTACTAGTACTACTAAGTAGTAACAGCGAAGTTGCATGCTTAATTTTTGCTTAGTATTCGCTTGTTCTGGCGTCAGGTATTTCATATTCTCGGCGAAGGCTATACGTTTTAATCCCAGCCATCAGGTTGCATACCGGTGCTGGCCACAGGCCACACATTACCTACCTGCCTCGCTGGTTCGCTTCCGGCTTTTCCTGCCCGAGCACGCATATTCTCAAACTCCAGGTATGTATGTGCTTACTTAGTATGTGACCTCCCCACGGTATGTATGTGTTACCAGGTAGGTAGTCTAGGAGTACAGAGGTTCCTGGTTCCCACACCCCATCCACCCACACACGACTCACTAGGTGGCTTATTTAGCACCTCTTCACCTATAGCCTCGTCTGCGGTGGACCCCCGAACAGCCAAGAATGCCTCCAATGAGGCGGCTCTTCTTTCCCTATCGCCCAGCGAGTAGAGAATTCTTATTTACCGTGGCGGGACAGCTCGAGAGGATGACGTTTGGTCCAAGGCAACAAGTCGACGGCGGCGGCAATCAGATGTCACACTTGCCAAGGGTGATGCATAATGCCGCCAAGGATTCCATTGCCTAGTTTTTCCCTCCTCAATGTGTGTCGAGCTGACGGGCTAGCTGAGAAGAGGCTTCAAGACCTCACGCCCTCTTTATTTGGTTGGGATCAATATACTACACCAAATCTAGTGCATACCAAGAGTAGGTATATTAGCTCGCATGAGAGATATATTGAACTACCTCGTGACAGCTTTTAGGAGGCTTTGCCAGCCAGCCCAGAGGGAGAGGATCACACCAGCACAATATCGTCTCGGCTTAATTATACTAGTAAATACCCAACGACCTCAATAAAGCGAGCAAGCGCTTGCCCGGACCGGAATACTACTTGTGCCAGCCTGCACCACTACTACTATGTACACTACACTCGACGTTTATCCCATGGCAGACTCTCTCTCCCAGATACGAAGCTGTGACGACGACTCAAAAGATCTACCAGCTAGTCTCTTTGCCGCCTAGACTATCCATCTACACTACACTACTTGCACTAGTCGCCAACAAAACCATGATACACTGCGCTACACACCGAGTCCACAATTATTGAGGACCTCCTGCACTACTCCCGGCCCATTGTTCCCCATCGTTTCCCACTGTTCCAGTGGTGTGTGTGTTGACTGGCGTGTTAACTGGTCTCTGGCTGGTGTTTTACTACTACTACTACTACTACTACTACTACTACTACTACTACTACCACTACGTGCCTAGGTAGTTTAACGCCTAGGTGCGGTACCGTGTCGAGAATTCTAGAGCTTGGCCTGCTTTGCTTGGCCTGTCCGGTTTCCGCTAGAGCCCGGAGAGAGAGACCTTTGGTGGTGAGTGGAGCCTGAAAATACCTAGGTAGGAATATTTCTCACTCCCCGCATATCTTACAGCGGTAGCCTGCAGCTGTAGGCAGTCGACGTAGGTACTTTAGGTACACCCGACCTGCCTGCAGCAGACGGACTCAAGTCGTTGGAAAGTATCTTCTCACCCTCATGCACGCTCTCATCCCCAAATACGCACCACCTTCTCTATAAGACAATTCTATATGGCGACATATTCTGACTGCCTAATACCCTCAAAATCGGTTTACAGGATATTAAACATATATATAGAAGGATAACTAACCAATCATGTGAGAGTCAGGGAATCAAATCAACTACCTAGGTACTATATATAGGTGCCAGGTTAAAAAAATAAATAAAAAAGAAAGCTATAAGCTGCCCACACTACCTCTTATACCTACCTAAGTACCTTTCGCCTTACACTTGCACTCTCATGTCATGAATGAGGGGCAACGCCGAGCCAAGGTGGTCAGGTACTTAAGCGGTACACAAAAAAAACGAGAAACGAGAAACGAGAAACGGAGCGAGGGGGGAAGATATCCACTTTCCCCTTCTGGGGTGGAATCACCAGTGGAATCACCAGTGGAATTACCAGTACCAAACTGTAGGGTACTTCAGCTTGGCGTAACCTTACTGCAATAGCGAAGTATAGTTATACATTTGTCGTGTATACCGTACGTCGAAATCTGGAAACGAAACGGAAGAACAGCCACCTACAGTAGAGCACCCTTACCTCTACTGTACCTAACAGGCTACAGGTAGCGACAGAAGGAGCTGGGATACTGACTGGCTACCTGGGGGGCAAACCGAGTATGTACTAGTTGTAGACGAAGCTACCTAGGTACCTCCCGGCTACGTCTACTTTGCGGCAGTCTCCTACCTCCTACCTCCTACCTACCGACGACCAACATACTAAGTACATACATACTACTACTAATACTACTTAGTACTACATATACTTAGTACTACTAGTACTACATCGCGACGCAAGAGGGAAAAGGCCGCCTCCTCGTCCTCCTCCTCGTCCTCATCCTCGTCCTCGTCGCCTTGTCCACGACTTTTACCTGCGTACCTTACCTTAGGTACACTAGATACAACAGGTACACTATACTACATCCACCTGAAAAGCTGCAATCCCCCATCCAAGCCCACAAACCCACACCACACAACGCCCACCACACGACGCCCATCCCAAGTCCACTCATCCACCTCATCCACCACATCCACCACATCCACCACATCCACTTCCGCACATCCACTTCCACCCTCTCCCACCGGCTGCCGGGCGGCCTGGTGGTTGGCTGGCCCGTTGCTTTATTTCAATTACATAAAACCTTGCTGCGCATTTTCTCACCTCTCACTTCACCCCAAACCTGACATTGCCAGTCGCCCCCCCCCTTATCTTCTGTGTCTTGACACCGTCTTGCCCATTGAAGTTTGGAGGAGATACTCTGGATCGCCCCTTATCTCTGCCACCGACGGCATCTTGTCGTGCTCCGCGCTCTTAGGCCTCTTACATAACATAATCCACGCTGTCGGACCCGGTTCCCCGGATTATGTAGTGTGCTAGTCTTGCTGCATCCGCGCGCTTCATTTACCGGCCAACGTCGACTACCACCACTTTCACTACTACTATCTCCTACCTTGGCTGCCTACCTACCCTTTCCCCCCCCTAAACCCCGATATTGAAGCCCACTATTGTCCGCTTCCTTATCTCTTGCTCGAGTCTGTGTGTCGACGTCACGCCTAAATAGACGGACGCACACACGCAAACACACAGACGCACCCAATACCTACGGGCTCAAACGCGTGTACATACGCACCCTGAGCTTAGGTAGACGAGCTACACTACACCAACGACAGGGGTCTCACCAGAGCCGCTACCCGTTTCACCAGAGACCAAGCAGCAGGTATCCGCTCAACTTGCTGTGTCGATTGCTGTATCTACTCTTGTATCGACACAGCTGCACATCTCTCACCCCTCGAGAGGCGTTTGCCGCTTTATCGGCAATCGTCTCCTATCGGTATTGTCATGTCAGACAGGATGTCTATTGACAAGCAAGAGCAATCTCAAGAGCATTCCGAAGAATCTGTAGCTTCTACTCCAGACAATGGCGGAGAGCCCACACCGGCTCCACCAGACGCTCAACCCGTGAAGCGGAAGGGTGGCCGAAAACCTGTACGTGAGTTCTCATTATATGACCGGAAGTATAGAAAAGCCTAAGGGTATTGCAATCGTTTAGCATAACAAGGAAAGCAACAAGCATATATATGCCTATATATGTGCCTATATATATTTATATAGAGATATACTGTGGATGAAACCCGAAAGACCATTCTGTACCGATGCTAACAAGGAAAAAAAAAAGATATATGCGACGTCGGAAGAACGAAAGCAGAGGAACCGCCAAGCTCAGGCTGCCTTTCGAGAGAGGCGCACTGAATACATCAAACAGCTTGAGGATACGATTCGGGTTCATGAGTCGAACCTGACGAATCTGCAAGCGGCCCATCGCAGCGCCGCAGAAGAGTGTCTGATGTTGCGATACAAGAATTCTCTCTTAGAGCGTATCCTTCTTGAGAAAGGTAAAATACCATACCCGCCAAGCTCGACTTGTCCACTTACACCTTGAACAGGCATTGATGTTCAAGCTGAGCTTCAGGCTAAAACCGGCAGCCCGAATCTTGGTCCGACGCACATGCCCCAGAATATGATGCAACCGCCACCTATTCAGAGGGCCATTCTTAATAGACATCACAACTCACGTAGGTCGGCATCGAGCATTGCGCCGAAGCTCGAGCCCGGTGTCACGTCCGTACCAGCTCAGGTTAATATACAACCATCGGTAGCCTCGCCGAAGACTCGGCCGACACCACCCTCTCACGTAGCTTCACCAACCAATCCAACACCTCCGTTCAGTGGGCACGTTGCAGGAGCGTCACCTACGGCTACGGCCCCGGACCACGGGAATATACGGACCACAATGCCACCACCGATCAAGCAACCCATGCCGCCGATACCTGGAATATTACCTGGCCCCCGTCAACAACTGATGCAACAACAGCAACAGCAACACCAGCCACAACACCAACAACCACCGCACCAGGCTACCTCTGGACCTCGACCACCATCGCTCTATCCGTCTTCGTCGTTCCAGAGCCATTTCCAGCAGCTCGGCAAGTTAGCCCGTTTTTTGCTTTGTGTGGAGCTTTGTCGTCCTAGGATTAACTCGTGAGTACAGAACAGGAGTACGACGCACCAACCGACATGATGGACGAAGCCGAATCCGAGGGACCGCCCCAGAATCCGTATGCGTCTGGTTATTCGGTCCCCCCTCCACCCAGCATGCCTATGCAACCACCGTCCTCTGCCTCATCCGGGCAGCCGCCGACCAGCGCCGCAGATCATAGCGGGCAGACACAAGGCCAGAACTATCCGAGCATGACGCAACTACTCGACCCTGCGTTAGACTGGGACCCTTTTGGCCTAAGCGCATCTATGGCCTTTCCGACCCAATTTTCCTTCGACACCAGCAACATGAGGTGATACGGCCTCCCTGGTTGCGGAATAAAAAAAATCATCAAAAACGTGTGGTATGGGTTGGATTTAATTTGCAATCAGGCGTCAAGAAACGAGGCCTCAACGATTTACGTCATGGCGAAGATAAACGGCGGATCCGAAATCTGGAAGCGGGGGGTGGAAATTTAAATTAAAAAAAATTTTAGGTAGGGGAGCGATATTGTTTTCCAAAACTATCACCACGGCGAGGCATGTGGTGAAATACTGATACCCATGGCTGGCGATCGAGCTACGAATACAGCTAGATCGTCCGTCTATCTACGTTTTCGGTTCGGGCTGCAATGCAATATCAGGGCGTTCCGGATAGGGCATGCCAGAGACGGTTTCACTATTCAACACGACGACACGACCGGACCGACCCTTTCTGTCACGGGTCGGGTAGAGTTCTACGATTTATTTCTGGACGAATTCGAACGGCATCAATGCGGATTCCGCGGGCTAGCAGCGGGGGGAAAATCGAGGGAAACCACATAAAAGGAGTTTTGGGAAAAGAATCGTCAAAAAAAGTTTTATTCATTTATTTCTCTTCTTGCCACCACAAGCGCTAGCGAGAGCAAAGATGTTTGTTTGTCTTCATCCGCGGCTTACCCTTTTTTCTACCCGACGACGAACGCTCGGTTATTCACTTATTCATGTTTATATTACTGGAGAAAAACAATATGAGAAATAGGAATGAGCCGATAGGGTGGGTATATTCGTTGTAGCTATTGGCCATAGCGAGAGAGAGAGAGAGAGAGACAGAGAGACAGAGACAGAGACAGAGAGAGACAGAGAGAATTCGGAAGGCTTTCGCTTTTGGGTTCCCCCAACTTTATCCTTTTTTTTCTTCTTTCATTTTCTTATGATGCTGTCGTATTTTTTTCCATTCCTGTGCCCGAGGTCATTATATATCCTTTTGTTTTTATATGGACGGGGAAGTGATATATATGAGAGTGGTTTTTTTTTTCTGTATGGGGGCGGAAGGGATTTCGGGATACCTATCTACTCACTAGGTAACCTAGTATATAGTAAAGGAGATGGACCAGTCGGGAGTACTTACTACTGCATGGCCGGGGGTGGGGTTTGCTTGGCTTGGTATTTGCCTGGTTGTATCACGTTCACATTACCTTAACTACCTACAGTAGCTTACTTTAGATAATATAGTAGTAGTATGTATGTAGTCAGTAGTACGTTGTAGTAGTGGCTTTGGTTCCAGGTTCTTTTGATCGTCGTACGAAGTAGGGCACTCTGCAGCGTGGGGGCGCATTGTCTCTCGGCTTACCTGTTGTTCATCGTGCAACATACCTAACTTGTACGCACGACTCATCGAACGAACGAACGCACTACGTACATATGGCTGTCTATCCATGGAGAAGATGATGGGTAGGTAGGTAGGTAGGTAGACGCGGCTAGAGTGCTCCCGGGCGAATTAATAGTACACAGGTTATTTATTCTATGGGTGAACTTTTACCTAGAGTGTTTTTATCGTATCTTTGTTGGGGTTGATTTCATCTGATCTAGTTGGATTGTGTCTTTGTTTTTGTTTTTTTTTAATTCGCCCAGATCCCGCTTAGAGCCCGACTACCCGGGGTGCTCGCTTGCTCGGACGTCGGTGCCCTGTCCGCGGTGCATTCCTACCTTCCTATGTAACTCTGCTGTGTGTCTACCTACCTACCAAAGTAGGTGGATGGATCATTCCCCTTGCAGTTCCCGACTCGCTCCGAGGTGGGAAGCTATTTATTTGCTTGTTCCTTTGCGCTGGCGGGTTGGGTTTTCGGATTTTCTGGAGATGGGGGGGTTTTGTATTATATTGTATTGTATTGGGGGTAGGTATGCTGGGACAAGGTGTAACGTAATACTAGTCATCTTGAGACACTTTGAGGTGCTGCGTCGACGATAGTACCGACTATCTATCTATCTGTCTGCCTATCTTACCTAGCCGTGACAGCGGAAGACTTACCTGCCTGAGTACTTACCTACTTACTTAGCTGGCTGGGTTGGGAGAAGAATATGGGGTCGTATGGGGTCGTATGGGGATACCATGCCACAGGTATACCACGGGCCATATAGCGGTATATGGTATACCGCATGCTGCGTGCCGTCTGCCGCCTGCCACGCTAGATAGATGCCTGATCGATGGGCTCCCGCGGTACACCACACCCATTCCGGCTGGTTCCGAGGGTGGTAGCGGTGGTACGGCAGGCCAGGCAGGCAGGGAGGCCAGCGTGGTCGTTTGCGTTGTGGGTGGATGGATGGATGGATGGATGGATGGATGGATAGATGGGTATCGTTTCACGTCGTTTGCATGGGATTCGAGGTGGCAATATGAGATGGGCGTGGTAGGCAGGGTGATTGCCATGGTACAGCAGCTATCGAGATGAGTGTTTTAGTGGTGTAAGTTAGTGTGTTTGTTGTTGGAGGAGGAGGTAGGGGTAGTTAGTTAGTTAGTTAGTCAATGAATTGGAATTGAAATTGAATTGTCAATGTTGAGTAATGCGATTTCGGCCCTGAGGTCTGGGCTACTCTAGGCTGCTGCGGTTTACCTACCTGCCTCAGGCTAGGTAGGGTACTGGTAGTCTCGATATACCTGGTCTACCTAAGACACGGTCGTTATCTACCTAAAGTATTAGTAGCCGCCTTGCTTGTTAGATGAATTAGGGGCTACGGAGTGCAGGCGATTCTCGGGAGGTTTTATTGTGTATAGCATCTTGTTCAGGGTGATTCCGGTATATTTTGGTCTAGGTAGGGAGGGCATTTGAGCCAGATATTAATTATATAGTGTGGTAGGAATTTCCTATGTCGACGGACAGACTAGGGTTCGTCGGATTTTCGAATCCCCCTTTGGAAATGATAATGGTATGTAATAATCTGGTTGTAATACGCCCCGTCGAATATTGGCTGGGATGAGATGGGATTTGCTAGGCTACGTGCATACGGAGTACTTACTTACCTGGACCAATATCTGTCACTTACTCCACCTGGTTGGTGTGTTGCAGGAACTTGTTGGTTAAGCGGTTGGCTAGGCCGATGCATGCAGTGAGCGAGTAAGTGAGCGAGTAAGTTAGTGGGTGCTGCCATGCGGTGCCGCAAGCAGTGTTGGTATACGGAAATAGGAATTCTCGAATGGGATTGTTGCCAAAAGTTTCGACCGGCGAGCCAGCCCGGCCATTTGTAGCCCGAGGAACCTAAGCGAGGTCTGGCGCTTGATTCGCCTCTTTTTTTCTTTCTTTCTTTCTTTCTTTTTCTTTCTTTTTTTCGTCTTGTCTTGTCTGGCGTGTCTGGCGTAGGTAGGGATGTATGTATGTATGTATGTGTGTGTATGCTGTACCCCTCACGGTTCGCCTCACCTTATTACCACCTAGTTCTCCCCGGCATCCATCCATCCATCCATCCCAATTCGCTTTCAAAACGGTTAGTTCTGGGGTTAGTGGTCTGAGAAAGAGGACGAAAGAAGTAGATGGTCACGCGCTCTCGCCCTTCTCTTTTCTGCTTCTAGCTGTATCTCGTCAACGTCAACGTTCGCCCCCACCCCGTCTCAGGCGAGTGACGGCATGTTGTGCGAGGTGCCATGTGCAAGCAACGGCGGTGGTGCAAAGCCCATTGACGTCGACGGCATCGTGCTACACTCCTTGTTGACGTGGACCTAGCGTCGAGCCCTTGTCTGTCTATTCTCTCGAATTCCACCTTCACACTGCCCTTTTTTTTTTTTTGGTGCCCCGGGGCCTTCGATGGCTCCTTCGTCGTGGTCGTCGGTGCTGTCCAATACCTGCGCCCCGAGAGAATACGCTGTCTTCGTTGGTGATTCGAGACTCGGCTGGATCTTGCTGGGCGCGCGGGGGGCATCACGTAGTGTGCAGCCGCTGTGTAGTGTAATGTAGCGTAGTGGACTTGGGTCAGCAGACGGGCGGGTGGATTAGCGTACCTTGACTACTATTGTGTTGAGAAGAGTAAGCTTAGCACCGGTCTGGCCTCCTCGATGACGGCGTACTACTGTAGGTACGCTACGCTAAGAGCCATCAGTAGCTTCGAGCATAAGGTGGGCCGATGGACAGACGATCGAGTTGAGTTGAGTTGTACTGTGGTGTAGGGGGTGATGGTGGCTCGAAGTATTTCTCTTGTATCGCCGAGGCATGTGTGGAATTACCTAGGTGGCCTACTTTTTTTTTTTTTTTTTTTTTTTTCGGTAGGTATTCTCGAACCGTTTCACGAAAAAAAAAACCGTTTTTGCTCCACCTTTCGTTATCCAGTTTTTTATTTTAATTTTCCCCCCTTCGGTCTTTTAATCCCTCTCGTAGTGTACACTACACTACAGCACCCAGGATAGGTAGGTAGGTAGACTAGGTCTAGTCGCTGCTGCTAGTATACCATTTTGGGTCCTGCAGGTCTGGTTGGTGGTGGTTTGTTTTGCCCTCCTCGATCGGATGATCCGCATTCGGCGAGAGGAAATGAGTTCGCGTTCGGACGGGTGAGAATAGGAGAAAGTGGGTGGGCGCGGCATCCTTTCACCCCGACCAGACCAAGATCGGACATCGGACAACTGATCGTACACTAAACAGAAAATACAGTACAGAGTATCGTGTATATACTGTCGTCTCGTCACGACGTGTTAGAAATCAAGGTAGGCAAGGTAGGCAGGTCCTATGCCGTATTTTCCCCATTTTCAATCAAGTGAATACGAGATTGTTCAAGCATCGAGCTCTTTGCGATGCCAATCACACCGGCGAAACAACATCCCTATGATCAAGTTCTTTCGGTTCACCAATCGCCATGGTTACTGTATGGATGCCGAGAAGCTGTAAGTTGGTTCGTGCACTGCACATGTAGTATGCAGTGTAGTGGAGGGGAGACCAGATGAAAAGTCCTAGCCGTTGACCGGCTGGGTTCATGTACCGGTAGGTAGCCCGTACCATACAGATACGTACGTATAGCGAGCAGTGCCAGACCGGAGGATTTCTGTCCCCTCACTGTACATTCGTAGGCATGCTGTGCCTACCGTAAGAAGCTTGGGTGGGCAAGCTTGGAAGCTCGGTGGCATCGCATACGGACTATTCGGCCTTGGCGAATCAGGGTGCATTTCTAGACCAGCACCTTTGTCCGCTTGACCTGTTCTTTCTCGCACTCCACCACGCTGTGTGACTGTAACCTCCCGATCACATGAGTCACCTTGGCGATAAGTGTTCAGTTGTCCGGTTCGTCGTTGTTCCAACCTGCGAGGGTGACGGACCGGATCTTCCTTCTTTGTTAGTGCCTTGGTCTTTTCACCGCCTGTCCGGTTGAATCGGCGAGGCACCCCCAAGTCTACCTAGGTAGCAGTCCGTCAGGTACGGCTCGATCGTAGCTTGGCCGGCACATGTATCAACCAGCTGCCGCTTCTTAGGTAGGTGGTGAGTAGTCATCGGTGTGGCTGATATGGAACCCTCGTGACGATCCCACTCGGGATTAGCAAGGCCTCGTTCCAACAGACCGAAGCGCATAATAACAAACGGATAATCAATAGAATAGGTAAGCTGCTCTCTATACCCAAAGCACTAGCTTCAGGCCAAGAGAAAAGAAAAAGAGTGGTAGGTAGGTACCGGTATAGGGCACTCCCTCGACCACCATGTGTTCATTTCTACCTGGAGTAACGGTTGTATCAGCCATGCCTCAGACGGGAGGCCCGAACCCGAAACAAAGGAGATAGATATAGAGAAAGAGAGTAATTAGGTAGATAGAGGTAGATATATTTGCAAACGACGAGAGAGAGGCGCCTGGCTAGTATTTGTACCGCGAGTCCTTATCTCTAGTTCTGTGGTCCCCCCCCCCCCCCGACTAGACTTGCCAACATAACAACATATCATTCGGTGGTCAGAGATAAGCAATACTCATTATCAACAAAAATCAAATCGAAATCCCTCGCATGCGAGCAAGACGTCACATCACCCCACGGTTTAGGTTTAGGTATTGATTATGTGATGTCTATTGTTTCTATGTCTGTTTTTTTCTTCTTCTTATTATCAATTTTTTTTTCTTGTGGCCGGGGGAGGGTGTATTGCAGGAGGCCTGTAGGTAGGTAAGGTCATGCCACATACACATGTGATGTGATACATGCAGCCAATGTCTATGATTCCAGGTATGAAGTGGCGCAGGTATATTAGGTACGGAGTACATTAGGTAGTGTACACTCGAGTACGTACGGAGATACGTCACGGTTGCGATATCTACGCGGCTTGCTGCTACCTAGGGCTTTGCCGAGAGATAAGTAGGAAATGGAAATGTCCATGGCATGCGAACGGTGCCATCCCTGGCCCGTGCAATCCGTCGGTCGATAGGTTGCTTGCATGGGATAATATGCAAGTCATTAATTGTTCCTGCATGTTAGTTGTTCCAACATCAGCCAGATAAGAGAATAATGAAATAATTACCTACCTAGATAGGCATGATCCCGTAAGGGTTCGTCGATAATCGAAGTAGGTTAGGTAGTGCAAATTCATATAAAAACTCCTAAGTGCCCACCTACTTGATAAGATCACATGGGCATTCCAGATCTTCTCGTGTTGTTTATTGATTACCTAGGTAAGCATAATAAAAAAAGGGGAGAGGGGGAAATACCCATCTTGTCTTTCCCATACGCTTAGTAAATATCAATATTAAGGCCTTACGACTGTGCTCCTCTCTCTTTGTTATAAGCACATTAGTAAAGAACAAAAACCCCAAAAATGGAGCATTATGTTTGTCGTGTGTAGCGGCGTTGCTGCGTTTGCTAGCGAAGGCAGTATGCATTGATTGATCTCGAGTTCATGGACAACGACGTAAGCATGGCATTCCGGTTCTCTATCTTTTTGAGATATAGTAGATAGGTACATAGCAGCATGCACCTTTCCATTCTCAAACAGCTATGGTAGCATCTTTCTCTTAACCGCATAGTAAACTCGGCTGGGAAGCTCTATGTCGTCTAACTATCCGACGCGGCGTGTATTTATAATTTGATTGACATGTAGAGATGAAATGGCGGCTGAGAGCTGCTGATACGCGGCCAATGAGTTGGATGCTATCTTGTTCGTATTTTCATAGTAGGGGCAAAGAAATGAAAAAATAAATAAAAAATAAATAAAAATGAAGCTACTATTTTAAGATGTTCGTTCGTAAGAGCTATATTCCATGCATAATGCGAACCCATCTCAAAAGTAGTGGGCGGTCAAACAGGGATGTCGATTAACGTGCTGACCGAATTAGGAGACGTTAAACCTATAAACATACCCAGATCGTCCTGCATATTCAACTGCCGGTCACATATAAGAGCGGAGGTACATTGTGGATGTACTGTTGACGGTGCCAGGTGATGTCGAGTCTGGAGATCGCGTTCTCTTCTCGTCGAGGAGTTGTGATACCTCTCGCCTCGATTAGGTACCTACCTAGGTGCCTACCTAGGTGGTTAGTGACGTGTTGATTATCAATGAAGTCCAGATAGCAGGTCGAAGATAAGGGAGGAGTATAGTACATATGTGATAGCAATAGCAAAACTTATACTAGTAGATAGGTACTTGCTACAGGACGATTGCAGGATTTCCGAGGTGCAAGCCCTATCCCCACGGTATCTCCGAAGCTTACCTATCAAATACCTAGGTACCTAAATGCCCATTCCAGGGTTTCAAACCCCACCATAGAACCCCGGTACCTTACCTTAGGTAGGTACCTAGGTAGTGTGGCGCAGGAAAGTGGCGGGTAGTGTGGCACGGGGGGGGGAAAAGATAGATTGCAATTGCCCGGGCCTCCGGCCCTGGCCAGAACCTTCCCACTAATTTAATCTCGTTGCCCACTCAGTTACCCCTGCGCGTGCTATCAATCTGGTCTCCTGAGGGTGACGACTGAGATGAAAAAGGGTCACGAATCTGTGAGAAGAGAATATTGATACTGATATCAGTTACCCTTTTCGGGCGTGTGTATGCCAGCGTTGTCTGGGTCGTCCCAAGGGTTTTGTCGTTAATCATATTCGTCCTTGATCAGTTACCTACCTACTTTCATCTACTCGCTCAATCAGCCAGTCATCAGATCGGATCACATCCTAGGGACCTGCGCACTGTGAATCTACAGGGATCTTGCGCGAATCCGCCAGATACATACATTTTCTCGCTTTTATTGCGATCGTGCGATTTAAGCCCAGGGTCAAACCTCATTCCGTGACAATCAGGTCCTCATCACTCCTTGCAATCACGATAGTGTCCGTTTGGCATTCGTTTGAAGCAAACAGAACAGAAAAGCTCATTACGTCGGGCATAATTCAGACCAACCTTTTCGTTTGTCTATCTGTCAGGCACACTTGCGCTCGGGCCAACTTATCTCCGAAGTTGGGAGTAGCGCGTTTGCAGAAGCACAGACCATCGAGAGTGGGCGTATTGCGTGCCGCTAGGATCTGAGAGGTACATTGTGTGCGAATGGGAACCGTGCGTTCCCCAGCAACCAGTTCACCACATTACCAGTCTAGTCTCAGTAGCAACACTCACGTCAATCACGACCATCGATTGAGCGCGTCAGACGTGTTTCCATTCCTACAACATTCTTTCCGACCACCCGTCAGCCCGGCCGTGGATCATTTGACCGATTGGTTGAGCAACTTAGACTTAAACAATCAGAACACATCTACTCATCAGAAAAAGACCAATTCTACGTCAGTCATGGCATCCCCTCAGTTCGCGGGATTACCAGGCGAGGATGCCGAAATGTACATCATGGATTGCGATACTCTGTCGGCAGACAAGCCAGTACCCGAACAGTACGCCGCAACACTCTTCCGGGGCGGTATCGTCAGCCGGCGCGTCAAGGCCTGGTACAATGCGCTACCCAAGGAGACTAGACGGTCGTGGATCGAAACCAAAGCAGCGTTCATCGCGGAGTTCGACGAGGACGACACCGAGGAGCAACGGATGCTATCCAGCGAGGTGAGAGCATTGAAGAGGAAGATCGGTGAACCGTTAGTCGACTTCGTCAAGCGGGCTCAGAAGCTGTCCGACTGCGTGCACGGTGACTTACAAAACAAATTGGCGGAGGCGTTCCTTTGCGGAATGCGAGATGGCGAAGCTGACACGTCACTGCAGTTGAGACTGCAAGACCGTTTGGCTTCAAAGGACCTACTGACGAAAACCGGGATGTTGGATTCGAAGGTGACCTTCCGAGAAATCCGCAAATACTTGGGACAGGTTGCTACCCCGATCGGGGAAACCAACATTTACGACGAACGAGCTGACTACGCCAGTATGGACTGGCAAGTTCCGATTCCACCGGAGGAACGAATCGCAGCGGCATTTGAGCAGTTGTCTAAGAAGCTCACGGAGTCAACGACGTCATCCCACACGGCCAGTTCGGCCCTATCCCCTGTGAGTGCAAATAAAGGAAGACCCCCTGGACCTAGACCGCTCTTGCGATGCTTCCGTTGCGGCAATCCGGGACATGGAGCAAGGGATTGTACCAATGCTGCGTTGCCCCGCGAGGAGCAAAACAAATTGATCGAAGAATATAAGGAGAGGAAAAGACACGCTGACGCAGGACACCATTCTTCAGATACACAAAGGACTACGAATGTGATCACCATGGATCCAGAGATGTTTTCTCGGGCGGGATTCTCCGATCACACTTATGATGTTCCACATATGAGTTCCCCCATGTCCGACCCTGCTGTACAATTTGTAGGAATAGAGAAGATGGAAGATTTGGAAGCCGACATTGCGGCGATGATGACTGAAGAGGATGAATCCCCGGGGGCGAATAGGGGACAGAAGCGAATGAGATCGGAAGCTTTCCCATCTCCACCGACTGTCGAGCCTTTGACACCAGCTCGACCGCCAAACCCCACTATTGAGGAAGCCCCTCCCCGCGTGCAGCCAACCAACGGGGAATCTGGTCCTAAGACCCAATCATCAGGTACGAAGGAAGCGAATAGAACTGTGAATCCCACGTCGTTCCGACAGTTTCTCGCCAGGCATAAAGCAGAATTGGATGATCTCAGAGCTCGCGACAAAGGCAAGGGCAAGATCTCAGCACCACGGGATACCATTCCCGCACGAATAATGGCTGAGGGGAACCTACCTCGATTCGACGTTCGGGAGTGGTTGGCCCAGACTCCCATCACCATGACAGCGGCCCAACTCGTCGACAGTTCGGCCCGCATTAAGTCTCAATTCATTAGAGCCATGGCACCGAGCGCGAAACGACCAGGTGGTCGAAGAAGGGCCAAGGGCGATCCTGCGGTAGTGGTGGACTCGGTAGGACCTATCGGGGACCCCCAACTCGCTTTGGTTCACGTTGAGGACTGGGGAGAAGAAGAGACCGAACTGAGTGCCCTAGGCTACGTCCGAACCTACGTTGAGGGACAGTGTACCAACCGTGCCTTGCTGGATGGAGGAGCAGTTATCGAAATCATCTCCCCTAGTTTCGTTGCCAAATTGGGTTTGGTACCGCGTCCCGCTGGAGTTCCATGGATGGTCAGATTGGCCGATGACAAGAGGCAACCCGTGACTCATTGCGTCTCGGTTCAGGTCGTAACAGAGGGCATCGCCGTGGTCGTTACCGCGTATGTCATGTCCGCGGGAGAGAGTTTCGATCTCCTACTATCGCGAAGCTGGTTGAAACGCGTGCGAGCTGTGGAGCATTATGCATCGGACGTCCTCGAGATCAGTGGCAAGAAGGGAGTGAAGAAAACCGTTCCTATCTTTCCAGCCTCCAAACCGAAGATCGAGATAGAGCTTGGGGAGTCGCCGAAGGTTATGGAAACCCAAGTCGAGTTGGAGCGAGAGGAACTGGCAGATGTTGACGAGATGTGGGACTTACTGTTCTACGCCATAGATCGAGCGGCCGATATGGAGGACGACGAATTGGCGGACTCGTTAAAAGAATATCTCTGAATGCTCAGCCGGCGGATGTTCAGAGACGATTGGGAGCCGGGACGAGCATAAGGAATCAATCGGATAGAGAAGGGAGTGAGGGGAAGAAGGATCGGAAGGTGACGGCAGGTATTAGATTTAGTAATGAGGATGTTGTCCACTACTATGACTCTGATGAGCCTATTGTCGGAGGAAGTCCTCCGGATGAGTCTCGCAATGACACGTCAAGTGATGTGAGCCGCTACCCCAGTACTGAGGATTGGGGATCTACGCCAGTCACATGTTATTCCAACCCGTTGAGCGTTGCGGATCTGGAATTCGTCAATTATTTGTTAGAAGAACACAAGGCGAGGATGAAACGCAGGTACCAGCAGCCATTAAAGCATTGGAAAGAATCAGGGAGTGATCAGGAGTGGTCGATCGCGGAATGTGCGACGACGCCGCCCCCGACACCGGTCGCGCTGTCAGCGACCACGCCCAGTAACGTGAAGTCTGTGAATTTTGTGTCATATTTACCAGCCATCGAAGATCTGATCCCGCACCTTGTCATGGAGTACGGACACCGATCGAGCACAATCGGTAACCATGAGGTACTTTCCACATACACAGTATGGGAAGAAGGGCCAGACAACGCCACAAGAGTGACCCGTCACTTCGGAACCAAACTGGCGGTGAACTCCAGCGTTGTTCGGGAATTGTCGGAGGGAACTGAGACCCCAGCCGCACAATATTTGCGAACGGGTGACAATGTGGCTGAGGAGGTGGAAATTGGCGTGACACCACATCTTTCCACCAATGAAACGAAAGAAGAGCGACACGTGTTGATGATAGGCAAACCAGTCATGCAAGTTAATCCGACAGGGTTGGTTGAAAGATACGCGAAACGCGAAGTCTCGACCGCTACAGTGAAGGATGCGACGCGATTCGTTACCGAACAGAAGATCACGATCGGAGAGTTGGCCGCAACCCAAGAACAGAGGGATCAGATAGCATGCCTGTTATTCGAATACGAGGATTGCTTCGTTAAGACGCTACATGACCTGAAAGCCACTGATTTGGTTGAGCATCGCATTGATACCGATCCAGCAATCAAACCATTCCGACTTAGGCAGGTACGTTACACGCGGGACGAGATAGCTTTCGCTCAGAAAGTGTTCCCGAAAATGGAAGAAGCAGACATTATCACGAGGGGTTCGTCAACGTGGGCAGCATACACACGGTTCCCTTACAAGAGAAGTGGAGAACTGCGAGTGGTTCATGATTTTCGTCCTGTCAACTCAGCAACTTACAAACCGCAATGGCCTACACATAATCGAGATGAAGATTTTGATGCTTTAACGCAGGGAGGGCACGGAGTGTTCTTCAAGGCAGACGCGTCTAATGGATACTGGGCGGTCCCAGTGCGTGTTGAAGACCGGTGGAAAGCTGCCGTAATTACTCCGCATGGAATGTACCTCTACAATCGGATGGCGCAGGGCCTGTGTGGAGCCGCGCACACATACTCACAATTTGGAGACATCGTGTTCGGAGTACACTCCCCGAGCCCAATTCAGCCGCACGGGCTTCCATCCTTGTTCGGGTACCACCAACAATGGAGAGCGAGTTTTGCCATCTTCGTAGACGATCACTTGATCTCTGCAGCCTCATTCGACGACATGTATTTATTTCTGAGGGATCATTATTTTCCCCGAATTGCGGCGGGACCGATCTATATGACAGGAAAGAAAACGGTAATATGCGTGCCGAATATGGAAGCAATAGGATTTGAGGTGAGCGCGGGGAAGACTAGGCCTAACGCACAGCATCGCGAACGGTTTGCTAAATGGAAAACCCGACCACCTGAGAAACCGGAGGATGTGGAGGCTTTCCTCTACCTAACCAGCTACCTCAAACAATTCGTACCTGGTAGAGCCGATCGAGCACGGGTTCTCAAGACTAGCTACATGGATCATGTACCTCGAAAGACGCCAAAAGGGAAAATTTCCACCCAGAAATGTTGGGTCAAGAAAAGAAAGTTCGAATGGACAGCTGTGCATCAAGCCACATTCGATTACATGTGCGACGCAGTGCAAGAGCGATCGTGCCGTGGCGTGCTGCCTGATACTCAGTTTCATTTGGCTACCGACGCGTCCGATACCGGTACAGGTGGCGTTCTGATACAGCTACCAGACACCCCGCCGGGGACGGAGTTAGAGGACAAGCACCTAGGTTTGATGAATGTGATCATGTATATCTCACACCGCTTGTCCGACACTGAGAGCCGATACCCGATCACTGAAAAGGAGGCTCTTGCCGTCTTGAGAGCATTAGCAGAAACCCGGTGGATTATCATATCGTCGAAGTATCCCATACTCATATATACCGACCATGAAGCACTGTTAGTGCTATTGCGCGCGGGCAAAGAGTTGAAGGGTAGATTGGCCCGATGGGTTACTCAGTTTGCCGAATACGATATCCTTATCAAGCACCGACCCGGAAAATCCAAGCTGATGGGAATCGCTGACGGACTGTCTCGATTGCCTACGCGATGGCAGAATGAAGTCATTCACGAGGGCGCCGAAGTGATTGATTATCTCCCCAATCTCAACACTATATCGATATCCCACGGCGATGTACTGCCTTTTGCTGATGTTCGAGTGGGCCAACCAGTGTTGTCCCCAACATCCTATGAACTCCTTACCCCGTGGTACGGAGACATTCTCTCCTTCCTGATTGATGGACTGAATGGAATTAAGGGATACAGCGTTAATCGCCAGCGGTGGATCAAGCGACAGGCTATCCATTATGTATTACGTGGTGAGAAACTCTACCATGTCGAGAGAACAGGGCAATTGAGCCTCTGCATAGGAGAGCCACACGTCGCATTGGCATTGAAATGGGCTCACGATCATCATGGGCACTACGCGGACGTACTCACTCTTAATCGTCTGAGAGGCAAAATCTACTGGCCTTCTCGAAGCGTGGATGTCAATACATATGTGATGACATGTCTCCAGTGTCAGCAGAATGGACGGCGACCGGAACCGCTCATACCGAGAACAATAATGGTATGGACGCCATGGCAAATGGTGGGTATGGATTTCTTGGGACCTATCAATCCACCTGGCTACAATGGACACAAACACGTCATGATCGTAGTCGATTATTGCACTCGATACATTTTTACCAGTTCGTCGCCGTCGGCCTCCTCGGAACACGTTCTCAACGTGTGGAATCAACTACACCCCATCTTCGGATGGCCGAGGGTCGTATATTGCGACAAAGGATCTCACTTCACAGCCGAGGCAGTGCAGAGTAGATTCACGCGACAAGGATCGGACGTCATATATGCGCCGGTGACGCATGCTAGCTCGGTGGGACTGGTCGAAAGGATGGTACAGGAAGTGAAGACAATGCTGCGCAAATGGGCGACCGGGAAAGATCCCGTCATGATTAGAACGTGGCCCGACCGATTGAGGGGGTTTACCTCGAGCATCAATACGAGAAGACCACAAGGGCAGAGGTACTCGCCGTCGGAGATGCTGTTGGGATACCAATTGCGACATGACTTACCAAAGATAACTGATCCTCCTGGCGGGGTCCATCAAGTAGATGCGGATTGGGAAGCCGCCATGGAGAACGCGGTAGAAAGTGAGGGACGGACCATGCAACACTTAGAAACAAGAGACGAATCCCGACGTCAATTCATTCAACGGCTGATCGACAGAGAACGAGACACAAGGACTCAACATCACTGGAGTGCGCGCATGAAACCAAGAGATTGGGTGTGGTGGTACCAGACGCATCCGGGCAAGAAAGGTGACATATCAAGGAAACTAGCACCCAAATGGACAGGCCCATGGGAGTTAACGTCGCAGGTGTCGGATGTGACATGGTCTGTCACGAACCCAAACCTACCCAACAGAGGAGCGGTGAAGGCACACGTCAATCAATTGAAGCCTTACCTGAACCGTCCGGAGAGACTAGATGAATCAGGGCCGACGCTGACGGAAGAAAGCGAGGTGCCATTTACCTACATCCCCGAACCGGAGTTGGTAGGTGTCGACCATCGAAGATTAGACCTTATGTCACCGGATTGCTAGAGATGGGAGAGAGTGTGAGGATGGGTAGAACGATTAGACAGTCAGGATTAAAAATGGGAATTGGTAAATGGGGAAAAAGTAGATAAAATAGACGAACGAAGAGGAGATACGATTATTGAACCCCACAAGGGCTTCAATAAACAACTGGGGGCAGTTGTCACTCTGTGGGGCACTTGGCGGTGTGTGGCGCAGGAAAGTGGCGGGTAGTGTGGCACGCGGGGGGAAAAGATAGATTGCAATTGCCCGGGCCTCCGGCCCTGGCCAGAACCTTCCCACTAATTTAATCTCGTTGCCCACTCAGTTACCCCTGCGCGTGCTATCAGTAGGTAGTTCTGCTTAGGTAGGTACCTTACCCGTAGAGCTTGCTGAGTCAGCGGCGCACTAATACCCTAAGCTCTGAAAAATACCACAGACAAATCAAAACCCGGGAAAGCTGCCTATCCCGGTAGCTCAGTACCTACCTGAGCGAGAGAGCAGCTTGCCCGTCGATACCTAAGCCCCGCCCCACCCCACCAGAAAGCGGCAACTGGCAAAACATTTTCCGATTCCGCCTAAGCGACACAACAGCGTCGCCCAGATCGCCCTCTAGCACACACTCTACAGGGCACAGCAGGGCACAGCAGGGCACATCAGGGCAGAGAAACAGGGCAGAGGACCCCAGGGGAGCTAGCAGGGAGGTTCGTGCGCAAATCTGGCACAACTGGGCACAACTGCCACAAAAAAAGGTGGGAAAGCTGGTCCAAACTCCCACCTCCACCTCGCTCGCACACACAAGCAAGCGCACACACACACACGCACACGAACCGAACCGAACCCACTCCCGCTGCCTCGATCAACAACAACATCACCACCCGAGGCACAGGCCCAACTCCTCAACGACTTTTTCCCACCGGATATGACCTGTTAGGCCGTGTCCTTCTTCCATCAGACGTCTGCATCGCCAACTCCGGCTCGACTGAGGTCCGTAAAGCTACGCCTTGCTGAAAGGCGAATAAATTGGCGACATCATGTCGGTCGCCTCAAAGGTGTGTGTTTTTTTTTTAACCTTTTTTCTCTCCGCTCGCCCTGCTCCTTTGGGTTGGGACGACGCGAGCAGCTCCAATCGTTGCCACCGACATCACCACGACGCCCTATCACATCGTGATAGCTGTGTTGCCTTTTCAATTGGCTATTGATCTCGATGTCGCCGACTTGAGCTAACGTCGTGTCGTGTTAGAACCTCTTCGCCCTCCTCGGTATGTTTCTATCTGTGTCGATGCCCAAAGCCGTTGCGACCGGGTGAAAATTCTTCTCCGCTCTGGCGCTCCCTCATATCATCATCAATATCATCAATATCATCATCATCATCAACAACAACAACAGCAGCAATAACAACATACAACAATGACAATCCTAACCACCATCATAACTATACCCCGCTAACCTCGGCATCCCCATCTTTTTAGGCAATGACGAGGAGGATGACCAACCGTCCGGCCCTGTGAAGACGGTCGAGAAGACCCTCCCACGCACCACCAAGCGTAATGTCGAGCCTCAGGCCCCCATTAAGCCTGCTGGCACCACAAGCACTCGTCGTGCTGGCCCCGGCGGCAACGAGGGAGGTAAGCTATCATCACGGCCTCACAAGGTTCCTTCCTATCGTCTATGGCAACCCGGACTGATGAGCATTCTTGTTAGCTTTCCGCGATCGCAACGCTGGCTCCAACGCCAACCAGCGCAAGTCTACTGATGAGGTTCCTCGAGGCAGCCAACGTGGTGGTCGTGGCGCCCGGGAGCGAGGTGGTGAGCGACCCGTGTAATGACACCATCTAGCAGTATCTGACTGTGGTTTAGGCCGTGGTGGACGTTTCCCCCGTGATCGTGATGACAGGCATACTAAGGGTCTCCCCACGTAAGATGTACATCCAAATCACGAGGTGAAATATTGCCATGCTAACTCGAGGGCCAGCGGCGGATCGGAGAAACAGGCTGCACAGTCCTGGGGCGCTCCCGAAGGCGGCGCTGAGGCCAAGGACGAGCAGGCTGGAGAGGAGATCGCCCAGTCCGAGCTGAAGGAGGCCACCGCTGAAGATGCCGAAGATGTCGCTACCCCTGCCGAGCCCGAGGACAAGCATGTCTCCTACGTCGACTACCTCGCTCAGCAGGCTGAGAAGAAGCTTGCTCTCGGCGATAACCTCGAGCTCCGCAAGCCCAACGAGGGCAGCAAGGTCGATAAGAAGTGGGCCAGTGCCAAGGCTCTCAACAAGGAGGACGATGATGATTTCATTGCTGCTACTGGCGGCAAGACCAAGCGCGAGCGTGAGCGCAAGGCCAAGCAGGTCGTCGAGATCGACCAGCGTTACGTCGAGCCTGAGCGTCCCCGTGGCGGACGTGGTGGTCCTCGCGGTGGTGCCGGCCGTGGTGGCGCCCGTGGTGATGGTCGTGGACGCGGCGAGGGCCGTGGCCGTGGTGGCCGCGGTGACTTCCGTGGCGAGGGCCGTGGTGAGGGCCGCAGTGAGGGCCGCGGTGGCCGCCCCGCTGGCCGTGAGACCGCCTCGATCAACACCAGCGACGAGAACGCGTTCCCTAGCTTGGGCGCTTAGACGCTGATTCATGATGGACGAGAGAGGTTTTGTCAGACTTGTCCTGTGTAATACATGGCGATGGTTATGTTTATGCGGCGCGAGGTTCACATGCCTCACTTTATCGTCAACGGCACACTAGTCTGGTTATTGGAACCGGTCACCCAAATTTATTCTGGGTATGAGCTCTTAGAAACTCATTCTGTCTCGGGCAACAGTTTTCCGAATCCCAAAAAAGTTACTTTCATATCCAAGCACAGGGGTGTAAAATGGTTGGGTGCTTCGCTTGGACGTGAGGTAAATTACGGCAGCCATCTTGATTGACTTTGTACTGGTAGAAATCTCGGCCTGCCTCGACTGCTAATCTTACTTCTACCTCCTACCCCGGCCGTGACTTGCATGCCACTCATTCTTGTGCTTGATTTTCGGTCCCACAAAGCTCTTGACTTACCCGGGCTTTCAGGCGGCTGCGACTGAAGCGGCTTTCTATGGTAATCTTTATTCCCTACAAAAGAATTGTTTAGTAGCCCTCAGAATGCTCTTTGTGCCGTGTTAAAGCCGCTTTTTTAGAAGGAAATATGCTTCGTACATTGTGGCCATAGGTTGACGCTGGCCTCGGTGTAAATTAAGTGCTTAAATACGTCGCCTAATCCGCCATTTTGGGCTGTCCTGTTCGGGAGTCGACTTGAATTATATGAGTATTTTCAGCACGAGAGCCCTCAATAGAATAGTTCTCGTGTGGTATATTTCGAAACTTTTTTGCTTTCATTTTCCCTTTTCTATAAATCCCTATTCTACGCGTCCCCCCTTCCACGCCTTAAGTATAACAATGCCTTCATCATCTTCTACCGTCTCGGACCCTATGAGGCTCCCTGTCAACGCGACCAATAGCTGGATTATACGCCACGCACGCGACCTCATCGACTACGACTCATACGACGTTGAGAAGTGGCTCGATGGAATCGACGACAACTACGATGTCGTCGATGAGAAGTACGGGGGAATGAATCACGGTAAGTTCCCTGACCACGACGTTGAAATGATGGGCGTCACCGCCGCCGTCGCGCGCCATCCCGCAGGCGAACTGGATGAATATGACCCGGACCACATCGCATTCTCCCAGCTGAGCATCGTCGAGCGGCTTGAGGCTATGGCGGTGGAGCTCGAGTCGGGATATGGTGGCGATGATGGGACTGAATCGTCTTCGTTCGTCACGTCTCCTGAGGACTTGTCGGATACCGACGACGCCTCGTCCTTTTCTGCCTCGTCCTCCCCCTCGTCTTACTATAGTTTCCTCCCGTCCGACTCCCTAGAAGGTGACTCCTTGCTCTCTGATTGCTCGAGTACTAATCCAGGGTCGACAGCAGGTTCGGAGATATCGCGCGTGGATGAGAAACACTCGCCTGCCTCCTATCCGAGCAGGGAGCCCCTGAATCTCCCACACACGGCCCCAGTCACAGCGGCAACGCCAGCGGAAGCAGCACCACATGTGCACGACCACGCCCACAAGTATCCACGTTCAAGTTCACGCACGCTAAGTACCTCCATCAGCCCGTCCACATCCCCATCGCAGTTCCTGACCGTCCCACAAGCACGACGGAGCAGAAGGAAACTCCAACACCAGAGAATGCGGCACGAAATCCCTGCCCCTGCCCCTGCCCCTGCTTCTGCTTCTGCTTTCACGGAGCCGCGTCCCCACCCCCTGGCGTCCGAGATCCTGCGCAGCCCTTCGCCAGTGCCGAGCCTGCGGGCTGAGCCTCGCGCGTCTTCCGGGCCTGGCGAAATGGGCGCCCCCGGGACTCGGCCAGCTTTTCTTCCCACAGCAGAAGCACAGACGAAGCCGAAGCCGCGTCTCCGTATCTCGAAGAACGCCGGCCGCGCCCCACGACCGGCGCCCGAGATCGTGCGGCCGCAGCCGCAGCGCGCCGGGACGCTCTTCGTGCCGAGCCCGTCGCGCACGCTGTTCGCCGCGTCGCCGTTTGTGCGCCGCGGCGTGGCGCAGGGGGAGGTTCCGCTCGTGGTTGTCCAAGCGGAGGGAGAAGAGGCTGGGCGGTCTAGGTGAGTTTTGCATTTTGTGGCCGGGCTACGCGCTGACGTTGTTTGTGCTGAGACGAGGGTGGGTGGGTGGATGCTTGTTATAGATGTGTTTTAGATTTGCTCTTGTGGCGTCGATTATACTCGTTATTTCGGTGGAGATATAGAAGAGTACGTATATATTGAGAGAAATGAATGAACATGTTGATTGAGATTGATATGTATGTGTGCGTGCGTGTGTGCGGTAGTGGCGCGGTTTTGCGGAGCTTTGTTTATGCCCCGGCCAACAAGCGGAAGAAAATCGACATGTTATTTATTTATTGCCTGCTTTTCACTGGTTTCGTTTCTCGATTTCTAATCCCTCATGCGTGTTTAATCCCTGTTTCTGTTGAGATCGTGTTGAAATCGATGTTGGTGGTGTTCGTGGTCCATCCACTACGGAGCCCGAATATTACGTATACTAACCTTACCCACGATTCTAGGTTTAGATCTAAAGCTAGGGGTTGAATTTCTGAATAGTTTATTTCTTGAACCCCTGGATTCCTGAAAAACCGAGCGATCGAGTACAATATACACTACGTGTGACGCGTGACAGTGCCTCGCTAGCGGGTTTTTCTGTCGGAGGCTGTTTCTAGCTGGCCAGTCCCCGAGTGTAGAATAGTGTTCAAGCCAGACATTGTTTGTATGAGTATAAGTACAAGTAAGATTAAGTATTAGTGTACAATTTTTTAAGTTTATAATCAACACAGCCCTACGACTGGCTAACACGCACACGAGGCTGAGATCGTACAAGGCCGGCAGAATGGGTATCAGCTTTTACTAAACTACTAACACTTCCGCCCCTGCTTGCTCTTCGACTCATTACTGGGATAGTGTGTATGTGAGATAGGGAAATAGCATTGTTTGCGCCTATGCCGACCGGGTAGGGCAAGCTGGGTGGGTTAAATGGGCTGCTCGATTCGACAAGACTATCTAGACTAACGCGCCCGCCCCTAGCTTCTAATAGGCGACTAAGCTATACAGACTTGCACCAGTGCACATCCATATAAACCGGGAACAGGTCTAAAAACAAGGATTGTCTGTAATTAGAAGTGTATGTTACGCAAGGCTGATGGCTAATAAATAATGGCTAGAGAGATCGGTGGCTTGGCCGCTAACTTGAACCATAACACTGTGAAACTCTGCACATAACACAATACAACAAGCGGGCACGGTTTTCCGATGATGAAAAACCGATATCCAGCGATGAAGCCAAACCTAACTCGTGTTATATTATCTTAAATATTAAAACGTACGATAGAAATCATCTCTTTAACAGTCTAAGATACCGAATTGATCCGCGGAGCGCGGACTTTAAAGGTTGTCCTCCCCTTTTTGCATGCAAATGTTGAAGTGTTGGTATGGAAGCCTCCAAGACTGGAGGTTGTGGCATCTGAAACTGGAGTTCCTTATAACACGTTTGCCCCACAGGGCAGAGAGGTTCACATAAACCTCACCCCATAGGTAACATATAGACAAGACTATTAATTGAGGCTATTCTTACAGCATACACTATATAATGAATGTAATAAAGATGCAAATATAAAAAAAAGGTTGTAACATAATAAAAACATCTTATGTACAGCTACAATCAGAAATAGATTGCTTGCAACATTATCGGGGAAATAAATATACATTAAAATTAACGTCGGATTAGTGCCGAAGTTGGTCACTTGCTGGAAAGAAGCGCCTAGCACTAATCCAGCTAAAGACAGCCATCAGATCGCGGTGCTAAACCTCATGTTAACAACTGGAAGGTATGCTTTGCAATAAGATGGTTAGAATCCTGATGCTTAATCTTTGAAATGGCTTACAGTCTCTTGCCTCAGGGATTCTGACAGATTTATATCCTTTATCACCAGATGACGTTTGTGGTTTCTCAAGTCATTCCCGTTTCAACATTGCGTGGCCGGGTGAATGGGCAATTTGCCGGAACGGACATTGGGCACGGTATTTCAACGTCACTTGTGCTTCCGTTTTGGGGACTACCGGATAAGTGAAACCGAAACGTTCTCATTAGTATTCCTGATTTGATGCAAAGGTGTGTATAGCAACCCAACGGCGTGTCGTCCAAGCGCCGGTGTTCGCTCAGCCAAAATGTTCTTGGCGTGCGCGAATAAAAAGAGATGAAAAAGGGTGGATGGTCAAGGTTTCCGATCATCTACTGGGCATTCCCCCTAGAGTTCGTATTAGACCGTCGCTTGAAAATGGAAGGATGTCTTTGAACGGGAGAAGCTAGTTGACGTTTCCTGAAATATGAAAGTGTATCGTACTCGCGCTGTCCACTTGCGCAAAGCACTCTTACTGGCACATTACATTAGACTTCTGTGTTAAGTCATTATATTGTGCTGGGACCTATATATTGTTTGGTATTTTCTTAATAGCAGCACGCTCGTTTATCCTTGTCTTGAATTGCATCATCATTCATCCTCTGCTCCCGAGCCGCCACCCCAACTCCGCCACTGATTCCAACCCACGCTTCCCAAAAACGGAGGAAAAAATAAGAAATGCCTGCAGACGCCACATTGAGATGAATGCACAAAAGTTGTAAACGGCATGAAGAGAGGGTTCCGTTCTCGTTGTCGTCTTGGTTGGTGATGTTCCCGGGACATGAGCTGGCCACTAAGAGAATGTAGGTTGGCCCCTAATTCTAGGCTCACCATTAATATACCTCGCCTTCTTGTTCTGCGAATAATTAAATTAGATCAACTTCGTTAGCTCCTAATATTCTAGTGGATGTTTAGATGGGACAATCTGTTGGTAGGGAGTAAGAGACTAAGAGTCGTAGTGCGCGAACATTCAACTTTGACATAAATCTCTTCCAACAATCTACGAATAGCTTAGATGCTGTTACAATATTTACCCATGGATACATGTAGCAAACAAAGAAGTATGGTGTATCAAGCGTAGGAGTAGTTGAGGGCGTTCAGAACCCTCGGGCAATAACAGAGATCTTGTTATAATGCAAAAGTACGTAGATCTTACTGTCGCGGAACCATACTAGGACTAGGGGCAGAACACAGACCAGAAGGAACCTTGTATATAAACTAACTAGATTGCTGCCTTTAGCATAAGGAGGACTTCCCTCCTTGTGCAATAACATAGGTCGATGCTGGGTTCAACCAGCAGTGAGAACTGTGACACTTACGTTAACCCCGTGATTTCTGACAGATGCTTTATATAGACCAACATGACGATAATGTAGTCGGAAATGAGTACCTCATTCTTGCAACGCATAAGTAGTTTCACGTCAACATACCTGTAAATTCTGAAGCCGAATAGTGCAACAAAGACAGGGGCTAAAACTTTGAAGATTTTCACGCGTTGTGCCTAACTTGTGCCAAGAACCCCATTTAGGTCGTATAAAAGGGTAAGAGTCGAGACGCTCTGTTTAGGCGGGATAAATCCATGTCTAACCTAGAGAGTACTGGACATTCCGTTAGCGAACTAATAAGTGGTGATATCAGACGCGACCTAAAACCATACTAATCGCTTCCTGGGTTCTGTGGCAAGAACTAAGTATCTAATCTATAGGACTTCACTTCATGATAGATACCAATGCATCCGTAATATGAAGGCAAGGGTTATACGAATCACGCTGCTGATACGTATTGTGTGCTGCACAGGGCCAAAACCACAGTGCCTGACGGCAGTGTGCCCGGCCTACCGTATCAACCCCTGACCAATAAGTAGCTGTAGGGCTTCGCCATGTCTCGGCATGAATGCCGGGGGGAATCATTACACATGCAGTAGACAGGCTGTAACCTGCGGATCTCACCACAACGATGAGGGGGCCGGCCGAGGCGGACAAGTGCGTCAGCCTACGGACTGTTGGATTGTTGGTCACAACGTGCAGAGCGCTAAGTAAGGTGTTTGGGCCTGGCGGTACAATTTCAGGTACCTTATCATAGGTACCTCGATGTAGGGGCCTAGGTAGGTAGGTATCCCGTCAGTGCCACCAACCTTTAAAGCTTGGAAGTATTATGTTTCTTTCAGAATCTAAGTTTGTCAACTCTTTGCCAAAACATACAATCAGAGGATCATTAGCCATGTCGCTTGAGGAAAAGGAGGCTTTTCTGAACGATGCCGACGAAGGTGCGAGCAAAGCCGGCGCGACTCCGAGTCTCACTCACACCAGAAATGCCGAATTACATAGACTCTCTGTCTTTCTCAATGTCGGATTAGTCGTTATTTGCGTGTTGCAAGCTGGAGTAATTGCATTTTACCTGATATTCGCTGCGCCCTCTGTTAGCCCGGGTAGCGCTGATTCGCGGGAGATTGCAGAACCGTATTGTGAGTTTTGAAAATCCGTTGAAGCCACGGCGCAAACTAATTGTGATAGCGCCTGCAAACAGTATCATTGAATACGAATACCGAGAGGTGATAGGAAACGATACCCGATTCACGGGCCGACCGGGCCCTGAGTGGGAGAAGTCAATACACGAACTGATGCAAGGTATATACAGATTCATCTATTACCTGGCATGGATTTCTAATCGTGGGGTTGTTGTTTTAGGGACGCTTATTCGCATATCTGATGAAGAATTGAACCTCTATGGCTCAAATTCTATTCCATTCAAAGACGGCGGATATGCCGCAGGCCTTGGTGTTGCTCATAACCTTCACTGCGTGGTACGTTGATGGCTTTCTAGCCCTAATGCCAAACATTCGTATGTTAACGTTAATAATGCAATAGAAGAAGCTTAAGGAGTTCATCTACCGTGAAAAGTTTTTCCCAGACCTTAGTTCTACTGGGGCCGAATTTGAGTATCTACAATCACACGCAGGTCTGTGGCTATGTCTCATAAAATGTTGACGCTGTCGACGTCTCTACACTTGCTATGTCTGGGATTAGAAAGCTAGAAACTGACATCCTTAGATCATTGCCTTGACTTTCTACGCCAAAGCATCCTCTGTCGATTGGACTATTCCTTATACACTGTATATTGGGGAGAGCGCAGGCAAGACATACCTACTCACCAACTCCCCAAACTTCAGAAATGTGTAAACTGGGATAAAGTGCACCAATGGATGCTGAGCAGAGCAGGAAACACTGAGATGCTAGTTGGCCCTTGAGTCATGAATGTATGCAATTATTGATTGTTCAAGAGTTTATAATATGCTAGATAGTAGTACCTACGAGGTCAGTCCTTGCCGTCACTTTGACAACACACTTTCTCCTATAAGCAATTAGCTATCAGTGACCATTTAACCGCGAGTAATGCGTATACTGCTAGTACTATGGTAGTAGGAGGCTTTCAGTTGCATGACCCTTCTCGTTCTCTCCCGGCTCGGTTGGGAGACCCGTGTTTCAGGAACGAAGCGATTCAAAAACGGTGATGAGAAACGACGGTTCGTAGTTCACGGCCCCGGGAGCTAGAATCACCCCGTAAGGGAAATGGAGCATTGACCGCTAGGCAGATTCAGGTGTTTATTATTAGCCTAAGTCGGAATGTAGCCGACGAGACACAATATTATAAGCAACAATCTTCGACTCGTACAAGCGTTACGTAGGCATTCCCAAGCTTTCTACCCTATATCACCCGAAGGGATGCTCCTTCGGGATTCCCAAGATATATGTAGCGATGCTCAGATACAGCGGGCTAATTCCGAGTCAAGCGCTTTCATAGTTAATCCCTAACTGTAACGAGTTCCATGTCATCGTCGGAATGCTGACCTAAAGATACTTCGTGTTGAGCCATTGTTTTCCAGAAGCTTAAGTCCCGCTTCACGTCATCTCCCTTGCGGCGAGAGCGTTCACTCTTCCTCGGCAGAGAAATACTCGACGGGAGCGATCGAAGTTTGGAAAGAATGGGATTAAGCTTATCTAAGACCCATGCGCTTCGTGGAACACATGCCACAAGGAAGCCTACACCGATCTCAATATAAGTCCAGAAGAGTACAATCGAGATTATCGCTGTGCATATTCTCATTAGTTGGTCAGCAAGAAAACTGGACTAGGGTGTCTTACCTTGCTGGTCAGCTATCGGAAACGTCGTACCAAGTACTTTGATACTTGGATGTGTAATGTCCTGAATGAGTACTTGAATCCAGGGAATCAGTCTTAACAACCCTGCGATAACAGCGCTGTGGGCTAGTCAGTATTGTTTCAGCCGGCAACTCTGGGGATGAGCCTACAAACCACTGGAAAAGAATACGAGTGAAGCTTGAATCTTCCGAGCTCTGCTCATGTTAAGCGTCCTGATCTATAATGATCGTTATGTCAGACAGATCTTACGGCAATAATCCTTTGGCGAAGTGTTCAGGGGGATGAACTTTCTCTTACCATAACTAGCGGCTCTATGAATATTGCGATATCAAGAACCCAACTGAAGACTGCGCATCCAGTTTGCATGCCGAACGTATCGATGCAGGCGTTTCTCAAAGAGTTCCAGCTCTCCCAACTCGCCTCTGGATGAGTACCGCACGCAAATATATCGAAGAACAAGAAAACCAAGATCCAAAGAATAACTAGGATTATAAGGGTCCAATTCGCATAATCGAAGGCTGTTTTATAAGCGCGGCCTGCTCGACACGAGAGTAGTTAGATGAAATCTACATGATGGCAGTTTATGTCATACTGACCCCTGAACACCCGACGCAAGAGGAAAAGGATAGTCAACTTGATGAAGCCGATAGCCAAGACATGGGTTATCCAGAAGGCATACTCAAACTGTTAACATTAGCTACTCGAAACTAGGGAATATAGAGCATTCTTACGAACAATTCCAAGCTTTACTGATTCTGCTACCAGGTCTTCAGGGTTCGTATGGCCTCCAATGATATGTAACTGTGTTGCTATCGTGAAGTTTCAGTATTGAGATAAAATACCAGAGTAGATTAGGCTATGTGTACCTGTCACTAACCCAACTCCAGCAGCGACTGTAAGAATCTGATAGGGCGAGAAGTAAGCGGCTGTCAAGTCTGTCACACTGCAAGGATAGGTTTTCCTCTGGAACGTACACCTGCTGGAAGAACTAGAATGTCATCAACCTCAAAACGCCGGCCTTGGTGTCGCCATCCGTAGATTCGCACCGCAAGGGAGATGATGGTAAGAGCAGGGAAGAGAACCCCAATGGCTGACATGCTCCTGGGATTGACGTAATCCATCTTGTCTTTAGAGAGTAAAACAAAAAGTAGTCCTTTTTGATGTATCCTGAAGAGCCTTTCGAGGCTCAGAAGATGACGAGAGGGTGCTGGTGGAAGAGGATAAGAGTGTGAGACCGACCCGTTGTAAACAAGCCTGCGACATAAAGGGTTCGGTAAGAATGTCAGACCCAAGTCAGCCGATCACCTTCGATGCAACATTCAAGACCCGGCTTTATCTCAAGCTTATGTTTCGTGCTGCCCTGGCTAGCAGATCAACATTGAAGTAACCTAAAGCTACTAGGATTGTATACCTTCATTCTGTACAGTAAATGTAGTGTTATGTACCTAGTGTTGCCTTTACATGTGAAGTACGAAACAAAATAACTCTGATTGACTATATAGATCTTGGCGGGTCACGGAGCGTTTGCAGCCTTCAAAAGGATAGGCGGTCAATGAATCCACACACCGAGATATTTTATGCCGTAGAGTGGGACGTGGCGTTGCACGGAATGCAAACGGTGATAATGTTGGTTGTTGAATGTAGGTAACCAACAGCGCCGAAGATCTTCATGGGTGATAAATTACTGAGGCAACTAGGTTAGTGCCCTTGTACGAAGGTTGCGGTCGTAGATGTAAGCCATATTAACGGTGATGGATATTTTCGACCCCAACCTCCGTACATGCAGTTAGCTATTGTCGGAAGGGCATGCGCATGCATCATACGGGCGAGAGGGGTTGATCCAATGCATCGTCTCAGGCTGTTGGTCCATCTAAGTAATAATTGCTGCATATAACGTTACACTTTCAGAATGACCAATACATATTAATTATGATAAAGCTGGCCATAAGCCCCTTAATTGTGGTTGGTATTAACGCTGTCTTCCCATTGGCTACTATGTCCTGCGGATCCTCTTGTCAGTACAGCTAACAGAAGATATCTCGGCAGATGCCTTCCATAGGCGCTCAGCCATAGCGCCTGGTTTGGAGGTATGATTCGGAGAGTCATCAATAGGCTCTGAGATAACTGGCATCATGGTAGTAATGACTACAGCTAACTGAAGTTGGCGGGCACTATTGAGTATTAGTATAGGCAGCGATCGAATGATGGAAGTCCTAGGGTGACCCGGTAACATACAATGAGAGTGCACAGCGTGTAATGAGTCGCAACCTATGTGAAGGAGGAATATCATCAATACCAAATATTACATTATTTTCTAGGAGGAAGAGAATTCAGAGCTATGGGAAAGTCCAGTATCGCGGTGACAGAAGCTATCAAGGCCATCAGACGACACTTAGATAGGTCATTGTATGTTCTTATCGTACAGCTACCCTCTCAACTTAGTTTCCATTAACTTGATGGCTTCATCACGATGTTTCTCCATGTCAATGTCAATGATAAAGTCCCACCTGGACATGAATGTCCTCATCGTCTCAGGGTCAATCTCCTTCCTGCCAGTCAACATAGTCCCCGTTTCACGGCTGGACTGGACGATGCGCTGCGTGCGGGGCCGTCGGACTTGGTCATACACTTGTAACGCCGTAACCGCTTCGGAGGGCGTCTTTGCGTGCCCAAGTAACGAAGATATGATAAGACTGTCTTCGATGGACATGCCACCGCCGGAGCCCTGCCAGGGTGTTGTCGAATGGGCAGCGTCACCCGTGATACACATAGGGCCAGAAACATAGGTAGGTGCACCGGGATGATCCCAGAGGTATAAAGCTTTGTGTTCAGGTTGAGCACAGAGAAGCTGCGGCCATGTTAGTCTCACCATGCCCTTTGAATCTATCCAAGTCGGGTAATTACCTCATTGACGGCCTTGTTTAGATGCGGTGGCCAATCTTGGTACAACTCCTTGATCTCGTCGGCACCTACGGTACGTTGCCATTGGTCTGATTCAGCCGTTGCTTCTTTGTCGTCTGCGGCAATAGCGAATTGTACTAACTGGCCGTCGCTCAGAATGTTGTGCATCAGAAAGGCGTTTTGGCCGGCCCAGCCATATTCACGGGCATCTTCTACGTTAACAAGCTCTTTGCCGAGGCTAGCTTGAGCTTGGTCAAATGGTTGAAGGGTCATGAGAAACCAGGCACCGCTATTTTGGGGTAAAGCCGCGGGGTTATTGTCGCCTAAGACAAGCTTTCGCACAACGCTGTGGATGCCGTCGGCGCCAACGAGAATGTCACACTCATGTGTGGTGTTGTCAGTAAAATGCAGGGTGATAGGACCATTTCCGTCAACCTTCTGTAGTTTCTTAGACGCATGCATCCGCTCCCGGGGAATGTCAGCGAGTAGTTCTTGAAGAAAGTCGGCACGATGGACAATGCTAGTAAGGCGCTTCCCTTGAACTACATCGTCAACTTCATCGGCTATAGTCCCTGCTGTTTCGCCGTAAGCCATCATAAATCGAACGCCCCGCATAGGAACAGCTCCAGCCCGCTTTAGACATTGCGCAGCTGAAGGACCAATGAGCTCGAGAGCAGATTGGGCATTTCTAGCGATCCCAAAAGCCATTCCACCCTCTTTGAACGCGGCAGCAGATTCAAAGATGTGGACATCAAGGTGAGGGAACTTGATGAGGGCATGGATGAGGGAGGCACCGGCTAGGCCGCCACCAATGATTGCGATTCTGATGGAAGAGCTCATGGTGTTACGTTAAAGTGGTGGTTTTTGTTAATTAATTCTTATCAATTTTGTGATATTTTGCAACTGTCTGCGCTGACGGTCACAAAATGAGCATGGTGGCAATGAAAAGAAGCGCACGTCGTCTGATAAAGAGCAAATACTTTTACCATCTATTCCGATGTATCCTGTCCTCACGCCCACGCCTGACCCTGCACAAGGCGGAATACTGATGAGTAGATTCTGAGACAAGTTGGTACGCATTTTGGTTGTACCTGGCAAGTCATAGCTGTTATATGCAGGTAATCACCTCGTGAGGGCGGTACGCCGGGTACGGTACTTTTTCGGTGGATTCCCGTGTTACACTGCTGGGGTTGTCGCCGTCATCCCGCATAGACTTGGGTTCCACTGTGTTGAGTCGGTGTTGGTCTCGCTGGACGAGACTGTTAGTAGGTCGTGCAGAGAGTGGTTACATTGTTGATATTAGGATGTGAACCGTCCATGCGGAGGTTGGGGTCGAAAATATAACCTCCCGTACTAACGGTAGGCTATTTCCATACGAGGTAATGATCGTCACCACTCCGCCATCATCTAGGACCTACTACAGTCACATTGGTGAGAACCAAGCCCGGTGATACGACGGAATGAAACTTTGGAAAGCCGCATGTATTAATATTTTCCCCGATAGCACTACTTAGTACCTTGGAGTAGGCACATGTCGCGAGAAATACGGTGAGGATTGCAATGTGATGAGTTGTCAACTATCCTACACAACTATCACTGTCCATTAATTCCCTCTATTCCTCCATGACTCAGTCAGGTACCCCTGCACGCTCCGACTGTTCTTGTATTCAACGTGAACCTTATTTCAAAGTGCCTGGTCGAATTAAGCCTTGAGGAAGAAGTCGGGATCGAACTCCGTTGTTCCATCGCGCGATTCGATCATGCTTGGAGAATCTGGCTGGTCAAGGTCTGAATAGGGTTGAACCTCAGTTATGAGCGTTTATACTTAAGCAGCAACACTTTAGGGGGCTTACGATGCACCGCAGGAAAAGCTATGCCGAAAGTTGCCAACAAGATGACGGGGATGATTCGATTCATGTTGACGAGATAACGTGTGTACCAGATGAGAGCTGCCGATGCGTTTTGGTATGTTTGGTTTAAAGTGTAAGGGAGCGATAATGTTCCGTGTCTACAACAAAAGCTGTTGACTCTAGTTGGGCCGATATTCGCGCACAGAATGGGTCTTATATATTCATAGACTCGTTAGTTCCCGTCCCGTGCCCTCAGAGGGTGGTGTGCGTGCCATCAACACACCGAGGTACATTGGCCAATTTTCGCCCTTTATATCACTTGGGTTCCATTAAACCCTAGTCCATGCAGATCATAAAGTCCTTCGGGATACGCCGGAAGCGATCGGACGTTTTTGTTGGTAAGCTGCGTGAAGTAGGCAGAATGTGAAAGCCGAGGCTGGAGGTGGCATAGACTAGAACGAGATGAAGCATAACCATACCTGCATGGGGACTTTAAGCGCTCACAACATCAATGTTTAACGCACTACGATAGGGTAAGTGGTTTCGTCAAGATCAACTGGATCATGAGCCTTATATATTCGTGACCGTCATATGCGTCATTAGCTTCCCGTTACACACCAAATCCGCCTTCCACACTCAGATATCATGGCTTCACCTAAGCAGGAGGAGAAGATACCGTTGTTTGTTGATGAAAGTGATCATCATAACCGAGGAATCCATCTTGGACGGAGGTATTTTCTGAGGAATAAATATACTGTCGTCCATGGCGTTCTTTTCCTCGTTCACTTGCTCCTGCTCGCTCTAAATGCAACACTTCTGGTTCACAATACCACTTTCTTCAAACATCATGCTAGTGAGCGTCTACATGACGATGTATTGGAAAGCACATATTGTACGTCAGCTCTAGGAAGGATAAGGCGAGATTACCACTCACGCCTGAAATCTAGCACCCGCTGAAGAAGCACTGGAGCATGTTGCGCTCAAGGATCTCAGTTATGGGCAGAACCCATCACCTTATACGGGAGAACCTCGTCCTGAGCTTGATCAAGCTTGGTCTCACCTACTTAGACGTGAGTATGCGGTCGCACTTAGGACGAAAACTGGCAGAAGCGGGCTAAGAGCGTGATAGCAACACTACTCAGGATGACTGAGGAAGAGATGATGAAAATGAACAAGACATCTCTGGCGCTTCTAGATGGCAGTGGCTATGTTGGATACCTTGAAGCATTTCACATGCTCCACTGCTTGGTATGTTGCTGTCATGTGCACGGATGCGGTCCTATGTCCTAACTATACCTAGAAACGAATATACCAGTCACATCATCCAGAGCATTATCCAGAGCAGCAACGTGACGGTGCTTTTACCACTCCTCACCTATGTGAGTTTTGTCACGATTACGATGTCTTATGTCTTCTTACTAACTTCTAATTGATCATTGCCTGAATGTCCTGCGCGAAGGTGTCATGTGCAACGCAGACGTGACAATCAATACCTTGTTCTGGGAAAGTCCCGCGAAGGTGCAAGGGGCAAGGCCAGGCTCGCGAAAGTGTATTAATTGGGAACGCCTCGAGGCATGGGCCGAGAACCGGATACTTATCTCAAGCGACAGGGAGACATTCCTTAAGACTCTAGTGGTGCCATTTGGGACTGCCGGTAGTGTTGGCCCTGTTGATCTATTAAGGTAAACTACTGAGAGATTCCTGGTACAGTTGGGGCTCCAGGGACATTCCTGTGTAGTTACATCGTTTGCAGTCAACCGTGGTTCACAATATTTCTATAGCCATCTCAAGAGAGATACCATACGACCAGACAGAAAGGAGGAATTGAAATAAGGGGCCAGGATAACTCGCCCAGCACCTTTATGACCGACAACAAAATGAAAAAAGTCCCAAGTCATGCGTCCGTGTTCCAATTGGTCAGCATGGCAAAATTGTCGTTTACAAGGACATCCTCTTCATTCCATGCGAATCGGAGGCACACATGACGGTCGTACGTCAGCCTATTGATAAGATCAACCACCTTCTGGGACCCACGATGGGTTCGACCTTTCTGTTCCTCTTAATACGGTGCCTTATTGGGTCAACACGCCGATGGCAAAACGGAGGCCCAGCGGCTACGAGGAACTGTCGCACCGCCACAATGAGTCAGCAGACACTCTCGTACCGAGTGTTCCATTTTGCAATATTTGATAGATCCGTCGACTACGGCAACTACAACTGTCTTGAAATAATATCGCACCTAGTAAGTCGAGGGGCTGACCCAAACCAGCAAGACAATAAGGGCCGCCGAGCTTTGCACTTCACAGCGCAGAAGGTTCTCGGGAAGTGATGGAACTGCTTATTCGATTAGGGGCGGCCTGTGGCCAGCCGGATGCAACAGACAAATTACCGCTCGACTACGCGAGAGAGACAAACGATCACGCTTCTATCGGTCTCCTCGAATCATATATGTCCAGTCACACACTAGAACCCGAATACTGATGTAAATTCTATTGTTCAAAAGAAAGAGTAAATTTAGAATTTATGCGCGTATCTGACCCTTGATACCGATAGAATGCGACCAGCATAGCCAAATCAGGATTTTCTTTCACCCTAGTTTCTAACTCAGTTCATCTTTAATATCGTTTACTCACTCCCCGGCATCAGTATGTCGTCGCTCGCGTTGAAATGTTTCTCTAAAATGTCGTCAAAGAGCACGTGGGTTTCTCCGGCAAATGTTTTGGCAACCTCGCAAAAATCATCAAGTTGGACATATTTGGACGTTTGGTTGGGTGCCATCGTTTTCTGGAGTATCTTATCTTCTTGACAATATCGTTCTTCCATTTCTTTCCTTGTTTAGGACGATTACCGTTCGCTAGATAATGACACGAAATAACAAGGAAACTAAGCCCGGCTCTGATAGCCGTGGCAACTGAACTTCCAGACATATATTCTTCAAATTGCAATATGGCCAACATTAGTGCAAGCGTGTCTGCTAACTAAAACCCAGGTCCGGCGCTACACAGGTAGGTCCTAGCCGTTAGCTGCCTAGCGCTCTGTTTTAGCTTTAGCGCCTTAGTTTTACCTTAAAAAACTGTTTTAAAAAAAGATAAAATAGTTAACTAGCAAGATTTAACTTTAAGTAATATTACTTTATTTAATATATACTTTTTTTAGCTGCTTTTTACTTTTTTTTTTATTTTTTAATATTAGCTTTATTATAGCTTAAAGCATTTAATTAAAAAAAAAGCTAGCTAATAAAAAAAAGCATTTTATATTTTTATTATATAAGAAATTATATATTTATTATTATAAATATATTTAGTTTATAAATACTTTTTTTTATTTTATACTTTTTAGTAAATTTTTTTTAATTTTTTAAATATAAAATTTTTTATTTACTTTTTTTTTTTTAAATGCTATTAATATAAGTTTATTTATAATATTTATAATATATATATAAATTAAGCTAATAATTATAATGGTTATAATAATTGCTAATATAATAGTCTTTTAATTTAACTTTTTATTAATAAAACTATTAATAATTAAAGGGACCTATTATATATATAATATATCACTAGCCTTTATATATGCTAGTTTTTTTTTTTTCTTTTTTTTTTTTTTAGCTTAAAATCTTTGTTTATAGTATTAATAAAGCTATAAACTAGCCTTTAACGATTATAATATTATTTTAAGCTTTTTTTTTTGCTGTTAAGCATTTTATAAATATATTATTTATAATTGCTATAGTTATAAATTTAAACTAACTATTTATTATGCTATTATATACTTAACTTAAAATAAGTATACTATTATTAAAAACTAAAACTAAAACTTATAACTTTTTTAAAGCAATAACCTATAAAAATTAATAACTTAAAATAATCTAAAAAAATCTAAGACTATATTATACTAAATAATACCTTACTTATAAACCTAAGCATAAATATCTTAAAACTAACTATAAAAAAAAACTTTAACCTTAAGTTTTTAAAAGCTAAACAAAAATAAAACTTTAACGCTGCTTTAAATAATATAGTAATTAAATAAGCAACATTAAAAAACCTATAAGCTTAAATCTTTTAGTTAATATAATAGTTAAAACAAGCTTAATAAAATTAAACTTTAAAATTAAAATAAAATAGTACTATTAAAAGCGCCTTTAGTAGTACTACCTTTTAACTAATAAATATAGCAGCTTAAACTATTTTTAAAAATATAAAAAAAGTAATAGTAAATAGCTTTAACTTATTATATAATAATAAAGCTAAAAACTAAAAACTAAACCTAAGATATTTTGCTAGTAATAAAAAATAATTTAACTATTAGCTAAGCAAGCTAGCTAATAAATTTAAAAAAGATATTATTACTTATTATATTAAAAAAAGCTATATATATTATATTATATTTTTGTTATAAAATAATATTATATAAGCCTTTAAAATATATTTTTATTTTACTATTAAATTATATAATAATATAGCTAAAATAATTTAAGCTTTAAAAACTGCTTATTATAACCTAAATTAGTTAGCTAAAGCTTATAATAAGCTAAATAAATATTACTATAAAGCTAGATAAAATATTTACTAATTTATTACTTAATTTAATACTTTAGCATTAAAAGCTAAATTTTTTAAATTAAAATAGTCTTAAATTTTTTAGAAGTATATAGATTTTAATTTAAGAAATAAAATCTTTAAAGCTAATATAAACTTATATATAAGCTATAAATGCTTTTATAATAAAATATTTAAAGCTATATATAATTATAAGCATAGCTACTAGCGTTATTAAAAATATAACTAAAAACTAGCAGATAAGCTTACTACTAATAAAGCTTTAGCTACTTAATATAATATTAAACTAAATATTATAAAAACTTTAAAATAGCTAAAAAAAGCTTTAAATAAAAAAAAAAAAAAGGTTTATTAGGCTAATAATATATATTTTATTTGCAGAAAATCTAGATATTATGCTACTAAATGCTTTAATAAGCCTAAACTTAAAAAGGTTGCAAAAATATAACCTATTAAAAAAGTTAAAAAATAAAAAGATTTAACTAATAAGTCTTTTAACTTAAAAAACTAATAAAACTACTAAAAGTTTTTATAATAGTTTAGTTATTATTTTTAGCTAAAGTAAATAATAATAAAAAAAACTTTTTTTTTTATAATATTATTTAGTTATAAATAAATAATATTAAAATAAAAGCTACTATATTATATAATATTAAAGCTTAAGTTTTTTTAATAATAAGCTTAAAGTTAGCTTAATAAGCATATTAATAGCTAAAAGCTAAATTAATAATATTAATATAAAAATAATGTTTTTTTAATTATAAAAAAAAACTTATAAGAAGTATAAAGTAATATTTATATGCTATCTTTAAAATTAATAAAAAAAGATTTAAAAATTAACTTTTTTAAGTTATTAATATAAAGCTAAATATTATAATTAGTTTAAACTAGCTAGCTAAACATTAAATCTTTTTAAACTATACTAGTAAAAAGCTAGTATAGCTTAATAACTTATTACTTTTTATAAAGTTTTTACTAATAATAAAAGTCCTATAAATAAAAGCCTTAAAATATTAAGTTAATTCTACTATTTAAAAAAATGCTAATTGCTAAAACTAAGTATTAAAAAAATAATACTAGATATTTTAACAAAAAATACTAAGTAGTACTAACAATAATCTTAAAGTAATTATAAATATTATATAGTAAGTTAATTAAAACTTAAATAGATAATAATAGGCTTAGCTAGCTAAAAAAGCGTTAAAACAACTTATATTAATAAAGTTTATAATATTAATAAAATAAATAAAAAGCATAAAATTATAAAAGATATTTAATAGAAAGCATATCTTTTTTCTATTTAATAAAGACTTAAAATATATAGCACTAGTTTGCAAGATATTATTAAAACTATTAGCTTATTTAAAAAGCTTTTTTTTTAAGATTAAAGTAAATATTATAATATTTTTTTAACTTAGTTTTAACGTTATACTAAAACTTACTAACAAAAAGCTTACTAACTTATTTTTAAAATATTATACTTTAATTTAGTATTTTTTATTAAAAAAGAAAGTTATTAACTAGTTGCTAGCTTTAGGCTTTATTAAGCTATATATAAAAGTTAATATAGCTTTTATTTTATTTGCTTTAAAGCTTTATTTTTAAGAATAATAATTTTATATTAACTATTAATAAAAAAATAAATATTTAAAAGATTATATTATTTCTGCTTTAAACTTAGTTAGTATTATTTTTAATAGCTAATAAGCTAGAAAATACTTTAAATTTAATATTATTAAAGCTTTTTATAAAATAAAAATAGCATTAAAATTAAAATATCTTACTGCTTTTAAAACTTAGTAAAATACTTTTTAATAGCTAGTTTTATTTTTTAAACTTAAAGTAAAACTAGCCTAATAGTAAACTTTTATTAATATATAGCTGCAAGAATTGCTAAATAAGTTTGCAAGCATATATGCTAATAATATTTTAATATATTTTAATACTAAAAAAAAGTATTAGACCTATTATAAAAAAGTTATTTATAAACTATATAAAGTAAATTTGCAAAGCAATATTAAAAAGTTGCAGTTTAATATAATAAAGGTAGACTATTTAAATATAATGCTAAAAGCTAAAGTAAGTATTAAAGTAAATCTAGCTAAAATTAAAGCTATTACTAGTTAAAGATTTAAAAACCTTAATAAAGTATAAGCAGTTTAATCTTTTTTAAAGCTTTGCAACTTTATTTGTATGTTTATCTACTATATAAATAATATAGCTAAACTTTTTAATTAATTGCTTAAAAAAAATGCGCTTTTTAAAAAAAGCTTAAAATAAAAAAAAGCCTTTAAAGCTATAAAATAATTAGCTTATTAGTTACTAGTGCTAGCTTTTTTTAAACTTAAAGTACTTATTAAAGTAAAAATAAACGCTTTATATAATGCTACTAAGAATATTATCTAGCAATAGTAACTTAATAGCTAATAAAAACCTATTAAATACTTTTTAAAGATAATAATATTATATAAAAAAGCATATCTTATATAAGATTGCAAACTTTTAGCAGTAATATAAACATTAAAATATTACTGTTTAAAACTATAAAAAATAAAGTTTTTTATAGTTATTAACTATTAAGCTTTAGTTTACTTTTTAACTAAAAGGATATTATTAATGCAATAAATATAATAGGCTAACTTTTTATTTAACTTTAATATTATATTTTAATATTGTTTAAGCTAGCAAAACATAATTACTAACGCACTTTTATAAAAAACAGTAGATTTACTTACTATTAAAGCATAAAAAGCTAAAAAATAAAATATAAAATTAATTAACCCTGCAAAGATAGCTATATTAATTGCTTTAGTAAAACTAACTATAATACCTTTAAAAAAAGCAAACTTAATAGATTTTATTAAAAAAGAAAATAAACTTTAATAGCTAGATATAAAAAAATACTGCTTAAAAGTTTTAGAAACTATAACTAATAAATTAATTTTTTTATAAACAGCTTTAATAAAAAAAGCTTACTATTTAGTTATTGCAGCTTATTTAAAGTAAAATAAAACTATAAAAGCATTAAAATAAAACTACTACTAGCTTTACTTTAAAAAAAACGTTAAAAAATATATATAAAATTGCTATAATTATAAGAAAAATAAAGCACTGCAAAATAAAACCTTAAGCCTATTATATTTACTACTAATGCTAACCTTAGTTTAAAAATATATAGTAGTTAATAAAAAATCTATATTTAAAGATTAATATAAATATAATTATATTTAAGCGTTTATTAATAAATTTAGCTATTTTTTAGTTAGTATTTTAGCTTATAAAACTAATACTATAAAAGATATAGCCTTAAAATACTACTAATATATTTATTAATTACTTAGCATACTAAAAGTTTAAATATTTAATAATATAAAACTATTTATTTTAAGCTTTATAGCTAAAATTAACAAATTAACTAGTATAAAGTACTGCTATAGCAGTACATTTTACTTATAAACTTAAAATGCTATAGAACTTATAAACTAAAAGCTAAATTAATAATTAAGATTTTATATTAACAAATATTAAAATAACTAAAGTATTTACTTGCTTGCTTTAAATTTTATATATAACTTTTTATAGCACTTATTAATAAATATAGCTTTATTAAAAATAGCTATAAAAACTAATGTTTATAATCTACTATTATTGCTATTACTTAATATAAAAGCAAATAGTAAACTAAAAAAACAAGCGCTTAAGCTAGTATAACAAGCGTAAAAAGTTTAATAATATGCTTATAAAATAGCACTTAAAATATAAAAGCAATAATAAATGTAGGCTAACTGCAAGCAAAAACTAGTAAACTTTATAGTTAGCAATTATATATTCTTAAAAAAAAAAAGCTTTATAACTTAAGCGCTAACAACTAGGCTAAACTTATAATAGGCAAAGCTATTTAAAATACTATAAATATAAAAGCATAGCTATATTTTAAACCTTTTAAACTTTTATAAAATAACTAACCTATTTTATGCTAATAAACTATAAAAAGCTATAAATAACCTGCTATTATAATAAGTATAACTGCTACTTAAAGCAGAAAAAGTTAATAATAAAGCAAAGTTTAAAGTAGAAAAAATATTATAATTTAAACTATATAAAAAATATAAAATGCTATAATATTAAGTAGCATAGCAAAGATATAACCTTAATAATATATAATATTTTGCTAAAAACTTTAAAAACTTACTAGTATAGCTAGAAAAATTTTATAAGCAGTACTAAAAAGCTTTAAGTCTTTTAGTAAGACTTTAATACTAGATAAAAATAGCAGCTAAAAACATATAAGCAAAAAACTATCTAAATAATAATCTAGCTAAAAAAGCAGGCTTTATTATAAAGATTAAATAACATAAGTAACTTTAATAAAGTTTATAACTATATTTTAGTTTTAGTAAAAGAAAATATAACAGTTATAATAATTGCTAACATAATAGTTCTTTAATTTAACTTTTTATTAATAAAACTATTAATAACTAAAAGGACCTATTATATATATAATATATTATTAGCCTTTATATATGCTAGTTTTTTTTTTTTTTTTCTTTTTTTTTTAGCTTAGAATTTTTATCTATAGCATTAATAAAGCTATAAACTAGCCTTTAACGATTATAACACTAATAATACTTTATTTATTGCTTTTAATATTTTAAAAAAATAAAATTATATATAAAATAGCTAAATTAAATAAAAAACTTTTTTTTTTATTATTATTTTAAAAAGTATAAACTATTAAAATAAGCTAATAAGCTAAATTTTAAGTTTTATAATAAATTTAGCTTAAAAAGTAAAAATATTTAAATTATTTTTATATAATATTTTAAAAAAGCTAAAGCTTAAGCTTTATTTTAAAAGTTTTTTTATTAATATATAAATAATTTTATTTAAATATATATAGCTTTAAGCTTTAAAAAATATAAAAATAAATAAATATTAAATTAAATATATAATATTATTAAAATTTAGTAATAATTAATTATTTTAGCAAAATATTATATTTTTAAGCTAAATAAAAAAAATAAAAGCTTTAAAGCAGCTATATTAAAACTAAAGTAAATTAGCAAAAATAAAAATAAAAAAAAAAGTTTAACATTTTATATTATAAAAGTTAGCTTATATTTATTTATATATATAATTTTTTTTTAATAAAATAAATTTTTAAATTTTTAATTTTTTTTATAGTAAATATATAATAAACTAGCTTTTTTACTTAGTTTTTAAATAGATTTAAAATATAAAAAAGTAAAAATAACTAATATAAATATATATAACTTTATAGTTATTTTATAAATAAAAGCTAAAGCTATTTATATTAAACTATAAGTAAAGATTTTATTTTATAATAAATTTATTTTAGCTATTATTAAAAGCTTTTAATATAATATATTAAAAAGTATTAAATATTTACAACTATAAATTATAGCTTTATAAAATTTAAATAACTAGTTATAAATAAAAATTATTATTAATATTAAAATTAAAAAAAATAAAATTAAAAAAAATATTTAAATAACTTAAAAATAAAATAATAGTTAATATAATAGCTTTGATTTTTTTTATAAATATTTATTATATTTAGTTATATATTAATTAAGTTAGCTAATACTTTTACTAGGATTTTTTTTTTAATAATGCTAATATTAAATTATATTTTTTATTTTATTAGTTTTATTATTATATAAGTAATTAATAACTAAGCTTTTATAGCAAAATATAATATAGTTAAAAAAGTTTTTAATAAGCTAAACTTAAAAATAATTAATTTTATTTCTTTTAAATAAAAGCTTAGCATAAAAAATAAAAAAATCTTTAAAATTAATAATAGTTAACTTATTAATTTTTTTTAATAAACTTTTTTTGTTATAAATATATAATAAAACTTTAAGTTTTATAGTTTTTATATAAAATATAATATTTAACTTAATAATATATTTATAATTATTTAAGTTTAAATTTAATAATTAACATTAATTAACTTTAAACTTTTAAATATATTTTTTAATATTTTTTAAAACTATATACTTTTTTATATAATAAATATATTTAAGTTAAGCTATTAGTTTTATTATATATATGCTAATTTTATAAACTTAATATTTAATTTTAAAAATAAAAAAAATAACTAGCTACTTTTTATAATATTTTATAATATATTTATAACTAAAAACTTAAATGCTTTTATTAGCATTTTATTAAAAAAAAAAAAATGCTTTTAAGTTTTAATAAAATATAACTACTTTATATAACCTTTTATAAAAAATAAGCAATAAAAAAAAAAAAAGCTAACTTTATTAAAAAATTAATAACTTAACTAAAATATTTATATAATTAAAGTTAAAAAAAATAAAACTAAATATTTTAATAAAGCTATTTTAATACTTTTAAATATATATACTAAGTAAAATAATATTTTTTATAAAATTAACTTATAACTATATATTATTATTTTTTTTAATTATTTATTTAATGCTTTTATAATATTAACTTAAAAAATTAATATTAATTATTTTATAATAGCTAAACTAATTTTTTTAAAAAGTAAAAAAAAATTGCAATGTTTTTTTTATAAAAGATTATTATTATATAAAAGCTTGCTAATTAAATATTATAATATAAAATATTTTATAAATATAAGCTTTAGCTAGCTTTTTTTATAGTTAAAGTATAAGCATTTTAAATTAAATAAAGCTATTATTAATAAAAAATAAATATCAAATATTTATATAAAAAAGGTTTATAATAAAGCTAATACTTTTAATTAAATACTAAAAATTTTATTTTTAAAATATTAATTTTTTTATATTTAATAAAATTAAATATAACTATTAAACTTTTTAGCTATATAAATAGCTATATTTATTTTAGTAATATTTAATAGCTTATAAATTATTTTAATTATAGCTAATTAATATTTATATAAGTTATTTTAAAAAGTATATAAAATTAGCTATAGCATTTAAAAGCTATTTATAAAGCTAAAGCGCTTTTTTATATTTTATATAATAATATTTATTTTATATTAAATAGCTTAATATAGCATATAAATTAATATTATTAAACTAATTTTAATATTTTTTTTGCTTGTTTAGCTTATAAATAGCAAAAAGTTTTTTAGCTTTATAAAATTAATAGCTTTACTTTTTAATATATATATTTTATAATAATTTATAGTAAATAAAGTTATATAAAAACTAGTTAATATATAGCTTTTAATAAAATAAGCTATAAGTTAAACTAAAGTAATAACTTAGTATTAAAATAAAAAAATTATTATTTTTTATTTTTTTATAGCTATTAGCTTAGCTTTAATAAAAATAGCTTTATAAAACTATTATTATACTTTAGCTTAAAATTAACTAGTAATATTAGCTATATTAATAAAAATAAATAGTAAAAATACTTTTTAACTATATTAAATATATTTAAAAGCTTATTTTTTTATTTTAAATTAATTATAGCTACTAATAAATTATTAAACTTTTTTTTAACTAAAACCTTTTATAAATTAAATAGTAATATTTTTAAATAAAACTTTAAACTTAGCTATAATAAATTTAAAATAGTAAAATTATTAGCAAACTTACTTTTTATTTTATATATTAAGTTAAAAGTAGTAATAATACTAGTTTTAATAAAATTAGTTAACTTAGCTTTTTATAATAATTAAAATTTAATATATTTATTAAAAAACGTTTATATATTTATAATTAATTTAAGATTTAACTTTTAATAACTTAACTTTATAAATATTAATAAATATTATAAAGTTAATTATATATTTAAATGTTAAAATAAAAACCTTTTCCTTTTAATATAGCTAAAAAATAAAAGCTATTAGTAAGTTTAATAAAAAGATATTAATACTAACTTAGTTTAAAGCTTTAAAAAAGGTTATATAAAAATTAGTTTTAAAGTAAACAAGGTATTAAAAAAACAAATAAATTTAAAGCTAATAAAAAAACATAAACTAAAAGCTATGTTAAAAAGCTAAAGAAAATATTAAAAAAAATATTAAGTAAGTTTTAGTTTATTTTAATAATATAAAACTTTAAATGTTTATATAATATTATTTTAAGGATGTTTTAGTTAGCTATATTATAGCGATAAATGTAAAATAAATTTCCTAGTATATAGCCTGCTTAAAACTACGCTAAAGTGGCTTAGTTTTTTTTTAAACAAATAATAGCTATAATCTTATTAACCTATTATAAAGTATATAAATTGCGGTTATTATATTATAGCTAGTCTACTATAAATATATTAATATAATTATAAATAGATTTAGTTTATTAAAAACGTACTTTATAAAATAGTTAACTATTATATATTATTAAAGATAACGTGAGTTTTAAAATAATTTAACCTATATATAGTTTAATAGCCTTGTAATGCTTTTTAATAAATCTTTTTAGCTTTTTTTAGCTTGCTTTAGTTGCTATATAAAAGGCTTAAATTGTTAACTATATTAAAGGTTAATATATAGTTAGGTTTAAAGGCTTTTTTATAGCTTTGCAGCGCTTTTTAATATATTTTTTCAGCTTTTTTTAGCTTGCTTTAGTTGCTATATAAAAGGCCTAAATTATAAATTATATTAAAAGTTAATATATAGTTAGGTTTAAAGGCTTTCTTTTTACCTTATAGTGCTTTTTAATAAATTTCCTTAGCTTTTTTTAGCTTGCTTTAGTTGCTATATAAAAAGCTTAAATTGTTAACTATATTAAAGGTTAATATATAGTTAGGTTTAAAGGCTTTTTTATAGCTTTATAGTGCTTTTTAATATATCTCCTCGGCTTTTTTTAGCTTGCTTTAGTTGCTATATAAAATGCTTAAATTATTAACTATATTAAAAGTTAATATGTAGTTAGGTTTAAAGGCTTTTTTATATCCTTATAGCGCTTTTTAATATATTTTTTTAGCTTTTTTTAGCTTGCTTTAGTTATTATATAAAAGGCTTAAGCTATAAATTACATTAAAGGTTAATATATAGTTAAGTTTAAAGGCCTTTTTTTTACTTTGTAGTATTTTTTAATATATTTTGTTAGCTTTTTTTAGCTTGCTTTAGTAGCTATATAAAATGCTTAAGCTATAAATTATATTAAAAGTTAATATATAGTTAGGTTTAAAAGCTTTTTCTTTGCTTTATAGTGCTTTTTAATATATCTTTTTAGCTTTTTTTAGCTTGCTTTAATCTTTATATAAAATGCTTAAATTATAAATTATATTAAAAGTTAATATATAGTTAAGTTTAAAACCTTTTTTTAGCTTGCTTTAGTTTTTATATAAAAATTTTAAATTATTAACTATATTAAAAGTTAATATATAGTTAGGTTTAAAAGCTTTTTTATAGCTTTATAATATTTTTTAATATATTTTTTTAGCTTTTTTTAACTTGCTTTAGTTTTTATATAAAATATTTAAATTACTAACTATATTAAAAGTTAATATATAGTTAAGTTTAAAGGCTTTTTTTTTGCTTTGTAATGCTTTTTAATATATTTCTTTAGCTTTTTTTAGCTTGCTTTAATCTTTATATAAAATGCTTAAATTATTAATTATATTAAAAGTTAATATATAATTAAGTTTAAAGGTTTTTTTATAGCCTTATAATGCTTTTTAATATATTTTTTCGGCTTTTTTTAGCTTGCTTTAATCTTTATATAAGTTGCTTAAGTTATAAAAAATCTAGCTTATTTTATTATTTATAATTTTATATAGCATTGCTTTATTTTATTTTAAGGCATGCTAAAAAAGTTACTTTTATATTAACTATTATTTGTTTATATTTTAGTTAAAAATATATAATGCTATATATAAAATAGTAAACTTTATTAGATTTATGCTTTATTTTTAGTTTAAAATATAAGTTATTTAAAAATAAATATAATTATAAATGCTATATTTTTTTAATTTTATTATTTTATTAATAAAAACGTTACCTTTAATAAGCTTATAAATACTTAAAGTTTAAATTATATTATTAAAACTAAGCTTATTTTTTATTATTTTATAAATTTATTTTAAGTTATATATATAGTAAAATTAAAGCAGCTTTAACTAAATATTTTAATTATTAAAATATGCTTATAATTAAAATAATATAGCTAAATATTTTTTTTCTTTTTAAATTTAATTTAAAAATAGCTGCTATATTAAATAAAAGGTTTAATTTTTATATAAACTTAGTTTAAAGCTGCTAATTTATAGTTTACCTTAAAAATCTTTATATAAGCAAAAATATAATTAAAAAGTTGTTAATATTTACTTAAGGTATACTTTAGCAATAGTAAATATAAAAAAAAAACTATTTAGCTACTTAATAAAATTTATAACATTAAGTTTTAATAATTAAATTAAATTTATATATAAATTAATTTTAATTTATAGCTTACTATTAATTAATTCTTTATATTTTAATATAGTTAATAAAATTTTAAAGCTATTATTTAGGTTTTATATCTTTAATAATTAAATAATATTGCTAATTTTAACTTATAATAACTTAATAGTAATAATAATTAAACTTTAATATAAATTTAAAAAGTACTTTTAAATATTAATAGCAGTAAAATTAGTAATAAATAATAGCATTAAATTATTATAATTATTATAAACTATAAGCTATTAAAAGTTATTTAAAAAGCTTAGCTAAGCTTTAATAGCGTTAATTGTTTTATTTAAATTTTTTTATATGTTTAAGCTATTTAGTTAGCTAGCTATAAAATACTGCCTTTTTATTTAGTAAGCTATTTTAGTAAAGCTTTACTTTAAAAAATTTTTATTTTTAATATTTAGCTAAAAGATTACTAAATAGTTATTTTTATATTATTTTATATATTTAATAGCTAGCTAAGTTTTACTTATTTTTTTAAGGCTATAAAAGATTACTATTTAATAATAGCTATTACTTTAAAGTATATTATATATTTTAGTAAGCTTTTTTTTTTTTGCTATAAATTATAAAATTTTTAGTACGCTATAAAAGCTAAATAGTATTAAAAACTTTTTATGTTAATTTTTTATATATGTTAATATTAATAATTTAATACCTATATAATAAATAATTTTTGCTTGCTTTTTTAATTTTTAACTATTTTTTTTTAAAGCTTTTTAAACACGCTTTTTTTTTTTTTACTATAAATTAAAATTATATAAATATTAAAAATGCCTAGCATAAAGTACGCTTTATCTTTAGGTATTATAGTTTTTTTTTTGCTTTGTTTATGCTATTTATTTTAAAGTTATAAAGTAAAATAATAATCTTTTTTAAAGCGCTTAAGTAAAAATACTAGTAATATTACAGATAATTTATTTTAATAATTTCTTATTACTTAGTTATATTTTTTCTTATAAGTAAAAATTAATAGTTTTAAGTATAAAAAGCTTTTAAAAGGTTTAGCTGCGTATAAACTATTAGCTTTATATAAACTATATTTTTTAGCATAAATTTTATATTAATTGCTATTTTATATAGCTAAGCTTAAAATGTTTTAAAAATAAGCATAACATTTAATTATATTATAATACTAGTAAAACATATTATTAATAGCTTATATAAGTTTAATATTACTAAACTTATTAATATAATAAATGTTAACTTAAAAGTATTACAAGCTATTTTAGCTAGCTTGTTTATTATAAAAGTAAATCTTTTTATATTTAATTTTATATTAGCTGATTTTTTATTTAAAGTCTTTATAAATAACCTCTTTTAAGCTTTAAATATAAGATAATATAACATATAAAAAAATATTAGTAGTAGTGTTTAGTAGGTAGTTTATTAAGCTAAATAAGCTTATACTATTATAACTTAAAAGCTATATAGCAAAAAAGCAAGGTGTTTTAAGTTATTTAACAAATAATATAAATATTAGTTACTTTAATTAACAATTTATCTTAAAAGATAAATAGATTAAGGCTATAATATAAAAAGCAAGCTTTTAAGGTTTGCGTAAGCGCAGGGTGGTTAAGTAAATCTTTTAAATAGCAGGTCAAGCTATGCTAAAAGGTTTGCAAGTCTATTTAAACTAATAGGTAACCATATAGCTAAGTATTAATGTAGCCTTAGCGGTTATTATCTAGATAATCTAATTAGCAATCTTAAGCTTAAGTAAAAAGAAAATCTATATATAATAGCTTTAACTAAAGTTAGCAATTAGTATTACTATAGTAGTATTTGTCACGAGAGGAGTCCTTTAAAAAGGCAAGGCTTTTAGTTTAGGTATCCAAGTGTATATATTAATCTAAGGATAGAGAAAAAAAGAGGAAAAGTTTAAAGGTCTATAAAATTATCGGTCATTATGTGTGTGTGCAGAGTGGGTCCTGCAGAGGGTCCTATACAGGTAGGTCCTACATAGGTCCCCTAGGGACCCTTGTAAGGGCCAGCCGTGACTGTATTTAATAATATTAATACTATAATAATATTAGTAACAGCTAATATTAATACTATTATAATATTTACTAATATTAAAAGTAGTAATATTAATTTATTAAAGTAATATTTTTTAATTTAATTTTTTTATTTTTTTTATTTTTTTTAATAATATATATATATATATAATTAAATATAAATTATAAAATATAATAAAAATAATTATATATATCTATATATTTATATATTTATATTTTTATTTTTTATAATTTTTTTAATTTTAAACTTAAATATTTTTAAAAGTATTATATAACTTTAAGCTTTATATAGCTTTAACCTTGTTTTTTTACATAAAAGAAAAATATAAAAAATAAAATTTATATACCTTTTAAAACTACGTTTTTCAGGCTATACGCCTATATAATTTGTTTATACTTTTATTTTTTATGATTTTTTCGGTTTTTAAAACGCAAATATTTTTAAAAGCATTATATAGCTTTAACCTTGTTTTTTTATATAAAAAAAAATGTAATAAATTAACTATAAAGCTATATATAATATAAGAAATAACCTTTTATTTCTCGTTTTTTATTTCGGAATTCTTGTTGTTTTTAGTAATTAAATCTTATATATCCGTTAATTTCTAGCTTTTTAATAAAATTAACTTTTAAACTGTTTTTATATTAAGTTTATTTTTATTTTTAGTAATAATATTACTAGTAATAGAAAAAACCCGTTTAATAAAAGCTAAAGTAGCTAAAATAGCTAAATATTTTCTAGCTAAAATTAATAATATTAAAAATTAAAAAGCATTATTTTTCTAATATTTTAATAGGTTAACCTATAATAAAATTAAATATTAGTATATAAATAAATATAAAATAAATATAATATTAACTTTACGATGTAATAATTTTTCTTTTAAATAAAGAATAGTTTTTTTTTCCGTAAAACTTAAAGTAAAATTTATATAAAATTCACTTTTAAAATTAGATTTGTTTAAGTTATTTTCGGTATTTTTAATAAAAAAATTACTAAGTTTATTAATAAGGTTATTATTTAAAGGTAAAATTATAGGCGAAAACGTAAAGAATTATTAATAAAAATATATTTTAATATATATAATAAAGTAAACTTACTAGTTAAATTTTTGTTTAAATAATTAAATAATATTTTTTTTAATATTAAGATAAAAATATAATAAACCGTTAGTTTTAAAATATATAGTTTTAAAACAAAGGTTTAATATAAAACTTAAAATATAAAGTTTATATATTTTAATTAAAGAATTATTTAATTAGCAAAAAAAGTATTTTTTTAATTTTTTAATACTATTATTAATAGCATTAATTAAATTAAAAAAAATTAGTTCCTAAAAATAATTAATATTTAATTATAATAAAAAGCGTAGATAAAAGGTAAAATAAATACTTATAACTATTAAATCTTATTCGACTTTTTTTTAGTTAAACTAAATAAAGCTTTTTAAATCGTTATATATTTTATAAATATATAATAAAGATTTAAGTAAAGTTATATAAACTTTAGCTTATAATTTAACTAAAGGTTTAATAAATATATTAAATAAATTTTATAATTGTTTAATAGTAAACTAATTAATTAAATTTAAAAATATTTATTTAAATTTAAGATTTATAATAAATCAATTAATAAATTTAAAAGGTTTTTTTAATTTAAGTAATATATTTAACATTTTAAAAGTTAAATTTTAATAAGTTAGTATATTTAAAAACTAATTAGTAAAATAAATAAATTAAAAGGTTATATAATAAAAACATACTAAAAAAATCTTTTTAATATTAAAATTTAAAGGTAAAACGTTGTTTTGTTTAAATTTTTCGATTCCTTTAAGAAATAATTCTTTAATTTTAGCAATATATTTTATTAAAACAACAATTTATTAAATTTAATTTATTAAATCTAAGTAATAATATTAGTAAATAAATATATATTTAAATAATAATAAAAATAACTTACTTATATATTTATTGTTTTTTAATTATTAAAGCTATTAGTTATATAGTTAAATAAACCTTTAGCTTTATTTAAAGTTAAAATATATTATTTTAATATATTTTAAACTATTAAATTAATAATATATAAAATATAACAAATATTATTATTAAAGTTTTTATGCGTAAAATTTAAATAATTTTATTTAAAAAACTTTAAAAACATTATATTATTTTAAGCGTTATCGTAAATAATACTATAAAAAATTAATATTTTTTTTAATATAATATATAAAAATATTTAAATAAAAACATACCTAAAAATATTACTTAAAGTAATACTTAAATATAGTTTTAATATATTTAAAAAACAATTAAATATATTTAAACCTATATAATAGTTTGTTATTTCTTTAAATTTAATTAATTTATAAATTAAATTAAAGTCGAAATTAATAAAACAAATAATAACGCCTATAAAAGCAGTTTAAGAATTTAAAGTTTATATATTAAAAATAATAAAAAAACTTCTATTATTTTATATATTAGCTTTTAACTCGTTATTAAAAGCTAATAAAGCAGTTTAAAAAGTTAATTTAAGTAATAATTTTAAAATCTTTTAATTTATAATAAAGTCCTTAATAAAATATTAATATTAATATTAATAATTAAATAAAATAAATAATACTTATAGTTTAAAAAAATAAATTAAATCTTAAAACGATTTAAAATTAATAATATTAAACAATAAATTATTATTAATAATAAAACTTAAAATTTTATTATTAATAATATTTTCAACGTTTATATTAAGTATAATATTATTTTAAGGTTATTTTTAATTTTATAAATTAAAAAAATTAAAAAGGCGTTATATATTTTCGTTTTTTATATTTAAAATCTTATTAATAAATAAATAAATAAATAATAAACTTACTTTTTTTCCTTGTTTTTTTGCTTTTTTTATTATAAGCAATATTTAAATGTTTAAATTAATAATGTTTAACAAAGTTTAAAGATTTAAAACCTTTAACTTTTACTGTTTTTAAATAAAAACAACTAAAAATAATTAGTTATTTTTTTAAAAAATAAATATAATAAAAATAAACTTACCTAGTATATTATACTATCATTTCTTATTCTTTTTTTAAGTTAATAAGTAATAAAGTTCGAATATATAATTTTTTTTTTAATATATAAACTAAACTTTTTTTATCGTTTAATTTAAAAGATTTATTATTATAATCTTTTAAATTAAACGAACTTTTAGTATTTATTTTAGTATCGTTTTTGTTATTAAATAAAAAAATTAACTCGTTATTAAAATTAACTAATCTAGTATTAAAATTAGTTATTCCTTTATTCGAATTAATTTTTTTATCTAAAAAAAGGTTTATAAAATCGCTTTCGTAAAACAATAAAAAATCTATTATTATTATATAAATAATAATAAAAATAATAAATCAGTATTAAATAAAAATAAAATAATAATATAATAATATATTATTGTTTTATTGTTATTATTAAAGGAAAAAAAAAAGGTTTAAAGATTAAAAAAATATAATATATTTATATTTAAAATTAAATTTCGATTTATTTCGATTTATTTTTATTAATTAATAATAATAACGTAATTATATTTTATTATTTTCTATTAATATCTTATATTTATAAGCATATTATTAAGTATATATTTTATTATATTCTATTACTTTTTATTAGTATTTATATTAATAATTATATTATTAAGCATATATTTTATTATATTTTATTATATTTTATTACTTTTTATTAATATATATATTAATAATTATATTATTAAGTATATATTTTATTATATTTTATTACTTTTTATTAATATATATATTAATAATTATATTATTAAGCATATATTTTATTATATTTTATTATATTCTATTACTTTTTATTAATATATATATTAATAATTATATTATTAAGTATATATTTTATTATATTTTATTACTTTTTATTAATATATATATTAATAATTATATTATTAAGCATATATTTTATTATATTTTATTATATTTTATTATATTTTATTACTTTTTATTAATATATATATTAATAATTATATTATTAAGCATATATTTTATTATATTTTATTATATTTTATTATGTTTTATTATATTTTATTATATTTTATTACTTTTTATTAATAGTTATATTAATAATAATATTATTATATATATAATTATAAAGTATTTTTATATTTTTTATTATAAAATTATATATAAAATAAATAAATAAAAAAATAATTACTATTATAATAATAGTAATAATATTATAATAGTATTAGTAAATATTAATATTATAGTAGTATTAATAATAATATATACTAATATTATTATAATATTTAAAAATTTATATTAATATTAATATTATAGTAGTAATATTACCTTATAATAATAATATTATTTATTAATTTGCTAACCTTAGCTTTAATAATTATAAATAAAATCTGTTAGAATTAATAGTTAATTTAAATAAACCGATGTAAACTAATATGTTAGGAAGTGAGCAGGGACTGTTTAACCCTTGTGAACCTGCTACACTATTTATTAGTACACATCTTAAAAAGACAGCAAGACGCGCTTTTAAGAAAAATACACACACTTTTGCACCTTTAATTAACTGGCTCGCTTATTCTAACAGAATTAATGTTTTATTTCAAGTAACAGTGCTTAGGATAATAGCTTATGTAAAAGGGGCCGATGGTGCATACATACACTGCGGGTGTATTACACTAGTCTAGTGCATTTGTCCTGCTTTTTAATAGGTATAAGCACCCTCCTTTAGCGCAGTTGCCTCTAGCAACTAACTTAAAGGAAATAACTTAACAACTTTTTTAAGATAAAAAAGTATACCCTTTAAAGATTCTTATACAACCTGCTTTTCTTTTAAGATTAAGATTTAATAGTTTAAGTTTTTTATGCTTACTTATATAAAAAGGTTTTCTTTATACTTAAGTATAAAATAAAAAAAGTCGAAAATTATTTAAAGCTTATAAGCTTAACGGTTTTTGCTAGTAGAAAAAGTATATACTTTTACTTTTAATAGCATTTTTATAACGTAGGTGAAAAAAAGGTATATATTTTTTATACTAATAAAAAAAAACAAAAAAAAGCATTGCATTTACTTTATATTAACTTAATTTACGCTAATATTAACATTAATTTAAATAGTGTTTTACGCGTGCATTAAACCTTTAATTTAATACCTTAAACTTAGCTTTTATATATTAAATAATATTTTTCTTAAAACTTTTATCTTTTAACTTTTATTAAATAAACTATTATAATTAACTATTACAATATTATTTTCTTTATTATTATTATATATTAAACTTACGTTAATTATTATTGCAAAAATATTTATTATTTATTTTACTTAAAATATTAATAAGTATATGCTTAGCAAAGTATATTTTATCTACGGCTGCTTTTTTATTTAGTTATTATAACAAAGTATTTTTATAAATTATTTATTTAAACTATAGCTATTATAGCATATTAAGGTAGTTGTTTTTTATAACGTAGTTGCTAAGTAGTTTATAAAGCATACCTTTTTTGCAATAAATAATTGCTTTTTTAATAACAGCTTAAAAATATTAACAACTTTTTTTCTTTTTATATTAACAGCTTTTTTTAACATGCTTTTCCTTTTATATATTAACTAAGCTATTTCACTACTATTTATTGTTTTATTTAGTTAGTTACTACTATATTTTTTGCTTTTATTATTTTTAAATGCTTTATATCGTGTATATTTCCTTGCTTGCTTTTTAATCTTAATATTTTGCTATGCTTACTAGTGGTTTTATTGCTTTTATGTTTAAGCTAGCGCTTACATTTGCTGCAGCATCTTTTATACCTAATAAATTAGCTAGTTATAAAAAACTAAATATTACTTTAACTTTAATTTTTAGCAAATAAAAAAAGCAACTATTTATATTAAATAGTTTTGCTATTAAGCAAAAAAATAATACTTTTATATTTATTAAATTAGTTTTTAATAATATAAACTTGCAAATAAGCTTAGTTATTATTAGTTGCTAAATAACTTTTAATATATATATTATAAAGCAAAAAAATAATAAAAATTATAACTAATTATATATAAAATACTTAAAAATTAAAATAATTAAGCTTTTTAATAATAATAGCAATAATATTTAATTAATTTAACTGTTATAATTAATAAATAAAGTTTTTAATAACTATAAAAGTTATAATTTTAGTTTTAAATTTAATAGCTAATATGCAAATTATTATATTATTAAAGATAATTAAGCAAAAGTATATAAAATGTTTTAATGTTTAATATTTACTAAAAGTTTAAAGCTTTTTAAGTTTAATATAAAGATTTTTACGTATTAGCTATATATAATATAATAAATGCTAACTTAATAGCTTATATATAACATTTAAAAAAGTTGTTTAAATAATATAATAAGTTTTAGCAAAACTATAAAAGTTTTTATAACTTTTGCTATATTTGCTATAATTAAAGCAAATTATATAAAGGTAGTTAGCTTTTAAAAAAATAAAATAACATTTAAAAGCTAATAATATTTACTTAAAAAGCAAATAAAAGATTATAATAACTGTTTTAGCTAGCTAGCATTACTATATTTAATAAAATATACATATATTAAATCTAAAAATATTTATAAAATTATAACGTATATACTTTTACTATTAACAATTTATATAGTTTTACTTATAGCTATATATTTTTAAGCAGCTAAATTTTATAAAATCTTTAATAAAATATATAAAGTAGCAACACACCTTAAACTTTTTATATAATATAATAACTATACTAAAAACTAATAGCTATATTATAAATAAGATTATATATAATTAACTATTAAAGCAGCTGTTTAATAACTTAATAATAATAAAAAGGTATAGCTTTTTATTAAAAGTTGCTTAATATTAAATAACTAGCTTATACTTGTTAGCTAGCATAATGCTATTAAGCTTTATGCTATATATAATAATATAAGTAGCTAAGCTTTTAATAAAACTAAGGATATTATTATAAATTTAATAAAAGTAGCTTTTATATTTTTTAATAAAGCTTACTAATATAATAGCATGCTAAATAGTTTTATTAACCCTTTTTAACTTTTATATAGCCTTTAAAAAATAAGTATAAAAAAGCCGGTAGCTTTTATTGTTTTAGCATTTATTTTTTTAAGCAGCTTAATTTAAATAGCTAATATTATAAACTATATTTTATATAGCAAATACTTGCAAGGATAAAAAAAGCGCATTAAAGGTATTAGCAACGCTTAGTTTTTAAAGGTAGCGCAAACAAATTATAAATATTTTTTTAATAACCTAAACTATAGCATAAATAAAAAAACTAAAATAAAGCTTTAAAACTGCTAAAAAGCATTAAATAAGCAAGGAAAAAAATTAATGCTTTGCTTATTAATAGCTTATTATTTTATTAATACTTTTAAAAGGCAGCTAATTAAAAAAAAAAGCAAAAAAATTACTGTTAAGCATATTAACTGCTTTATAAAAAATAGTTTTATATAAAATACCTTTTAATATATAATAGCTAAAATATAAAGCTATATATAATACTTACTACTTAAAAAAAAGTAAAATTAAAAGCAAAGCAATTAAATAAGTTTTAAACTAACCTAATAAAATATTAAGGCTAGTTTATTTAGCAGTAGTAAAAACTATAATATTACTACTAAAATAAACTATATATTAAAAAAAGCATAAATATGCTTTATTTGCGCTAAAGTATATCTTTTTTTTGCTTATTTTTTAAATATAAATATAATTAAAAATAATAATTTATATTATAAAGCAGTTAATTAGCTTAAAGTAGCAGCATATAAAGCATATTTTACTAAAGGCTAAAATAAAATAATTAATATTTTTAAGCAGTTTTTTCTATAGCTATACTATAAAGAGCTTACTTAATAATTACTTAAATTTAATTAGCTTTGCTAGTTTATAAATAATATACTATTTTATAAATTATAAGTGCTAATTATAAACAACTTAAGTTTATAAAATAAAATAAATATTTACTATATAATAATACTTATATAGTTGCTTTTATTAGCATTTATTACTTATATACTTTTTACTTATATATATAAAAAAAATATTAAAGTAGTTTTATTTAATGTTATAACAAAAAATAATGCAAGCGTTAGTAATAATAAATATAGTTAAAATTAAATTTTAAACAACTTTAACTTGCTATATAATTAGTTATTTCTAAATAAAATTATTATTTTAACTTATTAAATTAATAAAATATTATTAACCTTTTAAAAAGCAAACTATTATATTATAATAAAGCTAGCTAGATTAACTAAAGTAAAAAAGCAAGCAGTAGCAAAAGTTAATTAGCAAAAACAAAAGTTATAACTTATAATAATAATGCTTTATAATAAGCATAACTTTGCTAAGTTGCTACGCTTATTTTAAAAAATATATTATAATAAAATATTAGCATAAAAAAAAATAAAATCTTTTAAAATAAATTTATATAGTAAGCTATTATATTACTTAAAAGCTTTATAGCTTTATTTCTTATAAAAAGTTGCTATATTATTATATTTATTAGTAAAAGATTTATTACTATTTGTTTTAAAAGCTATAGTACTAATAATAAAATAAATTTTATTTTTTTATACCTTTACGCTTAAAAATTTAAAGCATATAGTGTTTAATAGTCTTTTAGCTAATATATTATTAATTTATTGCTATAATAAAATAAAAACTATATAAGTTACTTTAATAGCATACTTTTTATCCTTTTAAAATATATTAATTTAATATTTATATAATAGCATATTAAAAACATTTTATTTACTATAGCTTATATATAATATTAGCTGGTTTTAACTATTAAAATTATTTTATTATTTTTATTGCTTTTAATATTTAGCATGCTAGTTTGCTTAAAAATTTAAATTTTAAACTTTTTTGCTTAATATTTAAAATAACACTTATGCTTTTTAGTAAGTAATAAAGATATAAAGTTTAAAATACTTTTAATTTTAACTTATAAAGCTAGTTTTTAAAAGCATTTATAAACGCGTTTATTTTTAACTTTAAAATATTCTTTGCTTTTTATTTTTATACTTTTAAGCTTATTTAAAAAAATTAATATATTTTATAGGATTTCTGCTAGCTATAATATTAGCTAAAGCCTTACGCTTTAAAAAAACTAAATATTTATACTAAGCATTAAAAAAAAGCAAATATTAAAGTAATTCTTTTTTTTTTATATTTTTTATATAACGTTTTATTATTTATAATTAAACTTTTAAAAATATTATAAAATAATATAAAAAGTGCTTTAACTATATTTAAATAAGTTTGCTTTATAATATTTATAATTAAATAGTTTAGTTAGTTAAGCTTTTAAACATATAATCTAAAAAAAAAAAACTTTAAAAATTAAACTTACTATATATTTTTAATAGTTTAAAAACGCTAGCATATTATAAACTATTTAAGTTATATATAAAAGTATAAAAAATTAAAAGCATTATTTTTAGAATTTTTTTAAAGTTAGCTTTATTACTAAATGCCTATAAAATTTAAAGCTGCTTATAGCAATATTAATTTTATAATGATTTGCTTATTAACTTAATTAAGCATACTATAAATTATAACTAGCTTTTTGCTTAAGGTTATAAAATATAAGTTATATTATATTTATTTGTTATAGCAAATATTTTATAAAAGTTTTAAATATATAATAAGTTTTTATAGCTAAAAATTATGTTAAACTAACTATAAATAATATTAAGTAATAGCTTTATTATTATAAGATTATTTTTAAAAAGCTTTATAAACTATTTTAAATTATTATTTTAAAGATATAGCTTTTTACTTTTTATAAACTTTTTATATAGCATTTTATCTTAAAAAAGTAATATTTTTATTAAAGTTTTTAAGCAAACTATAAAAGATCTTATAAAATATATATTAACGTTAATATATAAATTGCTTTTTAAATTAAAATAAAACTTAAAAGCAATAGTTAAAAAAAGCACGTAGTTTATATTAGTTTAAGCTTAACTTAAAGCTTTATATAATAAATTTAAAAATTAATAACTTTAAGCTATAGCTTAACTGTTATAGCATTTTTAAACTTGCTAATCTAAAGCTTTTTAAATATATTTATACTATTTAAACATTTATAAAAAGTTAAGCTTAAAGAATTTTTTATAAACTAACTAAAGTTTAGCCTATTAAGTTAGTTTAACAAAAAATATATAAAATATAAAAATATTGCAAAGTTAATTTAATTAATCTTTTTATTTTTTGCGCTGCTAGTAAAAAGCCGTAATATAGCAAGCTAATATAGCTACACGTATATATTTAGCTTAAGGCTTAGCTAAAACGCTATTTATTTAATATATTATAACTGCTATTTTTAAGCTATAAGATTTTATAAGCTATATAATTAAATTATTAAAAAAATTATAGCATATAATAATCTTTAAAAAAACAATAAAATTATAAGCTAGCATAAAGCTAACGTTTATTTTATATTTTTACTAAATATAATCTATTAAAAAAATATTATAGTTATATAATATTTTATATTAAAATAAAAAGCTTATATATTTTATTATTAATAAGACTTATTTATATAAGTTAATAGCTTTAAGTATTATATTAATAAATTAACTTATATAGCAATAAATTGCTTATAATCTTTAATAAAGTAAAAGACTAAAAGTAACTATTTTTTATAAAAAAAAGTTATTAAAGTTATTATATATTGCTAGTTATAGCGTTTAATTTTATTTTATTAACTATATTTAAGCTAATACTTAAAATAAATAATATAATATATATATAGTAGCTTATTACTTATATAAATATAGCTTACTTTAATACTAGCGTTTTGTTATTTTATTAAATATTTAAAAACCTAGCTAATTATAAATAAAGTAAAAAAAAAAGTAAAAGCTAAGGCTAGCTAGTACCTTTTTACTATTAAAACAATAGATTAAAGTTTTATAATAATTATAGCATCTTATAAAAAAAAATAAAAAAAGTAGTTATAAAAACTATTATTTGCTATAAAGTAAATAAAGCTAAAGTTATAAGGTTTTTATTAAACTTAAAGTTTATAAGCAAGTTTACTTATTTATTATTTTAATTTTTTAGTTACTTTTTATAGCTAATAAAAGCTATATATATAAGCAAGCTAAATAGTAAATAAAATTTAATAAATATATTAAACAAATTAAAAATAAATATATTGCTAAATTAAAAACTAAGCAGCTAAGCAAAACAAATTTACTATAGCTAAAATATAAAGCAGCAAAAAAAAACGATTTGCTATAAACTAATTATTTTAACTTTTATTTAAAAGTTAAAATAAAGCTTTATTATTATAGCGTTACTATTATACTAAATAATAAAAAAAAAGTATTAGCAAGCAAAAAAGCAAAAATAATTATTAAGCTTTTTTTAAAAAAGCACTTTTTTTTTTATAAATATAATATTATAATAAATTTTAAGTTAAATTTAATTTTTTATAACAAGCTTAATTTATAAAGCAATAAATATATTATTATTTACTTAGCAAAAAAAAAAAATATTTTAGCGCTAAATATAAAAAAGTATTATATTTACATTTAGCTGATAAGATTTTTAATGCTATTTAAACTAATTAATTATTTTATTTTAACGTAAGCAAGCTTAATATTTAAATTTTAAAATAAAATTATTTATGCTTTAAATATTATTTTTAGCTATTATTTAAAAGTAGAATTTTTAGTAATAACTATTATAAAAAACTAATATTTTAATATAAATGCTAGCATTTAAGATATTATAAACTTTAATAAAAGATTATAAGTAATTTAAAAGTTTTTTATAAATATTTAAGCTATAACTACTTATATTTTTATTAACGTTTAAGTTAAAAATATAGCTTTTTATAACGTAAAGCTTTTTAATTAAGTTATAAACGCTTTTACGTTAGCTAACCTTAATAAGGTTGCTTTACTTATATTTATAAAAAGCTTGTTTATAAATATTATATTTAATATTTAAAAAAAGCTAAGCTATTATACTTTTAAAATTAATATAATTTAAGGTTTTATAATAAAAAATAATAGTTATAACTTAATAAATTGCTTAATAATATTATAATTAAACGCTAGCATAAAAAAAATATAGTTTTTTTTATATAGCTTTATAAGTGCTTTTATAAGCAAACTTATAGCTATAGCTAATAAAAAAAGCAAAAAAAGTAAAAAAAAAGTTAAAGCTAGCCTAGCATTACTATTTATAAATAAATATATTAGCATATTTAATTTTTTTAAAGAAAGCAAGTCTTTAATATTATTTAAAAACAAAAAGTATTACTAAAACTAATAGTTATAATATATAATATTATTATTAAAAATTTAAATTTACTTATTATTAATATTACTAGTAAAAATAAACCTTATTATTTATTAGCTAAAGTATATAAAGTTATATTTAATTAATATATAAAGCTAAATAATTTATTAAAATAGCAAATAAGTTGCTTTATAATATAGTAACCTTTTTAAAATATTTAGTTTATTATTAATTTTAATAGTTAGTTGCTAAAATTTAAGCTAACTAACGTAACGCTAATATAAAAAATCTTATTAAAAGCAAGTAATAAAGCTAACTTACATATAAAATATATTTAATATAAGCATATTACTAAAATTAATAACTATTTTTAGTTAAATATTAAATATTTTTATAATTAAATATTTTAGTGTTAATTTAAAATAGCTAAAATTTAATAGTTAAAATATATAGTTAGTAAAGTTTACTATAAAAAGCAATTTACTTTTATAAACTTTTTTATATATTTTTTAGTAAAATACTTATAGCTTTTAAAAAATAAACTTAAAAAACGTAGCATTTTAGCTTTAAATTATATATTAAAAATAAATATTACCTTTAATATTTAATAAATTAAATCTAAAATTAATTATTATATATATAAAATTACTATTAATTTAAAGTAGCTTTAAATAGTTATAGTAATTATTTTAAACAAATAAACTAATATTTATAATTATATTAAATATATTTATAATATTAAAAAAAGTATTTTTAGCATTTATATTTTAAATTTAAACTTTTTTAAAACAAGTTTATAGCATTTAGCTAATATTAATTTTAAGTTTAATTTAAAGTTAAACAGTATAAACTATTTAATTAAACTTAAAAAATTAAAGTTTATTAAGCAAAAAAAAACTATAGTTATTAAAATTAATATAACTTATTTATTTTCTAGTTTTTTATTAGTAGTTTTAAGTATTACTAAAATTATTATATTAATTAATAAATTATTTAAATAATAGCTAGCTAATATTTAAGTTTAGCTAGCTTGTTAAAAAATAGTTACTAACTTAAATTTTATATTTAAGTTATATTTTTTACTTTAAAAAAAATAAAACAAAAATTTACTAGAGAATATTTTTATATATAAAAATAAAGTATTTAAAAGCTAATATAATATTATATTAAATAAAAAACTTTTTGCTTTTTATATTATTTATTAAGTAATATATTTTACTTAAAATATTAAATATAATAAGCTATATATTACTATTATTATTATTAAAAAGCGCTATAATATACGCTTTTACTTTATAAAAAAAAATGTAAACTATAAAAATAACTTTATAAATAGCACTATTATTAATTGCAGCATTACTAATACTTGCAACTAAGATTATTATATTATTATAAACAATATTATTAAGCAACTATAATAATTAAAAAAAAAAGCTAAAGTTAAAATAAAACTTTTTTTTTTTTTGCCGATAATAAACTAAATAAGCTTTACTTTAAGCTTAAAAATGTTATGTTAGCATAAGTAAATTTAGTAACAACTTAAAACCTTTACTGCTTAAACTTTTAAAACTGCTTAAAAAAGTTAAAAACTATAAAAACTATTTTAAATAACGTTAACATTTTTAATTAACTAGTATAGTAAAAAAAAAAACTTATAATATAAAATAAAAAAAAAAGGTATATTATCTTATATTTAAAGCTTAAATATTTAAATGCTTAGTAATAACTACTTTATATAAGCTAATATAAACTAGCTTTTTAGTAGTAATAGCATATTGTTTTTTTTAATATTAAAGAAATTATTATTAAACGCTTAAGCTATTATATTTAAAGCATTAAAGTAAGCATTTCTTTAAAGTATAAGTAAAAGTGTAGCTAGTAAATATAAAATATAAATAACTAATATTAGCGTAGTTTAAGTTTTAGCTGCTATTTATTATATAGCAGAAATTAAAAACAAGCAAATTATTATAAAAGCATTTTAACTTTTAAGTTTTAAATATTAAAAAAAAGGTAGGCTAAAATAGTTAAAAGCTTTAATAGTTTTTAGCTTTTAAATTATAAGCAATCTTATATAATTATTAATATAAGCTAAATAAGCTATAAATTAGCTGCTATTTTATTTTTAAAGCATATAAAAAGCAAAAAATGCTAAAATTTTATAAAAGTTTAAAATAAAAAAATAAAATACCTTTATAGGTATAAAACTAAAAAAAAGTAGCAAAATATTTAACTTTTTTGCTTTTATTTCTTTAGCATTATATAAAAATTATAAAAAGTTTTTTAAGTTTACTAAACTAAGTATATTAGCAAAAAAAGTCCTAAAAAAATAATATATAAAAAAAACATAAAACTTTTATTATTTTTTTTAAAAAATAAATAATCTTTAATTATTAAATCGTTACTTATTTTATGTTAGCAAGTTTTTTAAGCAGCTTATACTTTAATAATATTTTTTTTATTATATTAAATATAGCTTTAAGCCTTTTATAAAGTTATTTTATTTTTGCTGCTATTATTTTTAAGCATTTTATAGTTATAAAAAAATTAGTACTATAAAAAGTATATTAGCAAAAAAGCTTTTTATATAGTTATATAAAGTTTTATATATAATTTAATTTGCTTTAAAAAGTAAAATAACTAGTAATAATAAATAGTTTATGCATAAAATGCTTTAATAGCGCTTTTATATAATATATTTTATAAGCTATAACCTTATAGTTTTTTAATTAAATATACTAGCTAAAAACTTAAAGCAAATGTTTTTAACTATAAAAGCATTTTTGTAACTTTATTTAAAACTAATTTAACTTAATAAACGTTTTTTTTTTACTTTTTCCTTTAAAACTTTTATAAGCTTTATAAAAGTATAGCAAGCTAGCCTTTTAGTAATATTATAATTATAAACTTTAAGTAAGCTAAACTAATTAATTGTAAGCCTTTAAGTTTTATTAGCTAAAACAAAAAACGAAAACATAATATATATTAAAAAAAGCAAAGCAAAACAAATTTTAAAACAAAGTTATAAGCTATTATATAAAGTGTTTAGCGTTATATAACATAAATAATAATAATGCAAATCAACTAAGCTTTATTTAAGTTATTATAGTTTTTATTTTATTTTACTTTTTGTTTTTAATTTAGCTTATTTTTATAATATAAAGTAGCTAAATGCTTTTATTATTAAATTAAGTTATTAGTTAACTTATATTATCTTTAGTTTTTTTTATAAGTTAATATTATTGCCTTTAAGCGATCCTTTAGCTTATATAACTTAAATAACTTTTTTAACTCTTTACTATAAACTAACTTTTACTACTTATAGCTTATATTCTAGGTATTTTTAACTTTTACTTAAGTTTATATTATAAGCTATAATTTTCTTAGTTTATAAAAATAAATAAGCATATAATAAGTATAGCTTATAGTAAAGTTTATAGCTAGCTAAGCTTTAAAAAACTTATAAATAGATTTTTAATTTAAACATTATATAAAGCATGCTTTTTAAGTAATAAAGCTAGCATAGCTGCTAATATATTTAACGCTTTTTATAAGATATACTACATTAATAAATAAAAAAAAGCAAATAAAAAAACATAAGCAATAAAAAGTAAGCATATTTTAGCAGCTGTTTTTAGGTAGTAAACTTTAATAGTAATAGCACTTTTTTTATAAATACTAAATACTTTAAGCGTAGCTATTTAATTAGTAGCAAGTAAAAATACTATAGTAATAATTATTAAACCTTAATATAATATTTATTTTATAATTAAATTATAAACTAAAAATAAAATGCTAAATATTTTTAGCAAAATAATAATATTAAAGCATAAAATCTTATTAATACGTAACTTTTTAGTAAAAAACTTAAATGCTTTATAAGCAAGTTTTTTTATAATATTACTATATAAAAAAGTTTAGTTTTACTTTTAGTTTTAAAATAATAAAGCAAAACCTAGTTAATATATTATAATATATATTATTAAAATATTATTAGCAGTAGTAATAGCTTTATAACTTATAATATTTTAGTAAATAAAGCATTAAAAAAAATAGTAAATATAAAAAAAGCTAAAAAAAAAATAAATAAAAGCTAATAAGTTTAACTTGCTTTTAATAATCTTATAAAATAAAACTTTAAAGTTAATAAAATAATAAATAAAGTTAACTAAATAGTATAAAGCTACGTTAATATTAAAATAATAACTATAATACTTAAAAATAGCAATTTATATTATAATATAAACTTGCTTAAGTATGCTTATAATTTTATACCTATTTAATAACTATATAATACTTTTTATAAATTTAAGCATAAAGCTTAAAGTTACTTTAAAAACTAAAGCTATATAGCTTAGTTTTATAAATGTAAAAAACAGTAGTTATTTAAGTTAAAATTTACTTATAACGCTTTTGCTTTATTATTTGTTAGTTTTTTATATTATTAAATAAACGTAAGTAAATTTTTAGCTTAAATAGGTTTGCTTTTAAAACTATAATCTAATAAAATAGTTATATAAGATTGCAATTTTAAAGCTTATAGCCTAGCTACTAATAACAAGCAGCCTATTAGCTAACATTTATTAATAACGCTTTATAAAAATTATTGCCTTTTAAATCTAAAATTTATATATTAATCTTAAAGTAAAATAGAAAATATTTTGCTTTGCTTATTAAATTTAAGCTTTAACTTTTAATAAGTTATAGCTTTTAATAAAAAGCTATAAAAAAAAAAAGGAAAGTTATAAAACCTAATAAAAAAAACTATAATAAAGTTTAAACTGCTTTAATTTTAAGTATAAAAAAGTTATAGTTTTGCTAATCTGCTGCTATGCTTTTTTTTTTATATTAGTTTTAAAATCTTTATTTTTTATTAGCTTTTTATATTAAAACTTATTATATAAATATTTTTAAAGTCATTTTTACTTTTTTTACTAATATTAAAAATAAAAAATAAAACATAAACTTATTTTATTTTTTTAACTTTTTAATACCTTAGCAGGCTAATATATTTAATATTTTAAAAAAGCGGTAAACCTTAAGGAATTATATATAAACATTACTTTAACATGCTATAAATATGCTTAAAAGCCTTTAAGCTTTAATTAATTATATCTACTAAAAAAAAGCAGCTTATGCTTATAAACTAAGTCTAGCAAACGCTTTTTAAAACTTAAATTAATTTTTTGCTAGTAGCTACTTTTGCTAGTATTATAATTTAAGCGCTTAAGGTTTTTAGTTTTATTATTTTCTTTGTTTATTTTATTGCTATTATTTTTTTTGCTGCTATGCTTAGCTATATAACTAAGCAAATCGCGTTTAATATAGGTAACGTTATAGCAAACTTAACATTTATACCTAGTTTTTTTTGTTTATATAATTTTATATCTCTTATATATTTAACTATTTTTTTAAAATTTCTTAGTTATTAATTTAATTATAAGATTTACTTTTTTAATTACTGCTTAAACTTTTACTTATAAAGTAGTAAAAGCTTTTTTAAGCCTTTTTAATAAATATCCTGCTTTTTATTTTATTATTTCCTGCAAATTAAAAACACCTTAATGTTGCTGCTTTTGCTTTTTAGGTAATATAAAGCAAGTTTATAATAACGTTGCCTTTAAATTATAATTTTCTTAAGCTTTAATAAGATATAATAAAACTACTTTACTGCTTGCTTTATATATGCTATAAAATATGCTTAAGTTAATAAATATTTATTAATTTGCTAGTATAAGTAAATTGTTTTAGCTTTTATAAAAGATTTGCTTTATTTGTAAATATAAAGTTTTATTTTTTTTTTTTTTAATTTTTATTATTAAAAAATACCACGTCTTATAGCTTAACGACTTAAAGTATTAAAGGTTTATAATATAAAGTAAAATATACTAATATAATATTATTAAAGTATAATCTTTTAAATCCTGTTTTTAGCTTTAGTTAAGCTAGTTTATTAGTATTTTTTATATTTTACTTTTTAAACTGCTTTATAGCTTTTTTTTTTATTTAGCCTGTTATAATAAATGCAAAGCTAAAAGAGAACTTAAAAAAATAACTTAAAATTATTTATAAAGGAGTGACTTTTGCTTATAAAGATACTAATTGCTATAAAGGCTTTTATGTTAATAATTCCTTTTATATTTAATGCTTTTATTTAATTAACCTTAATTATAAAATTTAAGTTAATTAAAAACGAAAATAAATAAAACTTTTTATTACTTTTATTTATTATAAGATTATTAATTAAGATATTTTTATAAAAAAAGCTAGCCTAAAGAAAGGACTTATATTTTATAATGTATTTTTTTAGCGTAGCAAGCAAAGCAGCTTAAAAACTTGCCTTGTAAATAAGCTTCCTATAATAGCAGAAAATAATACGTTAATATATTTAATTAAAAAAAGGTTTGTTATTATGCTTTATTAAAGATATAAAACTTAAATAAAAACGTTTTCTAGGTAAAAGCAGGGCATTAGTTTAGCTAAATGCTTATTTTAAGCTAGTAAAGCTATTATATAATATAGCTTTTATAGTTAAAGCTTATAAGTTATATATACGCTTAGTTTAATAGTTGCTTGCTTTTATAATATCTAGCCTTTTTTAAATATTACTTTAAATATTATTATCTTTGCTTTTTATATATATTGTTTTATAGTAGTAATGCTATGCTATATTTATTACTTTTTAATGCATTGCTTGCTATAATAGCTTGCTTTTTTTGTTGCATTTTAAAAATTACTATAAATCTTTAATAATAAATAGCTTAAACTTATTTTCTTTTAAGTATGCTTTTTAGCAAATAGTTACATAGCTTATTATATTATATGCTAGCTTAATATATTTATTTAAAATTAAACGTTTTATTTTTATGCTTTATTAAATTTTAATATATTGCTAATATTTTAATTTAATAATAATAAGGTTAAAGCTAAAGGCTTTATTATTTATTTAAAAGAAACTAAAAATTATTAATATAAAATATTATTTGTTTTTGTTAATATTAAACTTTTTTAATATAATGCTTTTAAGCTAGTTAAATTTTTAAAGCTGCATTTAATTTTTATATAAAGTAAAAGCTAAAATAAAGCGCTATATAAGCTAAGCAGTAAAAACTTTTTTTATATATTTTGCTATGTTAAAGTAAGCTTTAAATGCTATATTATTATTTAAGTTGCTTTTTAGCTTGCTAAATATTAAAATATATAACTTATAATACTTTTTAGCTTTATTAGCAGTTAAGTTATTTATAAGCTTAACATTTAACTTATGCTTTACAACTAAGCTTTTAAATAGCATGTTAAGCTATATTAATAGCTTTTACGTTATTATTAGTTTATATTTTTATGCTTATTATAAAAAGCATTTAATAATGTTAGCGAGCTAAATAAAAATGATTTTTTGCTTAGCATTTTTTAGCTATTTAGTTTAGCCTTGTTAAAAAAAAAGCTATAGCTTTTGCGTGCACTTTTAAAAGATCTTTTTAAATGCTATTTTAAGCTATAAAATAATACCTTAAAAAGCTTTATAAAAATCTAAAATATTAACATATATAACGCTAAGTTTATTACTTAGTAACTTATTTATTTAATCTTGCTTTTTTAAAGAATTTATAATGCTGCTTATAATAAAGCGCTATAATGTTTATAAAATAAAAAAGATAGGCTTTTATAAAAGTATAAATTTAATAACAGCATAGTAAACTTGTTTTTAAATGTTAATATTAAATACATTTGTAAGCACTATATTAAAAAGAGATTAAATGCAATTTAAGTTAAGTTTACTAGAATTTAAAGAGGCTTTTAGCTAGAAAAGATTAGTTTAAATAGTGCTATGACCCGTTTTAAAAGGTAAAAGGCAAAAGACAAAATAGTTTTAAAGCAAAAAAAGAAAGTAAAATATTAGATTTTAAAGCACTAAATATATTCTTATTAAAACAGTTTAGCATAAGTTATATTTTACATTTACTTTTATTGCTAACTATATTAAAGTTAAGCCTTTTAATAATTTTATTAAATAATACACGCGCTATATTAAAATATATGCTAAAAAGATAAGCTTTAATAGTTACTACCTAGGCTAGGTTTATTATTAAAATAGCATTGCAATAAAGTATATATATTATATATAGTTATAATACATTTAGTAATAATAATCGTTTAGAAAAAAATAAAAAATAAATAAAAAAAAACGCGTTGCGTAAACCTGCTAGGTAGTAATATTTAAAAGCCTAATAAGTGCATAAACCTTTTAAAAGTACCTTAAGATTTAGCCTTTTAGTTTTTTAAAGCTACCTAAGAAAATAAATTGCCGCAAATTAAGCACTAAATAAGCAATAAACCTTTAACATTATATACTTAATATTCTTATATGCTTTTAACCTTCTTTTAAAATTGCTGCTTTTTATTACAGCTAATAAACCTTTTATATAACTAAGCTGTTATTAGATAAAAAAAGGATTTACATAAGGTAACACGTATATAAAAAGACACTGTCTTGCTATATTTAGTTTTTTTTCTTTTTTCTTTTTTTAGTTTTAATATTCTCGTTAATAAAGTATTAGCTGCTGCTGCTAGCTTTGTCTTAGCTTTTTAGTACGCTCGCCGTGACACTTTTTACTAACCTTTAACTGCTTTTTATCTTTTTAAATGCAATATTACTCCCTAAGAGAAAAATTATCTTATACTATTAGCAGTAAATTATATAGCCTATGCTTAAACATATAATTAAAAGGCTGCATTTTTATTAAACCTGCAAGCATAAGCTTTTAAACTTTACTTTTAGGTGTTATTAGCTAAAAGATTAATTGTTTTATTGCTTTTATTAACTTAACCTTTAAAAAAATCTATAGTACTTTTTATATTAAAAATATCTTTTGTTTAGTTGCTATTTTTATAAAACTTAAAAAGATTATTTATGCTATAAAAAAGTAAAATCTTATTAAATAAAAAGAAAAAAACTTAGTAGTTTAAAAGCAAGCTTACTTTAATCTTTAATAATTAATCTACTTAAAATATAAAATAATAAAACCTAACGCTTCTAAAAAAACATGCTACTACATTTATTATTTACAGCTAAAAATAAAAAAAATATATATTATAAAAAAAAAAAGCTTATTAAAGCAACCTTAACGAAAATAATAACTAATATAAGATTTAAATTTTATTATAGCATAATTTATATAGCTAGCCTTTTAATTAATTTTTATTTTTTATATTTTAAAAAGGCTTGTTATTAAGGCTTTAGCTTTATATATAGCTTTAAGTTAGCTTAAAAAATATTATTAGCTTATATAGCATACCTATTAGCTTTTAATTGCAAAGATTAATAAATAAAAGTATATAGTTAGTTTTAAGCTTATTAGCTAATTTATTATATAAAGCTAGCTATTTAGCAAAGTTTAAAATAATATATAAAAAATTAAATGCCTATTAAATATAATAAATAATTACTATATTAAATATAAAGTAAATAGCACTTATATAATCTTTAAAAAGAAAATATTATATAAGCTGTTTATATAAATTAGTAATAAAGTTTAGCTTTTTTTAGCTATGCTTAGCTATAACACTTTAAGTATAAATACTAGTTTTTTTTATTAGCATTAAATTATAAAAACAAATATTATAGTTCTTTAATTATAAATAATTATTTTATTTATAGTTATATTAACAACTTTACTTTTTTATTTTAAAGGAGAATATAATAAAAAACTAGAAAAAACGTTTAAATATACCGTTATATAATACTCTCTTTTTTTTATTTAACTAAACAAAAGGCCTTTATATTATTTATACGTTAAAATTACCTAAAATACTGCTACTTTTTAACAGCTTATAATAGTTAAAACAAACATAAAAAAAACCAATAAAACTTTATATAAAAACCTTGCTAATATAAGCTTTTTTAAATATTATAATAGCTATAATTAAAACAAATTTCTATTAATTAAAACAGTTAGTGTTAGTTTTTAGCTAATGTTATATTAAATTAATAATTTGCTAGCTTTAAGCTTAAATTCTAAAAAAAAAAAAATAAAGCTGACTGCTTTCTGCTAGCTTTATAGTTATAAATAGCCTAACATAATATAAAAAGTACATTTAGCTGCTTTAGATTTAATGTATATTATTTCCTTATAATTTAGTTTTAGAGCAAAAGCTTAACGCTAAAAAAAAAAAAAAAAAAACAAAAAATAAGCATAAGTAGGCTTTAAAACAATTAAAGCAAATTAAAGCCTTAAAAAAAAATTACTAAAAACTATAAATTATATTAAAAATTATTTAGCTATATATAGCTTATAGCCTACTTTTTTTATGATATTTTATTTAAATGTTATTAAGTTAAAACTATTTTTTTATTAAACTATTTAAGTAAATATAATAAAGTTTTTTTGCTTATTTATAAAGCTTAAAGCATATTTAATACTATTATTATAACTATATAGCCTTAATAAAATTAACTAATGCTAAATATAAGTTTTTTATTTTTTTATTGCTTTTTTAATAATAGTATAGCTATAAAAAAATAAAAGAACTTTTTAAAAGTGCTTAACTAATTTAAATAATAGAAATAATATTATATATATATTTAAGCTACTGTTTTTAAGTTTTTAAACTAGCTTAATTAGCTTTAAAAGTAGCTAATAATATAGCTAAAAAAGTAAAGGTTATATATTAAGCATATAGTATATAATAGCTATTAATAAAAACAGGTTAAAATTAGTTAAAAATAGCTTTTTATAGCTATATAAAGCAAACATAAAAAAAAAACTTAAAAAAAAAACAGATTGCTATTATATATATATATAAATGAATTATTTTATTATCTTTAAAGTAAATACTTAAAACATTATATTTATATTTTTTACTTTAGCTTTTAATATATTTTTTACCTGCTTTATTTTTATAAATTTAAATTTATTATTTTAAATACTATATATTTTATTTAAGCTATTTATAATTAGCTTAATAATATTAAATATATTATTATTTGCATTAATACTATTAACTTAAATAATATTTAGTTATATCTTTAAGCTTTTATTTGCGCTTTAAACGCTTAGATTTATATTATTTTTATATTACGTATGCTAAACTTATATATACTAACTTTTAATAAGCATTTTAAAAAGCTTGCAAAAAAGTTAAAACTATATTATATGCTTAACATTTTAAATAAAAACTTTAATAAAATTTATAACTACTTAAGCAATAAAGATTTATAAGCTTACTTTATTTAAAATATAACGTTTTAAAATAATTCTTATATTAAAACTTATATTTTATAATATATAGCTTTTTTAGCTTTTTCTTTTGCTATAAAGTTTTTGTTTAAAAGCTATACTAATAACTGCTATACTTTTTATTAAAACCTACGTTTTATAAATACTATTATTTTAAGTATTTGCTACTTAACGTACGTTAATAACTACTTTTATGCTTATAGTAATAAAAACCGCTAAAAATTAAATAACTACTTTGTAAAAAAAAAACGTAAGAAAAAAATAATAGTAATTATATAGCAAACAGCTAACTATTTAGCTAAACAGCTTAAATATTAAAATTTAAACAATATACTTTATTTTATAAAAAACTTAATTAAGCTTTTTAAAAAGCTAGCTATAAAAACCTTAATTTTAATTTTAGGCAAAGGTTTTTTTATAAAGATAATACGCTTTTTAGCTAAAATAAAGCTTATACTTTTAGCTATTATAGCTATAGCACGTACCTAATATATTAATGTTAATATTTTCATAAATAACTATAATAATCTAATAAACTTAAACGCTACTATAAAAATTAAAAAGTTAGTAAAAATAAAAGCTATTTTTATTTAGTTTTTTTTAATAAAGTATATTAAAGCTAAAATAAAAAGCAATAAAGTTTTTTATGCTTACCTTTAAGATTTTACTATAAAAAAATTAATTAAGATTTTTAAAACTATTAGCAATATAAAATTATATAAGCAAGCAACTACTTTTACCTATAAAACTATAATATTAGCTAAAATATATATATTTAACGTATTAACGATAATATTATTAGCGCTTTTTTTATTACTATTATTTTAACATACTATAAGCTATTAAAATTAAGTTAATAAATAGCAAGCTTTTAAAATTAAAAAAGTAGCTAATAAGCTTATTAATATTTTCTACTTAAATAAAAACATTATAAAAAAATTTAAAAAAATAGCAATAAAAAAAATTGCTTATATGCTATTTTTTATTAATTAAAAAGTTAGGTTTTACTATTACTTTCACTTATTAGCTAATAACTTTTATAATAAACATAAAATGATTATATTTATATAAACCTATTTATTATATATTAGGCCGGAGTAGCTCGATTAGGCTTTAGGATATCTCTTTAGGCTAGATAAAAGGCCATTTACACCTAAGACAAGTTTCTTCCTACTTAAGCTTAATCCCTTGTATACTCTTTAATTAGCGAGACCAGGTCTTGCTGCGAATGTAGAAAGGTCGGCTGAGGGCTAACTGCAGAGCCCGTGTCATTTTCCGAGCTGTCTTAATCGTCTGGTAGAAATAGAGATTGTGATGGTGTTGTTGGTAATGGTAGGGAAGGCGATGATAACAATAAGGATAGTGATATTGATAAGCGCGCTGTAGATCCACAGGAATCTTCTTTTGGTTGGTTAGGGAGTAGGCTGGACGGAAAGATATACTCGTCCGGGACGTAGAACGCGGCCGGAGTACCACCATCACTGTTGTCCATAAGCGGTTCCTAATCAAAGGCATTGAATAGATTCAATACAACGGGCCCAAGTACTGCCAAATAAGGATCCTGTAGATCAGGGTTGGATCCCAAAGCCACTGTGGAATCATTCCACGATACCGGGGGCAAATCAAGCATAGCCATGCTCGCGTCGTCCGTAAAAGAAGGCTCAAAGTTATCCTCGACACCAAAGAATTATCTAGCAATAGCAAAGATCGCTATAAATAGTTCGAGTGTAAACCGTCGATCTATAATAGTATTAAAATTGTCTAGCCTAAAGAACTTATTAGGAATAGCAAAACAAGCTTTAATAAAAATGCCGGCCTTTAACTTATAGCGTAAAGTATAGCTGTTTTATTGCTTTATATATATGCTAATTTTTATTTTATATATACATTTTAAAGTGTTAAACTTTTTAAAAATGTTTTTTTATTAATTTATAAAACTAAAAGTAGCTTTATAAGTATAATTATAATTTTACAGCTAAGCTATTTAAAAATAAATAATAATAGTTAATTAAAAATAATTTTAGTGCTTAAGTATTTATAAAAAAAAAAAAAATAAAAAAAAAAAGCTAGTTTAACTTTTTAGTAATTATATTTAATTATATTATTAAGCAAAAAAAATAAATAATACTTTTTATTAAATATTATATAGTATAAACTTAAAGAAAAAAAAGTACTTTTTATAATTATTTGTTTATTAACTTTAAAGCGCGCGTATTAAATATAGCATTAAAAAAAAAGCAAAATTATAGCTTAGCAAGCATACTTATTAACTAATTTTTAGCGTTTTAATTTTATTAGTATAATAAATTTAGTTTATTAAATATTTTAACATATATTTTACTAGTTAAAATTTTTTGCTTTTAAAAATAAAATAATATTATTAACTGCTTACTAACTTTATATTAAGCTTAATAATAGCTAAGCAGCTATAATATTAAAGCTAGCGCAAATATTAACTATATTAATGCTTAAGCGCTAATTATTATTTAAAACTTATTTTCTTAAGTTTAATATTATTTATATTTAAATAATAGCAGCTTAATATTTTAAAAGTTAAAAATATAAAATTATTTTTATATAAAATATAAATTAGCATATAAATAAAATAGTTTAAAAGCATATATAATTTTATTATATAAATAATAAATAGCTTACTATTATTTTAATAGTAATAGTTATTTTATATATATTTTATTATTAAAATAAGTTAAAAATATATTTAATATTTTATTTTATTATATTTAAAATATTATAAATTAAAAAATAGCAAATAATAATAATTAATTTAATAATAATAAATTTAATAATAGTTAATTTAATAATAGCTAGTTTAATAATAGTTAATTTAACAATAGTTAATTTAATAATAGTTAATTTAATAACGTTATAAAAACTAAAAGCAGTAAATTTAAAAATATTTTTAGTAAAACCTTTTAAGCTTTTGCTTTTATAAGCAGTAATTAAAGTAAAGCAACCTTTAAACATTTAAAAACTATGCTATTTTTAAAGCTAGCTAAAAAAAAAAAAAAAAAAACTATAACTTTATTATGCTACTTTAAAACTTTAATATTAAAAGCTAAAAAATATTAATAAATAAAAAAATCTATTATATTTTTAAGTTTTAAGATTTTTTAGTTGTTTTACTTTTTAGCTTAACTAAAAAATAAAACTATTATTAAGCTATTTTAATAAAATTAGCAAATGCTTATATAAAAAAAGTAAAATTTATAGCTAATAAATTTAATAAAATATATACTACTAATAGCATAAACTTTATTAGCTATAACTAAAAACATTTTAAAGTTATATATATTATTATTAATAGTAATAAATTAATTACTTTTTATATTAGTTGCGCTTATAGTACTTAAAAAAAAAACGTTTATTTAAAGTTAATATTAAATTTTAAATTTAATAAAAAAAATATAAACATATTATTAAATACCTATTAAAAGTTAGTTAGCTAAAAAAAGGTTTTTTAAAATAAAATTAAAAAAAAAGTAAACAATAATAATAAAGCATATAAAAAATATATAAAAAAAGTATTTAAAAAGTAAAATAGCACTTTGCTTTTAATAATTAAAATATAATTTTTTATTTTTTTTAATTAAAACTAGCGTTTTATAGGAATTATAGTTTAAAAAATTATAGTTTAATAATATAATTTAAAAGAATTTTTTAATAAATAGCTTATAATAATACTATTTATGCTATTAAAGCTAAATAACTAAAATCTATTAAAATAACCTTGCTTTACTTTTTAACTTAAAATAATAAGGCTGTTTACGCTAGTTAAACTTTATAAGCTAAGCGTATTGCTAGCTAAAGTATTAGTTATTTAGCTAAACTACTTTAACCGTTTTAATTTAAGCTTTAAGTTAACTATTTTAAACTTTTTACTTTAAGTTTTTAAGCTAACCTTTTTATATAAATTAACTTTAAGTTTAAGCTTTAATAGCTAGGCCTTTTTTATTAATGCTTTAAACATTTAACAAACTATTATATTTAATAAATAAGGTTATTTAAAACTAAAAGCATTATTAAAAGCAAACTAATATATATTTTATTATATAACATTTAAAAATATTAAAATGCTATAGTTATAATTAGTTTTAGCTTGTTATAAATTTATTATATTTATAATATTTTTTTATTAAAGCTAATATTGCTTAATATAATTAATTTAAACCTTTGCTTTTATAAATGTTTATTGCTTATGTTAGTTAATTTGCAAGTATAAAAAAAAGCTGCTATGCTAGCAGCTTTATAATAATATATTAATATAAGTTTAAAATTTTAAAGAATAAAAATATTTTGCTATAGCTTTAGTTTATTAGCAAAGTAGCTTTTATATTTATTAGTAATATAATCTAGTAAAATAACTAATATAATATTACTTAAAATAGCATTGTTTTAAAAATTAGTATTATTTAATCTTTTAGCTATACTTTATATATATTTTCTTTAAAGCATATAGCTATATATTAATAAAAGCATTATAAATAAGCTAACTTTAAAGCTAATACTTATAGCTAAGTTATATTAAAAATATAGCAAGCCTTTAAAGCTGCTTTTTTTAATAAAGGTTATAAATATAAAAATAACAGTTAAATATAAAAAAATAGTTATAATTTAAAGCTAAGTTAACATAATTTTTTAAGTAAAAGTTTTTTATAGTAAAATACCTTAACTTATTTTTGTTAACTATATTACTATTTAAGTAAACAAAGTAACTTTTATATTAAAATAGCTATTTATATTGCTATATAAGTTAACTAAGCAATAGCTATAAAAGCTATTAAGCTAGCAAACATAAAATAAAATATTTATTTAGCATAAGTCGTTTATATTAATAATAGTATAAATAAAATCTATATATTTTATAGTAGTTTTTAAACTAGTAATTATATTATTATATATATTTTTATTGCTAACATTTTTTGCTTTATAATTATATTTAGCACTAAAGTAAATATTAACTTTTTTTATTTGTTTAGGCTATATTTTTAATATTATAGTTATAATAGTAAATATATTAAATTAAAGTAAAAAAGCAATAATTAGTTTTAAAGCTACTTAGTTTTATGCTATAAGCACTAGCAAGTTTATTATATTAAGTAAAGCTAGCTTAGTTTAAAAAAGGTTATAAAAGGTATTTAAAAAAAAAAGCAAAAGCAAACCTTTAAAATTAAGCCCTTAATTTTTTTTATTTTATTTTTTACCAAAATAAAAAAAGTTTAAAAATTACAACTAGCTTACTAAAATCTTTAAATAAAAAACTATAGCTTTTATTAATTATTATTATAATATTACCTTTTTTTTAAATAAAAAAAAGTATATATATTATAATATTTTTTAGCGATATATAATTATAAAAAATATTATAGCTTTTAATTTAATAAAACATTAATATAAGCTTTATTATAAAAACGTAAGCGCTTAACTATTTTATAACTTTTAAAAAAGATCTTACTAACAAACTATTATAAAAATTAACTTTTTAAAAAAAAGCGTTTATTATAAAACTTAAAGTTAATATTTAGCTTTAACATTAGCATAACAACTTGCTTTATAAAATGTTTAGCCTAGTTTTTAGTATAACTAAGCATAAAAAGATTTATTATAGCTTTATTAAGCTTTATATATATTATTTATTAATGCTATTAAGCAGATAATAAATTGTTTATAAGCAATAAAAGCAAAAGCAAATTGTTTAGCTTTAATATAAAAATATTATATTAGCTTATTAAAGTAAGCTTAAAAATAAAATTATTACCTTTAGATTTTAATATAGTTATTACCTTTTTAAAATATTAAAATATAGTATAAATAACTTATATTTAGTTTAATAGATTAAATATTTTTTTTTTTAGCTTTATGCTATATAAGTAAGCTATATAAATTAAATTGCAAGCTAAAAGCTACTAGTTAAAAAAAATATATAAAGCTATTATATAAAATATTTTTAGTATAATCTTATTAATATTATAATAAATTATAATATAGCAAATATTAAATAAATAAGATTTTTTTTATAGTAATATATATTTTATTTGTTTAATTAAGCTAATATAATATAAAAATAAAGTTAACTAAAATTTTATTTTTATAGCTTAATTTTTTATTAACTTATGCTAAAAAGCTTTTTATATTTTAAGCTTAATATTAAATTTAGCTATAAATAAATTTATTATATTATTAATATATATTAAACTAGTTGCTTTAATATGTTAATTTTAGCTTAACTTATTTATAACATTAAAAGAAAGCTAAGCTATTATATTATAATATTATTATTTAATAATAATAATCTTTTTTTATTTTTTTATTTATTTAATTTACTGCTTTACTTAAAGTAATAAGCTAATAGCTTTAATATATTTATTAAAGCTTTAATAAAAATGCGCTTTTTATATAATATATTAGTTAAATACTTTTATTTTTACTGCTTTTTAGCTTTTAATATAAGCTAACTTATTTAAAGCAATATTTTAGCTTTATAGCATGCAGTTATAAAAATATTATAAAAAAGTTTAAAAAATTTCTTTATAACGCTATAAATAAGCGCTATGCTTATAACTATAATAAAATCTTTAATTATTGCTATAATATTTTTAGCTGCTATTTTTATTAAAGCTAAAACTAATATTTTATATTTATTATTACTACTACTTTTTTAATATTTTAGGCTATAAAAAGCTTATTATTAGCAGCTAAGTATTTTAAAAATATAAGTTAAAAAATGTTAACTTTTATAGCAATAAAAAATATAAGTATATTTAAAAAAACTTATTTAATAGCTAGCATAACAAATAATAAAATATTTATATTTGCTTTTATTAGCGCTAAATAAGCTATAAGCATATATTAAGCAAATAAAGTATTATTAAATAACTTAAAGCTAAAAGTAGTTATATTATATTTAGCTTTTTTATAATAATAGCGCTGCTTATATTTATAGTTGCTATTATTTAAAGTTTTAACGCTTGCAATAAAAGTAGTAGTAAAGCTTTTATAATTTTTTTTTTTTTTTTAAACTTTAATGCTTTAATTTATATTATAAATATTAAGATTATAAGCTTAAAATCTTTTTTATAAGTTTTTAATTTATTTTATAACAGTATATTTTATTAATATTAGCTATTTTAAACTTTAAAACATTTAGTTTAAACTATGCTTTTTTAAAAAGGTAAAAAAAAGCAAATAAAAATTAATTAAAAAAAAAGCAAAAGTTTTAAAGTAGTATTATATTATTATTTACTGCAAGCTTACTTAATTATAATCTTTTTTTTTGCTAGCTACTTTATATATATTTAGTATATTATATAAGCTAACTAAAGCTTAAATAAAATAAAGCATAAAAGAAAAAATATATTAAATAAATAAAAAACGCCTTATAAATTAAAGGTTTAAAGTTTATATTAAAATAGTTTAAAAATGCTATATAATAAAAAGCTTAAACTTATAAAAGCTAAAAGCATAAAACTAATTTAAGCAAGTTAGCACTAATAATTTATTTTAAATTATTTTTTATATTTTCTTTTTTTTATATATACTAATATATAAGTTATAAAGTATTACTAAACTATTAAGTTAATAACTTACTTAATAATTAAGTAATATTAATAAAATAAAACAAGTTGCTTTATTATATAAGTTAAAGGTAAGTTTGCTTAAACTAAGCCTTTTTTTTTATTTTATACTTTTTTTTTTTTTTTAGCATTAGCTAAAACATTTGTTATAAGCAGTCTTTTTTAATTTATAATATAGCTTATATATTTATTATAGCTTTTAATGTATTACTGTTTATAAACTAATAAATAGCTTAATTAATTATTAAAAGCTAAATAAATGCTATAAAAACTAAAATAGCAAGTAAAAATAATAAAATAGCTTTATATATAATATATTATAATAAATTAATATATATATACTTTAGCTAATAGTTATTAATATTAAACATAAAATAATTGCTATATTTTATAATAATTAATTTGCTTTTTTTTTATTTAAGCTTATATTTTTTTTTAAAGCGCTTTAGCTTATTATTTTTAAATGCAGCCTTTTTTTTTTTATAAGCATATAACTTTTTTCAAGCTAATAAATAAGCTACTTAATATAGTTAGTAAGAAAAATTGCTTAACTTTAGCTTAAAGTACGTATAAAAACTATAGCATAAAAAGCTAAAAAAATAATAAAGTTAAAAAAAAAATAGCTTTAAAAAATATATTAAGTATTATTAAAACTAACAAGCTAAAGCTAAGCAAAAATAAATTAATTAAAAAAATAAAAAAAGATTTATTTTAAAATAACTTAAATAAAGCGCTATTAAAGATAATATTATAAAAGCGCTGCTTTAAATTAAAATTAAGCAAATTAAAACATTTGCTATAACTTTATTTAAGCTAAACATTTTTTATTAAACTTTATAGCTTATTAAAATAAAGCTAGCTATTTAGCTTATATTTAAACTATTTTATAGCCTATATAAGTAAAAGTATAAACTTAATATTATATATGCTATTTTTTACGCTAAATTATAACTTAACGTAGTTGCTAGCAAACTTTAAAAGCTTAATATTAGTTTAAATTATAACTTAAAGCGTTTAAAGCTAGCTAAAATATATAGCAATAAAAAATATTATAAAAATTTTTTTATAATTAGTAGTATTTACTAACTAAAAAAATATAAGTAGTTTTACATTACAAAACTACTTGTTAATTATATTTTACTTGTTAATAAATAATTTAAACTTAATAAAAGTATTATTATTATAGCGTAAATAATTTAAAGTAATATATATACTTAAAAGCTTAACGCTATTAAAGTTAACAGCAATATAAATAACTAGTTAAATAGCAAGCATTATAAAATAAATAACTTTAAAAAAAAATATTTTAGTTTTATTATATAGCATAAATAATTTAATATATAGCAATAATATTAAATATTAAATCTGCTGCTTAAAAGTAAAGCTTTTTTATAAAATATATATTAATAAATAAACGCTTTAAAAAAACAACATTTTATAGCTATGCTAAATTTTAAAGCATTAAATGCTATAACTTTTAAGTTTTTAAATTTTTATACTATTTATATACTTAGTAGCATATATTTTTATTAAATGCTAATTAATAGATATTTTAAATTTAAAATTAAGATTTTTTATTTATAATACTTTTATTTTTTTATTTTTTTTATTTTAAAAATCTATATATATATAGTTTAATAATTTAAAAGCTTAAAAAAAATAAAATAAACAGTTAATACTATATATATATATATAGTTAAAAAGTTATATATATATATATTATTAAATAATATAAAAAAGCTAAAGCTATAGCTAGTATATTTAGCTATAAATATATTAAATATTATAATAATTTATTATATATTTAAAATAAAAGTAAGTACTATAAGATTTTTAATTACTTTAATAAAAATAATAATAATTATATTTTATATTAAATAAAACTATTAACAAATGCTTATAAATATATATTATAGCTACTAAAAATGCTATATTTTTATACTGTTTTTATTTTTTTAAACTAGCTATATTTATTAAAGTTATAAATAATTTATTAAAGTAAAACTAAATGCAGCTATAAAACTTTAGCTATTTATAGCTATAAAACCTTTTATATTATTAGTGCTAGTTTTTACAACTATTTTACATTAGGTAATATAGTAACTATTTATTAAGCTTTTTTTTAATATTGCAAAAATATAAGTAAAGCTTTTTTAATATATTAATAATGCTAACTTATAGTTAAATAGCAATATAAGCGCAAATAAAAGCAATATTAAACTTAATAAAGCTTATTTTTTAAAAAGTTAAAAAATAAAAACTAAAGTTTAGCAAAATAGTTGCTAAAACGTTATAATATATTAAAACAATATATGTTTATTATAAAGTTAGTTATAGTTTTAAAAGCTAAAAGAATTTAAAGTTTTATATATATATGTAAATGCTTGTGCTATTTTACTTTAAAAAAGAAAAGAGTTAAAGAATAAATTCTTTTATTTTATTTTATTTTTTATTTTTTTTTAAAAAAATAATATAGCGTAGCGCTTGCTACTTAAAAAAATAAAATAAAGTTACTTTAAGCGCTTATTATATTTTTATATTTACTGCTATTTTTTTTAGTTTTAGTTAATAGTAGTAGTAATAATTAAAAAGACTTGCTATATTTACAAAAGGTATTATTAATTAAGTTAGCTATTTAAATAACTAGCTACTTTTAGCTTTTAAATTGCTTGCAATATTAATAATTTTATGCTTATCGCTTAGCAATATATTAAGTGTTTTTTTTTGTTTGTTTTTTATTTTAGCTAAAAGCTAATGTAAACGCTTATTTTTTTTGCTTAGCTGCTTGTTTACATTTTACATTTAGCTAGTTAAAATTAAAAGCTATTTTAAAAGTAGCAGCAAAAGGTTATTAGTTTTTATTATTTTTAAAAGTAAAAGCAAAAACTTTTCTATAATATTAATAAGTTTTAACTAGCTAGTTTATTATAACTTATTATATTTTTACTTTAATGCTAGTAGATAGTAAAAAATCTATTAATTTATAATTTAATAATAATATAAGCTAAGAAATATTTTAATTAAAATAAAACGCTAGCAAAAAAAAAAAATGTTTTTAATATATATACTATAATATATACGCGCGTTTTTATAATTAAAAGTTTTTTATTTGTTTTTTTTTTTCTGTTATTTATTTTATTTTTTTTTGCTTTTAAGATTATTTAATGCTTTACTTTCCCTGCTTTATAGCTACCTCTTTTAAATAGTTAGTCTTTTAATATTAAAAATTAGCTCTTTTGCCTAACTGCTTTATTATTTTACCTACTTAGGCTTGTTATAGTTACTTATTTTAAATAAAGTGATGTAAAAGATTTAAACTATTATACCACTATATAACTAATAGCTTATATAAGCTCCTTTTATAATAATATAATTAACGCTAATGTAATATTAATGTAAAGTATAAAGCTATTATTAATAAATGCTATTTAAAATACCTTTTTAATTATATTAAATAAAAACGAGTAATAAAGCACATTTTAAAACATTTATTATAAATTATGCTTATTTAAATATTATAAGCTGCTTAATACTTTATGTTAAAAATATTTGCTTTTTTTATATTTATTATATTTTTTAATAAGCTTAAAAAACTATTTTTACTTTATTATTTTAATAAATGTACTGCTTTTTTCCTTTTGCTTATAAATATTACGAAGTAACTTAGCAAACGGTATATAAAGATTTATAAATACTTGCAGCGCTTATAGTTATTATATAATATATGTTTAACTAACTAAAAAAGTCTACGATCTTTAAATAAAGCTTAATAAACTTAAACAACTTGTTTTTTTTATAAAATGCTACTTTAGTTTATATTTATATTTACTAGTAAAACTGCCTTTTTTTTTCTGTTTATATTTATTTATATTAAATATATTAACCTTTAATAAAGTAGTATTAAAAAAACAACTTAAAAAAATAAAAACACTTTTTAGTTTATATTTTATAAGGTTAATATAATATAAGCTAAAAAGAACTAATTATATTATATTTAATAATAAGTTAAAAGTATATAATGCTTTTTAGCGTTATTATATAGCCTTACTTTAATAAGATCTTTAAAACGACTTTAAAAAAAGCATATAAAGTAATAAATATAATTACATTTAAATAATTAAAGTTTATGTTATATGTAATAAAAAAAAGGTGCTAAGCTTATAATGTTTTATATATTTAAAAGCTAAGTTATATCTTATAAATAAAAGTTATAAACTTAAAAAGTGTTATTTTTTTAAACTATAGTATAAACTTATGCATTATAGTCTTATGTAAAATTATACGTTCTTTTTATATATGTCTTTTATTTTTTTAAAAATTAAGTTATTTCTTGTTTTTACGCCTTTTTAATTAAAATAAAAGTTGCTTGCAAAAGTTAAAAAAGAAAATAGTAAGCAAAATAATTAAAATAAGCTGCTAACATTTAAGCTTATACTTTATTTGCAAATAAAAGAAATAAGTAGTAACAACTATGCAATTTATTAGTTAAAACTTAAATACGTATAATAAAAATCTATATATACTACTAGCAGCTAAAAAACTGCTATATACTTTTAAATTTTCTTTTATAGCTTTAGTTTAATATTTTTATTATTATAATAAAAAGCAGCTGTTTTAATTTTATAGTTATAAAATATATAGTAGCTATTATTAAATAAATCTTTAGCATTATATAAATATATTACTATTTATATTATATTTATATAATAAACGCTTGTATATAAAGATAAGATATTATAAAAGTAAAAAATAAAAAAGAAAATTTTCTTTTCTTTTTTTAATTTGCGTAAACGCGTGCATATATAGTTAAATGCTAGCAGGTAAGCAGGCGTTAAGCTAAACACCTACAATATATAACAAACAAATTATCTTTTACTTTTTTAGTTAATTAAAAAGATATAATATAATAGCAATAATAATTAATTAATTAATTAATTAACTTTTTTTAAACTTTTTATATTATAATATTGTTTAAATTTATTAAGCTAACTTTAAAATCTTAAATAGCGTTGCAACTATAATAAAACTATAGCTAAAATAAAAAAGCTATTAGCTAGCTAGTTAACTTTTAAATCGCAGTATTTAATAAAACTAAGCAAAAGTTTAAATTTAGCTTAGTTTTTAATAAAATAAAGCAGCATATAATTAATAAGATTTTATAAATAAAAACTTTTAAAGTAATTAAAAAAATAAAGTTACTACTTAAAATTAACCTTGCTTATTTTATATAAGTTTATAGTTAACTTTTATTGTTTTTTATTGCTTAAAAACAAGCTATATTAAAAAAAAAGCAGTATAATAAAAAAAGGCTTTATATAAAAGGTAATATGTTATAGCTAAGCTTATATTAGTTTTTAGTTTTATTTTAAATTATATTTTACTAAGCTTAAGTTAGCTTAATTAGTTTACTAAGTTTTATATTATACCTAGCAAAGAATAAGCGTACTATAAAACTTAATTTTACGCTTAATGCTAAAAAAGCTTAGTTTAAAAGCGTAGCAGGGCAAACTTTTATAATTATTTTTACATTAAACTTATTAGTACTAGCAAGTGTTAAGCGTAGCATTAAATCTAACTTTTTTATACTTGCTAAAAAGGCAAGGCTTAAAAACAGAAATAAAAATAGCAATAATAATAATAATAAAGTTAAAGCTAGTTAAAGCAACAAAAAAATATAGCTAAGCTTAAAAAAGCTAAAAAAAAGATAATCTAGTAAAATAAAAGTATAAAATAAATAAAATAAGTAGTAAATATAAATATAATAATATGCTAGCAAATAAAACAAGATTATTAGCTTTTTTTATAACGTTTTAGCTTAAATATATAAGCTATTAAATATAGCTAAAGCAAATATAATGTAGTATAAACTAAAGTAATATAATTTAAGCTGTTAAGTTAGTTTATAAAGCAATAAATTATAATTATAACTATAATACTATTATTTAACCTTATTAAATAAAATCTTACTATAAATAATACCTTTATATTTATAGTTACTTTTTATTATATTTATAACTATAATATAAACTAATACTATTAAAACAAAAGTTAACTTATTAGTTTTACTAATAACTATTAAAGTAAGCAATTATTTTTATTTATGCTTATATGCTTACTTTACTAAAGTAAAAGGCTTTATTTAATATATAAAGCAAGTTAAAACGTATACTAAATAAATCTATAAAATTAAATAATAGGCAAAAAGTAGTTAGTTAGCTTATGTTTATATATAATAAGACTAAATAAAAAAGCTGCACTAAAAAGGTAAACATATATTTTAATCGCTAATATATAATGCTAATCGTAGATTTCTTTGTGATTTAGCTAGATTAGGTCGTATTTAATCTGCTATCTTACCGCTATTTTATCTATTATATTTAAATTTATTTTATGTTAGCAAGGTATATTTTTGCTTTCTTTTTTAATAATTAGTTTAAAATAAAATGCTAGTAAACATATATAAATAAAATATAAGCTTAGCTTTTTTAATAACTACTTTATATATTTCTACTAAAAATTATTTTAATAGTTAATAAATTACTAGCAATAATTACGTTTTTATAAAGCTTAATATTAATTATAATAGCGCTTAATAAAAACTTACTAGTAATAGCTAAAGTATTAAAGCAAAGTTTACTTTTAGTAACTATAATACTTAGTAAAACATTTGCCGCTAATAGCTTAAATGCTTAAAAAAACTTAGCTATTAATACCTATAGCACTTATATAAAGTTAGCTTTTAATAGCTTAAGCACTTAATAGTTATTTGCTACTAATAACTATAGCGTTTAAAAAAAGGTAGCTACTAGTTGTTTAAGCATTATATTTATCTTATAAAATTAGATTTTAAAAAAGATATAATGCTTAAATATTAAAACAAAAGTTAAAAGTAAATATATATTGCTTTAGTTACTAAAAGCTTATAAAAAGTAAGTTATTAGTACTTTTTTATTAATAATATATGCTAAAAATAAGTTTATTAATATTTTTTTGCTTTTATTTATAAAAACTTTTAGTAAAATTTATAAAAGTTGCTACTAGTTATAGCTTAAAATTTAAAAATTTTTTAAACGGTCTTAATAGCTCGCTAAAACCTTATAACTAGTAAATATACACTTAATTTTTTTATTTATAGTTTTACTAGTAAGCTAAGTTTTATTTTATTTAGTTATAATAAATAATTTATTGATTTTAGTTTTACTAATACTTTAACTATAACCTTTCCTTATTAAATATAAAAGATATAAGCTTATTTAATATATTAACTAAAAGTGTACTTAATAAAAAACCTATGTTAAAATAACAAAGGCTTTATATAACTTTACTTATAAACGTAGTTACACCTAAATTAATATATTACTTAATATAACACATTTAATACATTTAACTTAATTATATACTATTGCTTATATTTAACTCACTAAAAATAAATAAACTTATTATATAGTCTTTATATTTTTATTGTTTAAATCACTAATTTTTATAAACTAGCTTAATTAAACTATATTATATATATTATTAATAGTTTAGTAAAAAGTTCTTTATAACTTATTTAAAATTAAATTTACTGTACTATTATTTTTTTTTATATTTACTTTTTATTTTAATATTTGCTTGCTATAGTTACTTTTACTAAAAGCGCTACTTAACCTTTAGTTATAAATAAGCTTTTTAAGCTAGTAAAAGCAGCAACTTATAGTTTATAGTTTATTTTATAAGCTTTAGATCTTAATTTTTATAGCTAAGTAAACAAAGCAAACCTATATTTTAACTTGCAAGCTAAATAGTTTTTTACCTTTGCAATGCTTAAAAAGCGCTAAATTATATAAAAAGATTATAATATAAGGCTTATTTTTATAGTATATAAAGCAGGCCTTATTATATTTTAATTTAATAAGCAAGTTAAATAACGTTAAGCTAAAAAGCATATAATAGCATATCTTTAAATAGCATATTTATAACAAGGTATAAAAGTTAAGCATAATATTAAGCTATATATAAAATAAGCTAGCAATAAGTTTTTTACTTATTACGTTTAGTCTTTTATTTTTTTATATACTATTAGCATATAAAATATAAATATTAGTTTTTTAAAACGTTAAACTTTAAAGGCTAAGCTATTTATTTACATATAAGTTATATTTTTTTGTTTATATAATATAAAACATATTATTAAATTAACGTTTTATTAATAAAAAAGTTAAAGAAAATCTTATTATTTTTTTTGCATATAATATATTTAATATTATTTGCTTAATAGGTAACTAAAAGATTTTATTAAAAACTTTTATTAAATATAATTTAGCTAGTTTTAAAATATTTAAAGACTTAAAGCCTAGCTAAATAATATTAATAGTTAAATAAAATTTAATGCAAAAATAAAGTTAAAGCAAAAAATATATCTTATAAAATAAAACAAGTTTATTAGCTTATATTATAAAATATAAAAAAAGAAACTTATTACTATTAAAAGCAATTATAATATTAAAATAGTCTTTAAAAGCTATAGTAATTAAATTTAAGCAGCCTTATAAGCTTTTTAAAAATCTTTATATATTAATTAGTTATAACTTAATTAAATAAAAAACTTTAAGCCTAGCAGTAAATAAAAGGATAAAAAACTTAACTTTATTTAGCGCTTAATATAAAAGACACTTTAAAACTTAAAACACTTATAGCATAGTTTTTTACTTACATATTATAATATAAAAGCTTTATAATTAATATTTACATTAAAAAATATATGCTAGCAAGTAAATTATATAAAAAACATAAATATAAAAGCATATTATTGCCTTAAAAAAAGTAGTCTTTAAAAATAACATATATTTTATAGCATAATTAGTTTTTTTACTTATTAATTAATTAGCTTTATAAATAAAGCTTCATTTAATTATATAATAAAAACTAAAAGTTTATAACGTTTTTTTAGTAATAGCTACTTTAGCGCTATAATATTCTTTAAAAATTGTTGCTAAAAAAAAGTTTATTAAAAAAAGCTTAAGGTTAGCATAGCGTAATATATATATAGTTAGTAGTTTTAGTTTTTTATTATATATACTTAGTAAATACGCTTTTAATAGCAAAGCTGCTATAACTAGCTTAGCTATAAATAAAGCCTTAGTAATTTTTATTAAACTTGCATGCTATAAAAAGTCTATTAAATAATATTAAAAATTAGCTAAAATTAAATTACTTATATAAGCCTTTAAAAAAATATTAAAAAAAGTAGTAAAATGTAAAAAAAATTATATAAATGCTAAATAAAAAAGATATTTTAAATGTTTACTTAAAAAGTTAAGCTTTTATTTTTTCTTACTTAAAAATACCTGTTTTATAATATTAAAAAAAAACTTATACAAGCAACTAAAAAATATATAATAAAGTAACACTTATATTTAAAGGTAGCACTATATTATTTAGTTTGCTTATAAGATAATATATGCTTTTATAAGATTTAAGGCATTAAAATTATATAATAAAGCAATTATTAAATAAAAGTATACATTTTTAGCAATATATATATTATTAGGTCTTTAATTATTTATAAAAACAATAGTTATAAATGTATTTATAAATAAATAGCAAAAACTATCTTTTATTTAAAAGCAAAAAAGTTTAATAAAATTAATTATTTTATTTATATTAAAAATAAAAACTAAAGCTAAGGCTATAAATAGCAAAAATACCTAGTAATATAAAGCATACGCAATTTTTTTTGCGTTGTTTAGTTGCTTTTTTAGCTTATAAACAACCTAATTTGCTAGCTAAAAACTACTTTTTACCTTTTAAAAGCGCGTTTATTAATAAAGTTAGCAATTTAAAAGAATATATAAATCTATAGCTAGTAAAGGCTATATTTAAATAGTATCTAATATATTATAAAAGTTTAAATATAAAATACCTTTTAAAAAACAAGATTTTTAATAATAGCTAATAGCTATAATAAAACTTAGCTAATAATATATATAGTAATTAAAGCATTATAAAGCTAATAAATATTTTTAAAAGAATAGCCTACTAAAGCTTAAAGCATTTAATTATAGCTTTAGCTATATTTTTAAAAAAGCTATTATATTAATAGTTTAAGTAGCTTAGCAAAACAAAAAAATAATAAAACGTTAAATAATATAATTAAAGAAAATAAACATAAAAAGTAATAAGCTAAGCAGCTAATAAAGTTTATATTTTTTAAACGCTTAAGCTATAAAAAATTAAAAAAAGTAAAATAGCAAAATAATAAAAATATACTAATTGCTAATATTATAAAATTTAAATAAATATAACTTAAAATAATAGCGTATAATTTTTTAAAATATATAATATTTTATTATAGTTAATTTTATTTTTACTTTACTTTTATTATATTGCTTTTTATATTATATAATAAATAATAACTACGTTAGTATTATTAAAATTTTTTTTTTTTTTACTTATTTTTAGCATGCTTTATAATTTTAATAGAAATAGCACTGCTTTTTATATAATTTAAAAAGAATAGCTTTTATAGATTAATGTAAAAAAAGTAAAAAAGTTAGCTTATATTTTCTGCAAAAAGCAATGTAAACTAGCATGTTTTAAGCACTATATGCTTAAAGCTGTTTTTTTAAATATATTTAACTATATTTTTAATACTTTATAGCTGTTTTGCTAAAACTTTTTTTAAAGGAGCTTATTTTATAATTACCTTTTTTTTTATAGCAATTTTAAAATATAATATTTTTAAAAAAAAATATAAGCTTTTATTATAAGGCTTATATTTAATAAAATAGCTTAATAAATAGTTAAGCTTATTATTAATGTTATAAGTAAAGTTTTAGCTGTAATATTTAAACCTTTTGCTATATTTTATTAAAAAAGTTAAAAACTTAAAACTAAATTATATTTAAGCTTTTTGCTTTAATAATAAATAGTTTTTTTATAAAATGTTTTATTTTAATAGCGCTATTTATTAAAAAGTTAGGTATTATATAATAAAAAATTAACTTAAACAAGTAAAAAAATAAATCTTATAGCTATTTAGTTATAAAAAGAAAAGTTTATACGCTTTTTTAAAAAATAAAGTTATATATTAAGCATTTAATAAGCTTTTTCTTTATATAAGGCTTTAAAATAAGCTTTAGCTAAATAATATACATAAGCATTTAATATTATATTATTTTATATAAATAGTATTATTTTTTTAATATATTTAAAATATTTATAATAAGATTTTTTATAGCATTAAATAATGCAAAGGCTTGCTTAATGTAAATATAATACGCTTTTTATAATATAAATGCTTGTTAGTTAGTATAAATAATTAAAGCTTTATATAAAATGTAATAAAATAATATAAGATTTTTATTTTTATTTTTAATAATAAGGTACGCTTTACTGTTTTAGCTAATATTTTTATGCTATAAGTAATTATTTTAAATATTTAATTCTTTTATAAAAATATAATATACTTTTCTATAAAAGCTAAAATTATGTAGCATTATATTAATCTTATTAAATTATATAGTAATAAAACTAAAAAACTATTTTTATTTAAAAGCTTACGTACTAATTAAAAAGTTCTTTTAAAGTGCTTAATATAAACTAAAAAAGATAAATATTAATCTTTAAGCAAACTATTTACTTTAAAGCTTATGTTTGCTTTGTTAATACTTAATGCATTGCTTGATTTTTTTCGACTATATAATAAGTTACCTATGCAAGATAAGCAAAGCAAACAAATAGCCGCGTTTATAAACAAGTAATACATAGCCTATTTTTACTAAAAGGTAATAGCTTTAAGATTTTATAATGCTAAAGTAAACTAAGGTAGCAGCAACCTAGCTATATAAGATAGTAATATTGCAGACTATATAAATTTTCTTTTTAAAAAAAGCTTATTATATGTTTAGCGTAGTGGCAAACCATTAATATTTACATTTTAAAAACTTTAAAAATGCTTTTTTTTGCTAATATTATATTAGGCTTATAATATGTTAATAATGCTTTTAGTTTTATTTGTTTAAAATAATTTTATTTAGTTTTTTTTTAGCGTTTTTAATATATAATATAATAAAAACGTTAAAATAAACAAACAAAATATATTAAACGATTATAGGTTTACTATTTTTTGCTTTAAGCTTATATAAGATTTATTTTATTAAACATAGCTAGCTATTAGCGTTAATAGTTATATAAAAGGAATTAATTTACCTAATAAAAATACTTTTAGCTTAGTAAAAACTATATTTAGCTTAGGTAACTTTAAATTTACTTTTAAAATGCTATAAAAACCTAAAGTATAAAGCTTTAAAACGCTAGCAAAAGCATTAGCTAATGTAAAAATAAAGCTAACACTAGTTCTAGCTAAAAAGCAAAAAACAGTTAATGCTTATATTAAGAATATAGCTATAAACCTAGCTAATGTTTAAATAAAAAAGGCTAAGCGCTTTATTTAAAGGCTATTAAGCTGCTAAATATTGCTGCTAGCAACGCTTACTATATAACTTAGTAAGCAATAGCATAACTTTAAAATAAAAAATATAATTAATAATAAATAATAATAAAAAAGAAAGTTTAAACAAAATAGGTACTTTAAAAACTGTTTAGCTGCGCTTTATAATATATAGCTATTATAGCCACTATAAGCAAAAATACTTTAAGCACTTAATAATTTAAATCTTAAAGATATTATAAGTTATAAGGTTTATAGTAAAGCTATAAGATTTATATAAGTTTTTTTAACAGCATAAAAAGATAGCTTAATCTTAAATTTAGTTTAACAGTCTAATAAAAAGGCTAGCTAACTATTTAAACTATTTCTTTAAAAATTGCTAGCTAAAGGCTAAAAAATTTAAAAGCAAAAAAATATTAATATAAGTAAAAAACATTTACTTTTAGCAGATATTATATCTACTATACTATATATCTTTAGGTTTGCTTTAAATAGCAAAAAATTAAATAATAAAAAATTATAAGTAATTATAGCTAGTATAGTATATAAAAAATAATATTTTTGCTTTTATAGTTTTATTAGCGCTATTATTTTTTAAGCTTTTTAAAAATTAACTTTAATAAAGTATACTAGTAATAAAATAAACTATTAGTTAATTTATAAAATATTTAATATTTAAATAAGTGTAAAAACATTAAGCTAAGTTTATTTTAATATTATAATTTAACTACTTATGTTTATTTTAATGTTAAATAAAATTAGTGCCTTTTTTTTTAAGTAAATAATTTATTAGCTACTAGTGTATATATAATTAAGCATGTTTTTTTGTTTTATTTTCTTTTAACTTTTTTATTCTTTTAAAGTGTTTATTTATTATACGCAAAAAAGTCTTTTTTTCTTTTTATTTTATGTTTATTAAATACTAGCACCGTGGTTTTAATTTATTACTATGTTATAAAAATTAACGCTATTATTATATTAATGCGTTTTTTGCTATTAAGTTTTAAAGGGTATTCTAACTTATCTTAGTGCTTTTAGGGTGTTTTTTTTTATTAGTGTCTTTGGACTTAAAAGTAACTATGAGATCAAGGGGACTACAGATAGGTATGCAAACATATTTTGGGACATGCCGGAGATGCTGAGCTGGATGCGCCTTATGGCTTCTAAAGGGCATCGTGTCTGGCTGGCTGGTGGTGGCCTGGCAGCGCTCCGATCTAGAATCTGCAGCCCTTTGAGGTACTGGCGCGAAGGCAACGGAAACAATACAATTTGACTGTGGGTTATGGTCAAAGCCTCGGCCGCGGATGAGGAACTGTTCCGGAGGAAGCGCTCTAAGCCTTCTGTATATTATGCGCTTACTAAAGATGGCGATGTTGTATGGAGCTATACTCCTTAGATGAGAGCGCTAAGGGGAACTGGAAAGTTTATGTATGGCAACGTTTTTCTACTCCCTAGGACCTTCTGCGATAACCTTTATCCCTTAAAGACTAGCTGGCTTAAGTCTAACCTTAAAAACAGTAACAAGATTAAATTTATATATAATTTTAAAGTTAATAAGGAATTATTGCTTAGTTATTATATATTAACTAGGGTGCTAATTTATAACATTTGTTTAATAGCTTAAAATAAGTTGCATTTTTTTAGGATATATTATGCTATGCTTAGTTTTAAAGCTATATAGTTATATAGCATATATACGTTAGGTAAAAAGTTAAAGGTGTTTACTTTCCTTTACATTAATATAAGCTATTTTATTGCTATAAAATTATTAAAAAAGCTAAAGTTATTATAGCACCGGTTTAATATATTTTATTAAAGTGATAATTTTAAGGCTATTAATATAAGTGAAAATATAATTAAAGTTTTCTTAAAAAAAAGGGTTAATTTACTATTAAAATATATTGTTTTAACTTTAATAAAAATATTTATTATAAATACTAAGTGGTTTTTAGTTATAATGTTTTAAATAGTTAAAAATATTAGTTAATATATAATTATAAAATATAATCTTTAAGTTAAAAGGAGATTTCACTTTAATATATAATAGCTACTATATGTTATTTTATTTTTTCTAATAAAAAATATTATTAAGTAATTAAACGATAAAGTGTTATATTATAGCTAACTATGCTAATATATGCGTTAAAATAACGTTAATATACTTTATATTAACTGTATGCTAAGTGCTACCTTTATATAGTATAGCATATGTTAAAGTAATTAAAGCAGGTTTTAGCTATTAGCGGTTGCTTTGCTGTTTATGCTTGCGTTGCGCTTAGTTTAGCCGCTACTTTAAAACTGTTATTAGCAACTTAGCTGCTAAGCGCTTGCCTTATAATGCGCGCAAGAACATAAAATCTAAAATATAGGTTTTATATACTAAAACCTTGCCTTTTTATAGCATATAACGCGCTATATAAAAGAAAAAGCTAGCAGTAAGTTATTATAGGTTAATAGCTATTTAATTTTTAATTGCGACCTATTTACCTTATTTTTTTAACTGCTATATATAAGACATTATTATATAACACCTTTTTTTAAAAACTTACCTTTAAAGTTATTATATAAGCGCTAAGCATAGCTTATAAAGTAAAGTTAACGTTAATTAATTATGTTAATAGCGTGCTTGTTTATAATATAATATAATATAAGCTAGATTTTTATAGCATTAATAAAATAATGTTAACATTGCGAGTATAAAAACTATAATATATTAAGTTTAGCGACGTGATAGTTTTTATAGCATTAAAGTTTATTAAAAGGCAATTTAGTTAAAAAGTTGTTAATAGTTTTTACGAAAGACTTTTTAAAAAAAGTTAAAGGATGTTTTTTTATATATAGTTATTAGCTATAAAATTAACGCAAAAGCTAGCAGTCTTAAAAACATTTAGCTATATAAGCAGCTATTACTTTAATAAAAGTTAGCTTGCTAACTTAAAATTATTTTTAAAGGAAATTATATAAATTGCTAGCACTAAAATTATATATTAAAACGGATAAGCAGATACTATTAGTTTATTAGTAGCAAAAAAAAGTATTTAATTATAAAAAGTAAATAGTTATATTAATAAGTATAGTTTAAACAAAAGTAATTAACGTAATATTTACTTTAATATTTTTTATATATATTTTTTTTTATAATAATATTTAGTTATAAGTAACTTGCTATTTTTAGCACGGTAGTAAAATGTTATTTTAATTTTAATATATACTTGCTTGCTAATAATAATAATATAGGTTAAAAATTTATATATTTTAATAATAGCGCTAGTATTTATGCTTAACGCTTTATTTTAAGTTGCTTAAAAGGTGCTTTATTTTTTTTATACTAACTAAATATAGGTTTTTACTAAAAACATTTACATAAACGAATTTTTATTAACTTTTATTTTATTTTATATGTATTAAATCTTTAAATCTTAAGCGCACGTATATTATTAAGGCGCTTAAATGCATTTAAAAAAAACTTATTAAATGTTATAAAAGGAGTCCTTTAAGAAGGCAAGGCTTTTAGTTTAAGTATTTAAATGTATATATTAATCTAAGGATAAAGAAAAAAAGAGGAAAAGTTTAAAGGTCTATAAAATTATCGGATTAAGTGTGTGTGCAAAGTAGGTCTTACAAAAGGTCCTATACAGGTAGGTCCTACATAGGTCCCTTAGGGACCCTTGTAAAGGCTAGCCGTGACTTTAAATTAAAATTATATATTTATACTTTTATTTTTTATTTGTTTGCGCGTTTAAGCTATTTATATAACTATGCTTATATGTTATTAAACTATTAAAAGAAAACATTATTAAAGCAGGCAATTATATAATGTTTATAACGAGTTGCTTAAGCGTTAAGCCTATAAACGTTATTATCTTTTATTGTTTTTTGTTTTTTAACTAGTTAAATATAAGATTTTCTGCTTTTATAAAAAAAGCTTTATTTAATCTTATAAAAACAAACTAAATTAGATTTACATTATTAGGCTTTAAATTATAAAAAGCAAAACTATTAGCTTTTAGCGTAGCTTAAAGTGCACTAGCTAATTTAAAACTTGCGTTTTTTCTAGCATTACTATAGCTAATAGCTTTACTATTAGCTTTTTAAGAATTTTTGCTACTGCTAGTGTTAAGAGTGCAATGTTTAATATTGTTATAAAAAATAGTAAAAAAAGGTTTAATAGCTATAGCTTAAAAACTATCGCTTTTTATACTATTAAAAGGCTTAGCAAAAAATATAAAAAAATATATATTTAAACTATTGCTAGCGCTAGCACTAATCTTTATAAAAAATAAGCCTAGCTTTACTAAAAGAGATTTATAAGTAGTAGCTAAAAAGTTGCTAGATATGTTTATTGCTATAAATCTAGCACTAAAAACAGGCTAATCTTTTATTATTTTAGCTTAAGTAACTATTTTATATTTAAAAAAGGCTTTTAAGTTATAAATGCCTTTGCTAGGCAAAGAGAATATCTTAAGAGAGTTAAACGTAATAAGGTAGACTAGCTTAAATAGCAGTTAGTAAATAAGCTATTTGCTTTTAAAAACAAGAACGCTGTAAATACTTATGCTATAATTTAATTAAAAAAAGCTAAGGTTATAAAAAAAGATAATAAAAAGATATAAAAATAAAAAGTAAAAAGCAAAAGAATTAATAATCTAGTAAAATAATAACATAGCTTTTTTATAATTATAAAAGCAGCCTTAACATTTCTATAGGCTTTAATAGTAAGCCTTTATAACTTTTTTTACTTTTAAAACAGCAGTTTAATCTTTATTAAAAAACCGCTTTTTTAAGTTAGCCTTATCTTAAGGAATTCTTTTAATAGCTAATAGTATATATTGCTTAAGCAATATAAGTTTAGTACACGTTATAAAACCTTTGCAAAGTAAATAAATAATAAGCCTTTATAGCAGCTACTATTAAAATAAAAGTAAATAAAAGCTTAAAAGACTATATTTTAAATAATAATTTAATATAGCTTATTTGTTATTTATTTTAAAAGTTAGCTTATAATTAAACGTTAAGCTTAAATTTTATATATTTTTTAGCTATATAGTTAGCTATTTAATAGTAAAAGCAATAGCACTTTAACATTTAAAAACGCTGCTTATAAAGCTTATTAGCTTAAGCTAATATAAATATAATATAATATAAATTATGCTTTAACGCAAATTAATAGCAACTTTTAGTGCTAAGCTTGCAAGCTTTTAATAATGCTTAATACTAACGTTATAAAGCAGAGTTTATATTTAAGCAAGCAAGTACGATAGCTTAAAACTAAACATGTTTATTTTAATGCTATAAAGCAAAGTTAAATAATACTTACAGGTTAGTTTTAAGGTGACTTTTAAGCACTTAGGCATTTTAAAGCTATTAATAATAAATTAACCTTTTAAGAGCAGCTAAAAGGCTATAAACGCACTAAATTATAATAAAACCTGCTGCTTTTACTATTAATAAATCGATATAACGTAGCCGGCTATATACTTAAGCTAGCTAATATATTTTATATAGCCTTAGCATTAACTATTAAAGTATATACTTTAGCTTAGCTATATTTTAAATAAAATAGTTAGGTTTAAAAGCTTTAATAAAAAGTTTAATAAAATCTAGTAATAAAAGCTTAAAAAGTACTTTAAAAACAAGTATATAAATACGTGCAAGCGCTTTTTTTAAGCTATAAAAAATATGTTAATATATGTTAATAATAAAAGGTAAATTAGCTATAATTAATTGCTTTTAATTAAAACAAAGTTGCTTTTATTATATGTTAATATAAGCAGTTATATATTGCTTAGCAGGCGCTAAAATATTAAAGGTTTTTTTTTAAATGCTATTTATTATTTAAAATATTAAAGAAAAAAAAGCTGCTTTAATGCTTTAAAAAACCTAATTTGCTTTAAGTGTTATATTTTATATCACGTAAAAAGCCTTTATATTATAGTTATATAAATCTTTATAGCAAATATTTAAGGTATTTTTTATATTAATTATATAAATATATTAAATATTATTTTTACTTTAGCATTTTTTTTTTTAGTATATAAAAAGTTAGGTTTTTTTTTTAAACTTTTTTTTGTATGTTAAGCAAATAAACTATAATAAAGCCTTAAACTTTTTATATTAATAACGCTAGAAATTACTTTAAAATATAAAATATTACCTATTATAGCTATAATTTTAGCATTAAAGTTTTTTATAAATTAGCTTATTATTAAATAAACTTTTTTTTTAGCTTAAAATGTACGGTTAGCATATTATTTTTTATTACTTCTTTTAAAATATACTTTAGTTATACTTTAACAAGCAAAAATAAAAACTAAAAGGTAATACTAAAAGTTTTAAGCCGCTTTTTAAGCAAAAAACTAAATTTTTACTTAAAATTAATAATAAAAAGATGTTTTTAAGCTATAATAAAAATTAAAATAAAAGTATATAATAAACTATAAACTTTATATATAAGCATTAAACATTTAAAGCAGCATTTTATATAAAAAACATACTTTATATTATTATTTAATTTTATTAGTAATAAAGCTAGTTTTTTAAAGTATATATTATAGTTAAAAGATATAATTAATAGTTTTAGTTTATAAGTAATATTGTTTATATTTAGCTAGTTATTATGTTTATAAAAATTAAATGCGGCTATTTAGCAAAATATATAAGTTATTTAGTAATATTATTTAAATAGGTTTTTTAGCTTACTATATGCTTATTATATAAAAAAAACAAAAAAGTAAGCATAATAAAATAGCTATTATTGCTAGTATAACTAAACCTATTATTAAATAAATATAAAAGATTTAAGTTAACATAAGCCTTAAAAATAAAAGTTAAAAATTTTAAATTGTTATTAATATAGCAGTATAATATAATTATTTTAAAAGATTATTAAGTTGTTATACTAAGGTTTATTTAATAGTATATTGTTTATATATATTAAGCAAATTATATATTTTAATAAAACTAATAATAAAAAACTTAAGCAAATAAATATAATAAAAAAAACATATTTCTTAATATATTATAATAAAAAATAAAAAAGAAAGTAATACTAAAGAAAAAGTATAAAAATAAAACTTATAAAAAATTAATTTTTTACTAGGTATTTTACTTGTTTTATAAAAAAAAGCTTAGCTATAGCATTATTTTATAAAGTAATAAATAGCAAAAAAGCTTTAGTATTAAATAAAAGTTTTTATTTAAGTTATAAGAAAGTAAACATAAAGTTTTAATATTAGATATTTTATAGCTGCTTTATATTTTTGTTAATAAAGGAAATAAAAAGTAAGCAAGCATTTAAGGTTTATATTAGTTTGTTATCCCACCTTAAACTATTGCATAGTTTGCTATAAGGCTTTAGCATTAATATAAACAACTAAGCATAATGCTAGCCTCTTTTAAGTTAGCGCATATATAGCCTTTAAGATTAACATTTAGGTTTATCTATAAAACGTAAACAATAATTTTAAGCTATAGCTAGCATACCTATAATACTTGCTAATACTTTAATAAATATACCTAATAAGCTAATAATTCTACTTTATTAAAGCTTTTATAAGTAGTAATAAAACTATATTTTATTTAACTTACTTTAGGCATTTATGTTAGTAAAATGTTTTAGTGTTTGTAGTTAATTTTAAATCTACTTTTTTAAAAGCATTTTAAATTTAAATTTAATAAAAGCTAAAATTAAAAAAAAGCATAAAAGCATATTTACTTAAACCTTATAAGCTAATATAAAGCTTTTATATTTTTGCTACCTAAATAGCTTTAAGCGTTTTATTATAAAAGCGTAAGAAAAAAATAAGTAGTTAAAAACTGCTAAGCTTTTTATAAACTATAGCAAAAACTTAGCTTTAGCTATAATATTATAAAACACTATTTATTGCTTAAATAGTTATTCTTAAAACTTTATAAAAGTAGCAAGGTGCTTTTTATTTTAAAAGAGCAATTTTTTTATATAATAGCTGCTTATATAAGTTTATCACCACTTATAGTTTAACTTTTAATTTAAAAAGTAGTAATGCCTATCTTAATATAGTCGTAAGGTCCCTTTATATAAGCGCTAATAAACTAATAAGTTTAAAAATACCTTTACGTTATGCTAGCTATTTAATATTATAAGCTAATTTATAAATAAATAATATAACTGTTTAAGTTTAAATTTTAAGATTTATAGCTTTATATTAAAAATATAACTATTAAGATTTTTAAAGCTTAAAAAAATAATAATTTATATAATAAAAAAAAAATTTAAAAAAGGTTACATTTAATATTTCCTGCTTTATATTTTTTATTTTCTTTTTATTTTAGCTTATTATTTACTTATTACCTTAAACTAAAACATACCTTTACAACTAAAGATTATATTATATTTTCTTTTAATATAAACTTAATATTACTTTTTTTTATATATAGCAAGCTTTTTAAGCTATTTTTAAATAATAGCATTAAAAATATATAACGATTAAAGGTTATATAATAGCTAAAAGAAATATTTAGCTATGTTTTTATATATTATTATAAAGATATTTTAAAGATAATATTATACGCTAGTATAAAAAAGCTTAATAAATAAAAGAAAAAGGCTTGGAAATAAAGTAGCACTACTTTTAAGGAATATTTTAATATTATTTAAAACTACGCAAAATAGCTTACTAAAAGGCTTAAAAAAAAATATTACCGCTTAAAAAAACTAAAGCTAGCTATATTACTATATTTTTTAAACTAATTATAACATTAAAAAAACTATAGTATAATAATAATATAACGAGCTTTTTTAGCTTTTTAAGGAATAATATAAATAGAAACAGATATAATATTAACACTAGTGTATTATGCTTTTATTAAAAAATTAATCTAGTAGAATTACTAAAAAGAAAAAAGGAAAAGCAACGCTTAAAGTATAAAATATTTGCTTAATATTTTATGCGTTTTGTTAATATTGCTTTTAAAGCTTAAAATAAAACGTTATAAAAGTAAAACATATAGTTTATCTTTTTTTAATTAAATAAATATAACTATAAAAAGTGTGATAATAGTTTAAAAATGTAGTTTTTACTAAAATTTAAGTTTTTATTTTTCTGCTTTTTTTATATTATATATGCTTTAGTAAAACTAAATTCTACTCTTTTAGTTAATATTTAACGTTAAATAGTTTAATTAAGCAAGTATTTTTAATTATTTTAATTACTTTAAATTATATAGTTTTTTTAAAGTTTATATTCTTGCAAGCTATAAACTTATAAGCATATAAGCATAGTGTTTTCTAGTTAAATACTTACTAATAATTATAAAGCGTTTAAGCATATATGCTTTATTATTTAGCCTTTTATAAAACAAGTCTTAAAAACTAAATATAAAGTTTATAATAGTATTATTACTAAGGTTAAAAAAGTAAAAGTAAATGAAATAATTTAAAGGTTAAAAGAAAAGATTTATAGTTTTAAGCAAAAAAAATATATATTATAAAATAATAAAAGTTTATAACGTATATTATTATATTAGTAATAAACTTTATATAATATACCTTAAAATATATTAATATAAATAAAGTTAAAATCTTAAAAAAGTTAAATCTGCTTGCTAATTTATTATGCTTAAAAATTATAATTAAAAACTTATAAGATAATAATTTTTTACGTAAGATCTTAAAAGCAGCTTTTTTACGTAGCTTTTTTAGCATTTAAAATTTTGCGTAAACTTATAATCTTATCTTTTAAATAAGTTAAGCAAGCTTAGTTTGCTAGGCAATAGTTTTACTTTAATTTAAAACGTTTATTTTTAGCTTTTTTTAGCTTAACCTTTAATATATTTAACTTAACTATAAGCTAGGTTTTTTAAACGTTTTACTATTTTTTACTAGTAATATAAAAAGCAATAAAAAGTATCTTTAAAATCTTAATTCCTTATATAATAAAAACTAGGTTTTTATAAAGCTTTAAATATAAGTTTAAGCTATAAAAACTATTAAGCTATAGCTTTTGCTTTATCTTTAAGCTTTTTATGCTTTTTAACGTATTTATAACATAAAATATAAGTTTACTATTTTTTTACGCTAAACTTAAACTAAAAGGTATAGCTATAAAAGGATAGCTATAAAAATTAAACTAAAACAAGCTAGTTATAAAAACATAAAAATATTTGCCTAATAGTATATATAGCGAGCGCTTTATTAAAACAATAAACCTTAAGGCTTTAAAATTATCTAGGTATATATTTATTATAGTCCTTTTTATACTAAGGAATGCTACTTTAAAGATGCAAATAAGACCAAAAAAAAAAAAAGAGGCTAATAAAACAGCAAGTGCAATCTTTGTTATAATAAACGTAAAAGATAAAAAAAAGAAATGCTATAAAACGCCGCTAAGTATAGTAAACCTAAAAAGCTCGTAAGCCTAGCAGCATACCCTAGTAAAAAAGCCTATAATAAAAAAGATAAGTATACCTAGCAAAGCTTTAAAAGCTTTTTATGCTAAAATTAGCTAAGAACTTAAGTTTTTATTAAAGCAACTTACTATTAGGCTAGAATATATAGTGTACTTAAGCTAAAGCTAAAACGCTAGCGCAATGCTTATATAAACAAAAGCATATAGCATTGCTGCTACGCTAATAGTTTAATAGCTTAGTAAATAAGCTACCGTAAAAAAGCTTAAGCAATCGCTTAGCGTGTTTACATGTTTAATAAAAAGTAGTAAAGCAATGTTAATTATAGCAAGCATAGCTAAGCAAGCTTATATTAAGCTTATACTATTTAAGAAAAAAAATAAAGCAATAATATTAGCAAACAAGTATAAAGAAATAAAAACCGCATAAAATTAAGTAATAGCTAGCTAATATTACCAGTTAACTAATAAAAAATAAATAAAATGCTTTAAAAGCAAGCAGTGTAGCTAAAGCATAATAAAAAAGTTAAATAGCATTAATAATTAGCGCAAAACTAAGGCTATAATCTTAGCTTTAAAAGCAAGTGCATATTATTATATAACGTTTATTATTTTTAAAATGTTAAAAAATTAACTTAAAAACTTTAGGTTTATTAAGTTATTAAAGTTAATAAATAATATAAAAACTAAAAGATTTTATTTATATTATCTATTGTTTTTTTAAACGTTTATATATATAACTACTAGCTAGTTCTATTAATGCTTTAGTTAAACTAAGCATGCTACGCTAAATAAAACAAGAAATAAAAATAGAAATATATATATATATTTAAAGAAAGCATAAGCATTAATATAGCACTTAATGTGCGCGCTTGCTTATAAAAAAGATAAAAAAAAGAAAAAGGAAAAAAAAAGATAAAAATAACTTAAATTATATATAGGTTAACTTAAAGTTAGCATTAACTAGATATAAGCTACGCGCTAAAAGGCTTAAAATTTTAAAATTTATTTATATTTACGTTTTAAGTTAAACTTGTTATAATTAGCCGTAGTAAATATATATTTAATATGCTTAAAATTTAAATTTAGTTAGTTAACTAGTTTAACGTAGCCTAAGTATTAATTTATGTTGCTTTATTTTGCTATAGTTTAAAAACTTAAAAAATATAACTAGCTAGCTTTAGCTTTTGCTTGTTTATTTTTAACCTTTTTTTTTACGTTTAGCTTTACTAGCTAGTTTACCTTTTTTTTTTATGCTTTTTTAAAACTACTTAAAGGCTTTTTTATTTTAGTTTTAAAAGTCCTTAAATTATTAACATTAAAGCAGTACGTAAAGTGCTATTTATTACCTTTTGCTATAGCTGCACTTTTTTTTAAAAGAAAATCTAAAGTATAAAGAAAAAAAATAACTAATTAAAGTGGCTAAAACTAGATTACTTTGTTAAAGCATAGGCTATAAAGCTAAACCTATGTTTTTATAGCCTATATATAACATAGTAAATATATAAGGCCTTTATATAAGCATAAGTTTATTTTTAAATATTTATTTTACTAATATATTAAGTAAAATTATATCTTTTACATATAATAATTTATATAAGTTAAAAGCTTATAAAGTAAATATTAATTTATTTATATGCTTTTTAAAGTTGCTATGTTTACGAGCTTATTAATTGTTTTAGCTAGTTAAGCAAACTATTTTACTACTTTATATATTACTTTAATTAAAAAGGATAATAGCAGTTAATTATATTATAATAATAGCTATTATAGCATTTTTAACTATATATTAAATAAGCTTAGATTTTATACCTTTATAAAAATAGTAAATAGCCTTTATAAAAAAAATGTTTTATGCTTATATTAAAAAACAAGCTAAATTAAAAGTAAATAGTTATATACTATAACCTTATAGTTTTATTAGTTTTTATAATACTTGTTTATATATGCTATAAAAGCTAAATATGCTATAAATTTTAACTAAGTTTTAAAGGCTAAAAATATTATACCTATAAAAGTTATAAAAGCTTTTTTCTCTTTTAAAAAAGCAATTTATATAAGTAATTTATATAATTAGTTAGCTAAATAAATAAAATAGCTTAAAAAACTAATATAAATTAAAAGTTAAACTTATATATTTATATTTACTATAAACTATAGCTTGTAACTTTTTAATAAATATTTTATAAATATAATAAAATAGCTTTATAAAATTAATATATATAATATTTAAAGTTATTATAAGCTTTACTTAAGGTAAGATTTTTTAGCTTAAGCTAAGCTAGTTTTTATAATTATATATTAAGTCTTTTATATTCTTAGCATAATATAGCATGCAAAAAAAAACTTTATAAATTATTAATTTTATTTAGTTAATAAATTAGCTTATAATATGCTTATACTTTATATAGTTATTTTTTATACGTTAAAAAATAAGGCTAGCAATTTTAAAATTATTAGTAGCTTATAAGATATTATTTTAAGGTATATTAGTTAGCTTAATATTTTTAAGCTTTTAATAAAAAAAGCAATATATATTCTTTTAAATATTTTTAAATTAAAACGTTTGCTATAAGTAAAAGCATAGTTAAATAAGTTGCTTAATATTTAAAAAGATATAAAGTTAAAGAAAAATAACATTAAAATAAATTATAATGTTTAAGTTATAAAAAAGCGTATAGTAAAATGTTTATATATAAAAAAAATATAAACTAAAGCGCTATATTTATAATTACTTAAACTAATAATAAAACAGCCTATTAAAAAAATCTACATATAATAGCAATTTTAGCACTAACTTAATTTTATAATAACTTAGGTTTAAAGGCCTACTTTTAAAGCATTACTGCTTTTTTTTAATTACTGCTTTTAAAAAAATAAGTTAAAAAATAAAATAATTTAAAAAGCTTTGCTTTTTTTTTTTCTATATAATTATAATGTTAATAAATATATTATATTAAGGATTTAATTATAGCTTAACGTATTTAAAGTATTATATGTTAATATAAATATTATAAATTATACTAAAGTTTTAAAAGATTAAATAAAAGGTAATCTATTAAACTTAAAAGCAAAGTTTAAGTAAATTTTAGTATTGTTTTACTATAATTAATAATAAAATAAAGTTGCTAATATTATAACTAAGCTTTTTAAAAAGCAGCTATTTTATTAAGCAGTTTATTTAAAGTTATAAAGCTAGCTATATTATTTTTTAGCAGATTTTTTAATAGCTAAATAGCGTAGTTATATTATTAATTTATAACTAAATATAGTTTATATAATAAAAAAGCGCGTAATAGGCTATCTTTTAGCAATTAAATTAGGTAATAAATAAGTAGCTATAGTTAAAGTTAAATAATATAAATAAAGCGCTATAAATATATACTTATATATAAAATAGCTATAGCTTGCTTATAGCTTTTTATTTAATAAGCTAAAAAAATTAAAATAAAGCTAAAATAGCTTATTAATTTATAATAGTTAAATATAGTAAATACTTTAAACTTATTAAGCTAAAGCTAAAAAAAAAAGCTAAATTAAAACTATAAGCAACTATAAATAAAGCAAAATGCCTTTTTTATATATAAGTTAGGTTTTATTTAGCTTTTTTTTTTTAAGCTATAAAAGCTACTAGTATAGCCTATTATATGCAAAATAAAAAGTTTTAAATTATTAGCTTAAGCAAAGCAATTTAACTAATCTTAGTAAAAGGTTTAAAAAGTATAAATTAATGCTTTATATTATACTTAATATATAAAAAGTATTAAATATAGCTATTAAAACGTTTAGCATAAAAATATATTTTTTTAAAGGTAAGTTAAATAGCTTAAAAAGCTAAGCAAGTTAATTTTAAGTTTTTTTTATAATAATATATAAAATATAAAAGAAAATATAAAATAAGTAATAAAACTAAGCTTATAATAATAGTTTAATAAATTTTTAAGGCAGGCTTACTTTATACTACTTAAAAAGTAAAGGTAATTATATTAAAATATTTTTTAGTTTGCAAATAATAATAAACAAGCTAACTAAAATTTATTTAAGCTACTTTAAAAGCTTTTTTTACTTTATAAAATAGCATTTTAGTTAATAATTAGCTAGTATAAATAAAAATTTTAAGCAAGATTTATAGCTAAAACTATATAAATTAATTTAAATAAAAAGATTTAGTTTTACTTTTACATACTAAATATTATAATTTAGGTTTTATAAAAGTATTTAATTATAATTAACTAAAACTATTAATATTAGCTTATTTATAGCATTAAAATATATGCTATTTTTTAAAATAATAATAAGTGTATTATTATTAATTACTTAAAAACTTATACTTTAAATCTTAGCAAAAATAAAAGGTATATAAATGCTATTATTTACTTTTAATTTAATATATTGCTAAATATTAAATATTTTATAGTTTTTTAATATGCTTTATTTATTATAATTTAATACTTTTGCTTTTTTTTATTTTCTTAAAAAAAAAAAAACTAAAAATAATATAATATTAAAACAAAAAAGATTATTACTAAAACTTATAAGATAAAGCAACGCAAATCTAGCAAAAAAGCTTAAACTATTTGCTAGCTTATAAAAAAAATAAATAGCTTTAGTTTTATAGTTATAATAATAAGTTAATATTAAAGCTTTACTAAAAGATAAAAAGAAATCTTTTATATATTTATTATAAAATATACTTTATATATAAATAAAAAGCTTTTTTATAACATTTTTAAAAATAAAGTTATAATAAATAGTAAATATTAGCTTTAAATATGCTTTGCTAATTTTGTAGCCTTAAATTGCTTTATAGCGCTTATAAAAAACAGCAAGTAAAATGCTACGCAAACACTTTTTATATATAGCATAAAAAAAGGTATAAGCAAATATTATAAAAAGTAAAGCGTATAAATTAAGTAAATAGCTTAAAATTTCTGCTTTTATTTTTATAAAAAAGCAAATAAAATAGTAGTTAATAGCTAAGTTTAATAATAATATGTTAGCAAAGCTTTTATTATAAGTTTTAACTTTATTTTTATTTTCATTTTTATTTTTAAGCTTTAGCTGTTTAGTAGTTATAAAAGAATTAAGTTTGCTATTATATTTAATGCTTGCTATTATTTTTAAGCTTAACGTTATAAAAATTAGTAAACTAGTTAAACTAGCATAAACGTCAAAATATTTAGTTTAAAATAAAATTATAAATTAATATAGGTTTAGCTATATTTTATTGTTTTTAATGTAAAAGCTTTTTTTATTGTACTGCTTTTTTTTTTAGATAGCTTATTTTTAGCTAATAAAAAGTAAAAGCAACTAGCTGTAAACTTATTTAAAGTAAATAAAGTTAATTTAAAGCAGCAATTTTATTTTATAAGTTACTTTAAAAGTTTTTATTTAAAAAGTTTTAGCAATTATATGCTGCTTTTTTTTATTAAACATAATGCTATTAGTTTTAGCAATTTAAAAGTTAGTTAACTATTAAGTAATACTTTTATTTTAATAGTAGTTTTATTGCAGTTATAATATTATTTAAAATTTTAAAGTTAGTTTGCTAAATTTAAATAATATTATTATAAAAAAAATTATAAATAGCAAATAGTTATAAATTTACATGTAAATTAATTTATTTTATAACTAAAAGCTAAAGCTAAAAAAGGCTTTTATATATTATAAACAATTTAGCGCTTATAATTTAATATTTATTTGCTATAAGCATACGTTTATAGCTATTTACTATTTAAAAAAAACAAAAAAAAATTTATTAACGTTTAACTTAGGTTATACTAATTATATTAGGTTATAATTAAAGCTATAAAGCCTAGCAGTTAATTAATTAATAGTTTTTTATATAACTTAAAAAGATTTAAATTTAAAAAAAAAAATAGCAAGTTTATACTATTGCTTAATATAAAAAAAAAAAAGGAATTTTATAGCTAGTTGCAGCAAAAGGTTATATATAGCTTAAGCTTTTAGTTATATATATAAAAATATAAAAGAAACTAATAATCTTTTAAATAGTACTATATGTTTTATAAAGTAATGCTAGTTTTATTATAACTTAATAGGTTGCTATTAATAGTTGCTTTTGCTAATATATTAAAAAAATAGTAAATTTACTTTTATTGCAAATAAAAAAATTAAAAAAGTCTAGTATTAAAGTAAAGCTTTTTGCTTTTTAAATATTTTTTTTTTTGTAAACCTAGCTTTTTAGTTTTATTTTCATTTTAACTTTAGCTTTAATTAGCCTATTTTAAATAAATAAGTAGTATAGCGTACTATAACAAGATTATATAAAATATACTTTGCTATATACGCTACAACTAATAATTTTAAACTAAAAGCGCTTTATATTAGCATTAAGTAAATACTTATAACTTTTACATAAAATATTAGCTTATATTTTAAATAGCTAGCTAGCTTATAGCAAAACATAGCTTAAAAAGCTATAATAAAAATAAATAATTATATAATTCTTTTTAAGCTTTAAGCGCAGCTTTTTTAAGACTTTAAAAAAGCTTTTAAACTTAAAAATAGTTAGCAAGAAATTATTTGCTTTAGCAACACTAAGCAAAGCTAGCAATACTATAAACTTATTTTAATAACTTAATTAAAAATAATATCTTTTAAGTTTTAGTTTTTTTTTTATTTAAATTTAAATCTTATAAAAGTTTGCGCTAAGTTATATAAATTGCTTTTGTTCCTTTTTTGCTACCTTTATAGCATATAAAAAAAACAGGTTTTAATAACCTAAGATTTTATACTTAATAAGATTTAAAAAATAATGCTAGCTTATTAATTAAATTAAAACTAGTTTATAAAAAGCAGTAAATAGTTTACTAAGCTATTAATAGCTTAGCAATAACATAAGTTGCTTTAAACTTTATTTAGCTTATAGTAAGCAGCTTAGCAAAAGCTTTTTTTTAATTAATAGCTTTTAGCTACTATAAAAAAACTAGCTACTAAATATAAACGTAAGAAGTTATTACTTAATAACGCCTTAAATTAAATATATTAGCAAAAAAAAAATATTTAATAATAGCTTTATTTAATAATAAAAAAACTAAAATGTTTATAATAATAAAATAACGTGTTAATAGTATAAAGTAAAAATATATTAGCTTGCTTAGCTAAAAGTAAAGCAGCATTTAAAAAACTTTAAAAATAGCTAGCTAAAGAAAAAATGCTTGCTTTTACTGTTTATGTTTTATAGTATTTTAGCTTTAGCTTAAATATTAAAAAAAAAAACTGCTACCTTTTAAGTTTAAACAGCGCTTTAAATAAAAGAAAATTAGTAAAGTTTATTATAACAAATAATAAAAAAAACTAAGCGGTTTAACTTTTAACTAGTAATAATATTAGCGCTATAAATATATATTTAAGCTAGTATTATAGCTTTAAAACTTATTAAATAAAATAAAAAGTCTTTAATATATATTTTAATATTTAAGTAAGTTATATAAAAACTACTATTATAAGCTATAAATAAATGCTAATAAATTAAAAGCTAAGCTAAAATGCTATACCTTAGCTAATTTTCTTTAGTTAAATAAAAAATATATATAAATTAAACGTAAAAGTTTTTGTTTAAAGCATATTAAAAGCTATACTTAATAAAGATTAAAAGGCTTTTTTAAAACGTAAAAAAAAGCGCTAAAGCTAAAAAGCTATAAGCTATAAGCTAAAAGACATATATATAAGCTAAAGTTTATATTAAGCACTTTAAAATATTAAACATAAAATTATAGTATAAAAAAAAAACTAAATAGTTAAAAAAGTTATTATTATTATAAACAACTTAGCAAGTAAAAACTAAAGTAGTTATTATTATATATTTTTTTAAATATAGTATATTTGCTTAAATATATAGTAAACCTTTTTTTAAAATAAAAAAGCTACTTATAGCAAAAATAAAAGAGTTAAGTTATAGCTTAAGCAAGTTAAAAAATATTTTAGTAATACTTTGCTTTAATAAATATTAGCAAATATTTTCTAAAATTAATAGGTTTTCTTTTATTTATTAAAAGATTAACCGCTTTAAAAAAAAAAAAAAAAACGTAAAAAGTAATGTTTAAATTCTTAAAAAAGCAAACATTTATAAGTAAAATAAACAAAGCAAAAACAGCTATAATTATTAGAAAATAGGCCTATATTAAAATGTTAACAAATAGCATAAAATTTATAGCTTGTATAGTTGCGTAGCTTTATCTTTAAAAAAAATAAGTATAAAAATATAAACCTATAAAGCGATATAAATATATTAACTAGCTTTTAACGAGGTATATTGCTAGGCAACAAACAAGGTTTAGCGTATTAATAGTAGTAATATTTTACGCACTAAAAGCTTTTTATATGCTTAAGCTTAAAGTAACGCTTAAAGCCTTTTAAACTAACCTTTATTAATTTTATACGATATTACTAATAAGGTTAGTATGCTAAAATACTTTAAACGCGCCTTTTACTTTTTATTTATTTTATATATATATTATTTAACCTTTTTACTACATTATAAAATAAAAATAGTTAAGTTTATTAGTATATTAAGTAATATTTAGCAAATATAAATTGTTAAGCTTAAAGCTTTTAATATATTATAGTTATATTTTTTTTAAGTTTTTAACTTTAAGCTAAATAATAACGCTAGCTTTAAAAAAAAGTTTAGCTATTTTATATTATTATAAAATATAACTATTAGCTTAAATATTTAATAATAGCAATATATAATAGCAATTTACTATAAGTTATTATTATAGTTTTATTATATGCTAGCTATATTAGTTTACTAAAATAAATAGCGTTATTTTTTTATTTTTTTAATAAAGCTTAAATAGTTTTATAGTAATTAAGTAAATATTAAATTTAGTTTTATATAAATAAAATAATATTTTATTACTTATAACAAGTTAAATCTAAAAATAATAAAGTAAGCAATAATAATAAGGTTAAAAAAGAAAATAGCGCTTTAGCTTACTTTAGCAAAAAAAAGCAGCTATAGTAAAAGCTTTAAATATATTAAAACATATGCCGTAAAGTTAACCTTAAACCGCTTAATATAATTAATAAATATATAGTAAATCTAAAAAGCAAGCTAATAAATATTATTAACTATATTAATGCTAAGCAATATAGTAGCGCAGTTATAATATAAAAGCTAAAAAAGTTTAAAGACTTTAAGTGTTATATTTTTGCTTTTAATAAGCAGATTAACTAAAAAAAGCTAAAAAAAAGGATAATTTTTTTATAGCTTTGCTATAAAATTTTAAAAGCTTAAACGCTACTAAAACATATAAGCAATAGTAAAACATTATAGCAATAGCTAGAAATTAACATATAAATTACGTTTTAAAGGTTATTTTTAGTTAGCAAGCTATAATAAATCTATTTGCTATTAAGTAAGAATTATTTTTAGATAACATAAAAAAAAGCTTTAAGCAAAAGTGTAAAATAATTTTTATTTATAAGTTAAAGTTTAACTTAATATTAACACTTAAATAAAACCTTAAAAAAAAGCTAGTTGCTAATAGAAAATATAAAATCTTTTTTATTTATAATTTAAAATCTAATTTTTTATTACTTAGCTAAACTATAAAAGAAAGCATTATTAACATATATACTATAAGTTTTATTAATAGCATTATATTTTTATTGCCTAATAAAATCTTATACTTCTTGCAAAAAAAGATAAAGTGTAAGCTATATGTTATAATATAAGTAAAGGATTGTTTTTCTAAAGATAAACTTGCTTTAAAACCTACGTTTAAGCGTTTTTAAAATATAAGGTCTTTAAAGTTAAATTAAAAAAAGAAAGCATATTATAAAGCTAGCAGCTATTAAATTTTTAATATAGCAAAATAATACCTAGTTTACTATAATAAAAAGGCTTAATATTATGCTTTTAGTTATAATTTAAATCTTATATAAGCACTATTTATATCTTGTAAAAAAAGCTATAATTTAAAGGCTATACATTTAAATTTGCATTTTTTTAAGTCACCTATATAGCATATAATTATTATTATAAAGCACTAACTACCTTATTTTATAATATTATTTTTACTAGTTTTAACTGCTTTAAGCTAGTAGTTTTAGCGCTAAAACTATAAGCTATATAAGGTTTTACTAAAGTGGTTTCTTAGTACGCACTAGCTAAAGATAATACTATTAGCTACTGCTAATATATTAATATATTTTATGTAAAGCATAACGCATCCTATAAGCGAGTTAACAACACAAGCAAATTAACACTTTTCATAGGGTACCCTGTAAGCTAAAATTCGCGAGGAAATACATAAAATTATCACGTGATCTAAAAATAACTCAACCAAAAGCGGTCGTATAATAGCAAACGTTATATCATTGTAATCGTAACTAAATAAGGAATCTAAATCTATTTTTTATAAATTCATAGCTATTTTATTTAAGCGTGCACTTAAAGAAACATAAAATACGCTAAAAAATTTTAGCATCTTTAGCGTATGTTTAAGTGCACGCTTAAATAAAATAGCTATAAATTTATAAAAAATAGATTTAGATTCTTTATTTAGTTACGATTATAATGATATAAAGTTTGCTATTATACGATTATTTCTGGTGAAGTTATTTAAATATTACGTGATATGCACAGACGTTTTTTGCGTGTGCTTTTTAGCTGTTAACTCGCTTATATTATCAACTCGCTTATAAGATGCGTTATGCTTTAGTTATTTATTATTACTTTATTTGCTGCTAACTTGCATTTATTTTTAATTTTTAGCAACATTTATAAAATTAAATTAAACTTTTTTATATTTGCTTATATTTTTTCCTTTAACTTTTAGTAACGCTATTTAGCTTAATAAGTTAAACTTTAAATTTTTTAGCTTAAAAATTTAAGTAATACTAATATACTTTAGTAAGTAAAAAAGGTATAAAATTTAAAATCTTTTTTATTTTAGCTTATAAAGCTAGCTTTTTTGCAAGCATTTATAATACTTTTTAAAATTGCTTTTAATTTTTATAATCTTAAGCTTTGCTAATAAATTTAATAAACTTTATTAAATATTTACAGGCTATAATATTAAGTAAAGCTTAATTTTATAAAGTAATTAAATACCTATATTAAATATTAAAGTAAAGCAATTGCTTTGCTTACTTAAAATATCACGCATTTTATATTTATAATACTTTTTATCTTTTTAAATTAAGCTTTAAATAATATTGCTAAATAACGTAAGCAATATATTAATTATATTAAAATAAGTTTATTTTAAAATTTTTAAAATAAAATAGTTAAGCTATTAAATATAAAAGTAATAAAAAAGCTAAAATTTTTTTATTATATATATTTAGTAGTATAAAAATTTTCTTATATTATAAGCTGTTTATATTTTTTGCTAAAGTAATAAAATTTAAAAGCAAAATATTTATAATCTTTTTAAAATTAATTATATTATTAAGTTTTTATAAGATTTAAAGCTATTTATAATAAAATTAGTTTTATAAAAATATATTTAACGTTTTACTTAAAAAATATATTAAATATAACTAATCTTATATTTAAATTTATAAGATATAAGTTATAGTATATTTATTTATTAATATAAAAATATTATAAAAATATTAAATGCTTATATAATTAAAAACTTAATTAAAATAACTATAAATAATGTTAAAAAGTAATATTATTAGCTTAAAATTGTTTTTAAAGAGTTTTATTATTTACTTTTAACTATTTTCCGACTGAAATTTCTTGCTTTTTTTAAATTTCCTAGTAAGCATTGCGTTCTAGTAGGATGAAGTCCTTGCTAGAGTTTTTAAGCAGACGATAAAAGATGTTGCAGAGGACTTGCTGATTTAGATATACAGATCGCCGTCAGGGTTAAGATAGGACTTTGCAGGTGGTGGTAATTAGAAATTAAACGGAGACCATAGGTGATTAATTCGACAGGTGCCTAGAGGAGAGGTTTAAACCCTTTAAACATACTATAAGGCCAGTCACGTGTTCCTATATAAAATAGCCTATCTTTTAGCTAGGTATTTAAAAGATAAACTTAACTAAATATAACCTAAAATCTTTTTATTTATATTATAAGTGGTAAAAGCTATAAGATTTAAACCTACGCGGTTTTTTATTGCAAGTAAAAGCATATAATTTAATCTTTTTTTTTATTAGCTATTTTTTATATATTTAATTATATAAAAGCATTAATTATATTATTTATATAGTTATAGTTTTTATATTTATTAAGCTAAATTATAATAGTTATTATTAACGCTATAAATTAGCTATATTAAATAGTAAAAAAAAAAAAAAGTTAATTTAATTTATTTTCTTATAGTAAAAAAAAACCTTTTTATAATTTAAAAAAACTTTTTTTTAGTATAGCTAATTTTTTTGTTATTTTATTACTTTATTTTATTTATATATTTTTTGCTATAGCTAAACAAAAAAAATAAAAGTTTAATAAAATAAAAAAGTAAAAAGTAACTGCTATTTTTACTATTATTTTATAACTTTTATTATTATAAATAAAATTATTTTTTAATTAAAATACTTATTAATAAAAGCTAAAAAAGGTTATATATAATATTATTTTAACATATAACTTTTTTAGTTTTTTTATTATTTATAGTTATTTTATTATTTATATATTATTATATATTATTAACTAACTTTTTTTTAACTTTATAATTTAATTAATTTAAATAATTTATATTGCTTATTTTTTTTAAGCAAATTAGATTTTTTTTATAATATAAATTATTAGCTACGAAATTAAAGAAAAACTGTTTTATAAAACTATATAAAATTTTATGCTTAATTAAAAAAAAAATTAAATTAAATTTTTAGTTTTATGTTTAGTTTAAGTAAAAGTTATAACATGTTATATTATATATTTAATTAAAAACCTACTTTTTTTTTTTAACTTTTAAATCTTAAGCAAAAACTTAAGTTAGCAAAAAATTAACTATTTTTTTTATTAGGATTTACTACTAAACTTATATTTATACCTAAAAATCTTTTATTAATTAAAAAAAAACCTAGTATAAATTTTTTTATTTATTAATAAAGCATTTTAAAAATATATATAAATATAAAAAGATATTAAAACTTAGTTTATATTTTAAAATAGCTTTTATAATAATATATAAAAATAATATTATTATTTACTTGCTAATAAGAAAAAATCTTAGTAAAGCTTTTAAAATAGCTTAATAAAAAGGTTTTTGCTAAAAGTAAAAAATTAAAATTTAGGTTTTAAAGCTTAAATTAACAGCTTTAATCGAAATAAAAGCAAATTATTAACTAATTTTATTAGTTATACTAATTACTTTTTTTTTTATGCTAATTACTTTTAAATGCTTAAATTAAAAGACTATTTTTATAAAAATATAATTAAAAGAAGTTATATTAAAAACAAAAAGATTTAAGAAAAAGTAATAAACTAACTAGTTATTAAAGATTTTTTTACTAATTTTAAAAAATTTAAAAGTAAATATATATATTAAAATATATTAAATACTATTATAGCTTATACTTTAAAACTAAATAAAAAAAAAAAGTTTTTTAATAAGGTAGAAATAAAAATAAGCAAACTAAAAGTAGTAAATAAAAATAATTTAGCTTAAACAATTACTAAAGCTTTTGCTAAGTTTGCTAAATACTTTTAACTATTAACTTTGCTTATATTTTTTACTTTTATACTACTAGCTTATTTTTAACTTATATTAGTTAGCTAAAAAAGACCTATAAACTATTATAACTAAACTTAACAAGCAAACGTTAATTAAGCATTTTTTTTGCAGCTAATAAGTAATTAGCGCAGTAAAAGTAAAGGCTATAATAGCAAAAGCTATAGCAGCTATAAAAATTATATTAGAAATTAAAGATTTTAAGGCAAAAAAAAACCGTTAATCTATTAAAATTATAGAATTAAAAGCTATAAAACTAATAAATATCTTAAATAATAAAAACTTTAGTAAAAAAAAGCTAAAATTTAAGCTGCTTTAAACTAAAAACTGCTTTTTTTTATTAATTTTAAATATAACTTACTTAAAGCTAGTTAAAATGCCTAAGTAATAAAGGCTTAAAAAAAAGCAAACACTTTTATAAACATAAAAAAAGTTATTAATAAAAATAAAAGTTTATATATTAACTTAAATTACTTTACTAAAAAAAAAGCAGCTTATTAAATAAAAGAAAAATAAGTAAAGCTATAAAGGTTTATATAATATAATAAATATATAATAAAAAAAAAACCTAAAAAAGTTTTAAGCATGCTTATTTTCTTTAGTAATTTAAAGAAAAAAAAAAATAAAACTAGCAGGTTTTTTTAAAAGCGTTTTTTTTTCTTTTTAACTTAATTTTTTAACTAAAAAAAAGAAATTAGTTTTTTAACCTTTATTTTTAAGTTTAAAGCTAAGAAAATAAAAACTAAACAAAAAGCTTTATAATAAACTAAGCTAAAAACTTATAAAAGCTAAAAAGTTATTAATTAAAAAGGATATAATATTTATTTAAGCTTATAAAAGTTATTATATAAATTATATTAATATTAAAAAAATGCTTAAAATTACCTTTTTTTTTACTATTACTTAAAAATAATTATTAGATTAGTTTTTAATTATATAAGTATAACTTACCTAAAAAATAAGATTGTTTTTAGCAGCTAAACTTAAATGCTTAAAACCTTTTAAAAAAAATAAAAGGTATTATTTTGCTTTATTATATACAGAAAATATAAGCGTTATAAAATTTAATTTGTTTAGCTTAATTAATAAAGCTACTTATTAAAATTAAGTTAAACTTAATAATAGCTAAACCTTTTTTAAATATATTAGTGCTAAAATATTTAAAGAAACTTTATAATAATATTTTATTAATAAAGGTTTTTTATTAAAATTAATTAGCTTTACTTATACTAAATAACTTAAGCTTTTAATAAAACTTATTTTTAAACTACTAGTGTTAAAAATAGCTAATAATAATATAAGCTTAATTATATATTATATAGTATTTTCTTTTTTTATTAAAGGAATTTTATTAATTATTTAAGTATATATTATTAGTTAAAACCTTTTTTATAACCTTTTCTTAAAAAAAAAATAGCTTTAATAAAACTTTACTATTATTAACTTTGCTATTAAACATTTTACTTTAAAAGGAATATTTAATAAATCTTATTTTTTAGTTATAAGAAAAAGCTTAGTAATTAGCTTATCTTTTATTAAAAAAACCTAAGAAAATAAAACTTAACAATAAAAAACGCTTTTTTTTACTAACTTTAAAATAATAAGCATACTAAAAAACAATACTAAAAAAGATTTAAATATAAAAAATAAACTTAAAAAAAAACTAATAAGTTAAAACTTAGTTAAAAAAATAGTTAGCTTTGCTAAATTACTTTTAATAAAAAAGTTAAAGTTAAAAAACTAAGTTAAAGCTTAAATTTAAACTAAGCTTAAAAAAGTAATTTAAAAGGTCTAAAAACAATAAATATTGCTACTATAAAACTAAAAACTTTTATAAAAAAGGTATTTTTTAATAAGACTTTAAAAGTTATTAAAATATTATAAAATAAAAAAAAAACAGAAATAACTTTAATAACGTAGTAATAAACAATGTTATTTTAATTTTTATTAAAAAAAGCTTATTTAATATAAACTTAATAATAGTTAATTAATTGCTTATTAAACTTATTATAGCAATAAATTTAAAAAATAAAGCTTTTACTTAAGCATTTTTTCTTATTACTTTTAAAAAGGTTAATAAAAATAAAAAAGCTTTTTTTTTAATTACTTTTTATATAGCACTAACAAGTTAAAAATATTTAAAGCTAATACTAACTGCTTTTAATTAATTAGCAACTAAAACTTTATATTAACTTGCTTATTTTTTAATAGATAATAAAAATATTAACTTTGCTTAATATTATTAACTATTAAAAAATAAAAATAACACTTTTTTATTAGGCATATTTTTTTCTTTAATTATAAAGATTTATAACAATTATAAAAAAATAGTATTAAAACTAAATAACTAAGTAGATAAAAAATTAGCATTAGCTTTAATAAAATAAAATAAGTCTTTTAAGAAAAACTTTAAAATAATTATTAATAAAAAAGTAAACCTAGCAGTTATTTAAAAATTAGCGCAACTAATATTCTCTTTTTAAAAGGCTATTCCTGTTTTTTATAATTTTATTTAATTATTGTTAGCAAGATATATTAATTATATTCCTTTAAGTTAAGTTATTTAAAGTAAGCTAAAAGTAAAATGCTAACCTTAATAGCAGGCCTTTTTAAACTGCTTTTAAGCAGTAATTAATAAATAGTTTAATTAAATATAATTAATAATAAAAAATAAAGCCTAAACTTTAAAACAAAAAGCTTTAGCATAAAAATTATATTATATCTAAAGAAATTATTTTATAACTACTTTAAATAATATTTAAAAAATAAATTTAGTTAAACATTATATTATAATAAAAAAGGTAGTAACTTTATTTTAACTTAAATAGCTAAAGTATACTGTTAATAAAAGAAAATTTATAGCAAGGATTTTTTTTTTATTTAAATTAGCTAGCTTGATTTACTTTAAGATTTTAGCTTAAAAAGCTTAGTTTTAATTTTTACTTAAAACTAAAACTAAAAAGAAAAAATTTATATGCTATTATATTTTAATTAACAAGGCTACTATTAAACTATAATAGCTAATATATAATTAAAATAAAATATTTTATTTTTTTATTTAAAGAAATTATTTAGTTTTTTTTTAAAGAGATATAGCATATAAGTTTTAAATAGTAAGTACTAAATATAAAAATTAACTTAAAATAGCATTTATAGCACTAAATAGCTAATACTTAAGCTAAAAAATACTTTAAGGCTTAATAAATGCTTTTTATACTTACTATATATTTAAAAATATTAGGTTTAAAAAATAGCTGCTTTTTAATAATAAATTTAGTTTAGCTTTTTTTTTATTATTAAGCTATTATTTTAAATAAAGAATTTCTTTTAATATATTTATAAATAACTATAATGCTTTTAGTTATTTTTTCGAAAAGTTATTTAACTTTTTTTATAGCTTTTACTTTTTATAAGTTACTTTTATACCTATAGGTTTATTTTTAAAAAAAACTATATTATTTACTAATAATGTTTATGCTTTAAGTTTTAAGTTGTTTTATAAACAAATAAAACTTTTAATAAAATATTATAATAGATTTACTAAATAAGCTTGTAAAAAAAATCACTTTAAAAACGTAAAAAAATTAAAAAAAATTTTATACCTTATTTTATACCTGAAAATTTATATACCTAAGCAAACTAATTTAATTTACGTGTTAAAAAAGGTATATATAACTTTAGCTTTTATTTAAACCTTAAAAAAAAAGCCTTTAATTTAGCAGAAAATAATAAAAAAACCTTTTAAATAAAAGAAATTATAATAAATAGCTTTTATTATTATCTGTTAAAAAATTTAAACTTAAGCTATTAAAAACTTTAATTTTATTATTTAATATTACTTAGCTATAAATATATCTTTAATAAAAGCTAAAAAAGTTTTATTTTAAATAGTAGATATTTTTATAAAAACTAAAGTTATAAATAAAAATATAATATTTATATATATTTTAATATTTATATTTTTTAGGTTTATAAACTTAAAAACCTATTATATTACTAAAGAAAAAAAACCTTAGCAATAATAAAATATTTAGCAAAATATAAATAGCTAGTATTAAAATTTTTTTACTTAATTATTTTTTATATTAATTATTTAAATCTACTAAAAACTTTAAAAGTAAAATTTAAAGCCTAAAAAAAAATTGCTTTATAGTTAAAAAAGCTAAAAAAATATTAATTTATAATATATTATTAACTTAATATTACTAAAGTTATAAAAATAGCTAATAGATTATCTTAAATTTAAAGATTAACTTATTAGCTAATAAAAAAAATTAATTTAAAAAAGTTGCTTTTTATTACTATTAGCTTTATTTAATTAGTTAATAAAGAAAATTTTTATAAAAAAAATAGTAATAGCTAAAATTTATTTTTATTTTTTTTTGTTAATATAATTAGTAGCTTAGATTTTAAATAATTAAAAAAAGACTATTTTAATTGCTTTTAATATAAAGACTTACTTAACTTTTTAATCTAAAAACTAAAGGAAATTTAAGCACTTGCTAAAAATTAAAAGATTAAAGTAACTTATAATATAGCATATTATTATATAATTAACAATTTTCTTTATTAGTTAAAATAAAATAAAAATATTATAAAATATCTTTTGCTAAATAAAATATATATTATATTTAAATAAGCATATAAAAAATATAAACATTATGCTTATTTAATTATTATAAAAAATCTTATAAGATATTTTTAATAGCTATTTAAAGCTTTAAATATAAGAAAATATTGCTAATAATGCTATACTTATATAAAAGTAAGTTTAAAATTAGCTTTAGTAGTTAAAAAGCAAGTTATTATCTTAAAACCTTAAAATATAATTAGCATAAACTATATTAGTTTTATATGCTTTTAAAAACTAAAAAAAGCTTTTTATATTTTAATAATAGTAAATTATTTTAGCTAGTTTACTTTAACTTTTATTATTAAAAAAATAAAGTAGTTTTTTATAACTAAAGCTTAGGAATTTTTTATTTTTATTTTTAAATATTTTAAATTGCTGTTTGCTAACAATATATTTTAAAAAAAAGCTTATATAGCAAAATATTTTAAAAAAAAAGGTACTACTATTAAATATAAGCTAACTAACGCTTTATAAACTTATAAATTAGCTAAACAGTTAGTTTAATTAATAATAATATAACTATAAAAGTAAGCTTTAAATATAAGTTATTTCTACCTTAAAAAATAGCCTACTATAGTAAAAAAAGTTATATTAGCTTTAACTTTAAGAAAAAGCCTAGATTATACCTTTTTTTAGCTTAAGTTATGCTTAAATAGAAAACCTAGCCTATTACTTTTGTTTTAAGAAAATAAAAACAAAAGATTTTCTTTAAAAACTTAGTTAATATTAAAAGCTTAATAAAATCTTAAAAAGAAAGCTAAAACAAAATAGCTTATTACCTAATTAAATAAAAAAAAAACTTGCTAAAAGAAACTTTTTATAAGTATAAACTGCAAAACTAAGTATAAGAATATATAAAAGATAAAAACTAGCTAATTAAATTATACTGCTAAAAAAAAAAAAGCTTTTAATTAGATTATACTTACGCTTTAAAATTATATTTATTTTAGCATAAGCTATTTAAAGTTATATTAATTTCTTTTAATGTTTTAGTATATATTAAAAACATATTAAAAAAAGGCAAAATTAAAAAAATATATGTTAATAATATTAAACTTTATATATATAACAGAAAACTAGTATTAAAAAATAAAACAAAAAGTTAGCAAATATAATAAAAGATTAAAAAAATGTTAATAGAAAAAAAGTCCTTTAAAGAAAAATATTACCTAGAGAATAAAAGGAAACTTTTAAACCTTTAACCTAAAATATTAAAGCTGCTTGCGCAGCTTTAATAAACTAAAAAAGAACGCAATTATAGTTTTAATATAATTTTAGCAGGTATTTACCTACATTTTTTTAGCAAATACTTACTTACTTATATTTAAACAAATAGTAATAATAAGTACTTTATTATTTAAACAATAATTGTTTTTCTTTTTTATAATACTTTCTTTTTTTTTTATGATTTAATTATAGCAGCTACTTTTATATATAACTAAATATATTTATTTAAAAAACTAAAGATATTAATTTATTTATTTTATTTTAAAATAACAAATTTAACTTAAATTTAAAAGCGCAGGTATATAAATGCTAAACTAATTAACTATAATAAATCTAAAGGTTAATTTAGTTTAATATTTTAAGCTATAGTAAAACTATAACTATTAAAAAAAAAGAATTACGTATTTGTAACCTGTTATAAAATTTAAAAAAAACTTAATTAAAAGAAAAAATTAAACAATTAAAAAGTAAGATTTAATTGTTAAAATATTAAAAGCTATATAATTATATTAAGATAAGCTAATAAAAAAAAAAGATTAAAATATATAATTAAAAAAAATAAAAAATTAAAAAAGGATATATTATTTTCTTTTCTTAATAAAACAAATAAAAAATTCTAATAAAAATTAAAAAATTATTATAAGTTAAAATTAATTTACTTAAATAATAACCTAAATATTATTAAAGTTATTGCTTAACAAATTAAAAAAAACTTTATATTAATTAACTTTTTTATAACTATTAAAACCTTTTATATTTTTTAAGCTAAAAAACATAAGATTTGCTAAACTTTAAAAAAAGTTTTAGCTTTTTTTAAAAAAAAATTTGCAGTTGCTAAAAAAGAAATAGCAATAAATATAAAAGTTTATGTTACTAAAAACCTTTTACAAGTAAAAAAAGCTAAAGAAAATTATAAATATTAAAAATAATTTTACTTTTACTGTTTTAAAGACTAAGAAATTATACTAATAAATAAAAAGAAAATCTTTAACTTTAAAAAAGATTGTTTAGTTTAAAAAGGCAAAAACTAAAAACCTTAATATTTACTGCTAAGGAAAAAAAAATTAAGCAAGCATTATAAGAACGTTAAAAACTTATTTTTAATATTACTAAAAACTTTTTTTTAAATCTTAAAGAAAAAATAATTATTTATTAAAATGCTACTAAGCGCTTAAATTTAAAAGCTTACTTAAAAAATTAATTTAAAAGCTTTAAATTTTAATGCAGTATTATAATCTATAAACATAATATTTTTAATTTTAATAATTTTAAAAAATATATAAAAGCTATAAAGTTAGCAATATAAAATTAACATTTTATTATATAACTTTTATATAATAGCTATAAATATAAGTTATATTAGTATTTTTAAAATAAATTAAAGAAAAAATATATATAAGCTTTAAAAAAACAAGATTTAAAAAATAACAAATATAAGTTTTTAAATGTTAAGCAATTTTTTTACCTTAACAATAATAAAAACTTAAGTTTAAGATCTTTTTAACTTAAAAAATTAAGGTTTTTTTATTTAAGTTTTGCTTTTAATAAATAAGTTAATCTTTTATTTTTAAAAGAAAAAATTATATTTTATTATATTTAAAGTTTTTATATTTAGCAGGTAAAACAAAAGGTAAACTTATAAGTTATTTGCAACTTTTAAATATTATAATTAAAGATAATAAGTTTAAAGCTTTATTTTTTAAAAAGATATTCTACCTTAAATAAAGTATATATTAATTAGTTAAAACATATATTAGCGCTAAAATAATTCTTTATAAAAATAAAACTAAAAAGTTAAAAATTTATAACTTATAGTTATTATAAATACTTTTATGTTTTAATTACTTTTTTAAATGTAAATATTAAAGTATTTTATAAAGTTAAACTAAATTTTTATAGAAATCTTTAATATATATTTAAATAAAAAAAATTAGCTTATATTTTTTTTTATTATTTAATTTTAAATAACTTTACTATTATATAAAAAATTAAAATAGCTTATAAATTTTATAAATATAAATAATAGAAAGCAACTTTATTATTTAATTTAAAATCTATAATGCTTAAAAAATTGTTTTTATATGTTTACTTAAATTTAATACTATATAATTTCCTTTTAATAATAAACTTAAAAATTAACCTTTAAGTTTTAATAAATAATAAGAAATTACTATATGCTATATACTAAAAACATATATTTCTGCTAATAATATATTAATTAATAAAAAAAGAAAATTAGTTTTTTAACATTTTTATTAAACTAAAAAAAAAGCTAAGAAAATCTAATTTAGCTTGCTAGATTTCTTTAGCGTTATAAAAAAAAAGTAGCTTAAAAGCAATCTTTTAGGCCTAATAATATAAACATAAGTTTTAAGTTTACTAAATATTAAATATTAATTTTTAGCATCTTTTTTATTAATATACTAAAATAATAAAAGGCTAACTATTAAAAAAAAGCAATAAAGTATATTATTTTATAAAAGCTATAATAATAAAAACTAATTAAATATATATTATTAATAAAATAATAATTAGTATATAAGATTTTTTTTAATTATTACATTAAAAGATTTACTATTTACTAAACTTTAACTTAAATAACTTTTTTTTAGCTATAAAAAAAAAAAAGAAAATGCTAGCTTTTAAACTTTAAATATTAAATAAATATTACTAAATTTTTATAAGCTATAAATATATATTTATTTTAATTTTTGTTAGCTAAAAAAAAAAGCCTATTAAAGTAACCTTGCTAAGCTTTCCTATAAATTATTACACTTAGCTAAATAATAACTTAAACTTAATACTTAATAGAAAATAATATTTATAACAAGTTATAAAAAGTTTAAAACTAGCTATATTTACTTAATTTAAATTATTTTTAACTAGTTTTAAAAGGAAATATTTTCTTTATAAGTATATAATAACTACTTAAGCAGTTTATATTTAAATCTTAGAAATAATTAAAAAAAATAAGACTTTAATAGTTTTACTTTTTTATTACTAATTAATATTTACTAAAAAAACAAGAAAAAAAGCTAAAAAAAAGGTTTTTGCTTAACTTTAAGCCTTTTAGTTTTTTAAGCAAAGCAAAGCAAATAATAATTAAAAAATATAAAAAGCTGCAAAAGCTTTTCTAAAAGAAAGAAAAAATAATTTAAGCGTAAATAAACTACGTTAATAAAAAGATAAAAAGAAAAAAAACCTAAAAAACAAAATGCTATATAATTATAACTAATATTTTATTAAATTAAAAAAGGATTTATAAGTATAAAAAATCTAATATAGTATATGCTTACAAAAAAAACTTAAAAATAAGCAAATCTTTGCAAGTAAAAATAAATTAGCTAACTATTTTTACAAATTATTAAATTTTTTAATCTAATAATTAAGGTATGCTTATTTTACCTTTAAAAGTAATATATATAAATATTACTTTTTAACAATAAAAATCTTAAAAATAAAACTTTAACAATTAAAAGTTATTAAAGTAGGTTAGGTTATAAAAATAGCAAAGTTAAATAAAAAGCTTAAGCTATTAAAAGTATTTAAAACAGATAACTAAATATAGTTAATATATTATATAAATTTAAAACAAGGAAATATTTAAGGTATTACTTTTATATTAAATAATAAAAGGAAACCTTTATAAAAAAGTTATATTTGTTTTAAGGAAATTAAATTTATAATTTAACTTTACTTTTAACTTAAAAAAAATCTAAGTAGCAACTAAGGAAATATTTTTTTTGCAAAAAATAATAACGTAGTTAATAATAGGTATAAAGTTATATAAATGTTTATAGTTAAGCTAACATAAAAGATTATTTTAACTATTTAAACTACTATAAACTTAAATCCTTAAAACGTAAAAGTTTTTTTACTAGTTTTTCTACTAGTTTTTTTACTAGTCTTTTTACTAGTTTTTCTACTAGTCTTTTTACTAGTTTTTCTACTAGTTTCTTTTTAAATAGTCTTTACTTAAGCAGCTGCTCTTTAAAAACCTAAAAAACTATATTTTAACTAGATCTTAAAAAAACTAAAAAGATATATTAAACTTAAAAATTTAACCTTAAAACAATAAACAATACATAATAAAGCTTTTTAACAAGTATTAATAAAACAGGTTAATAAAGTTATTTTATATTAAATACCTTAAAAATAAAAAAATAAACTTAACTATTATATTTAAATTTACGTTTAATATATAATAAACGTTTTTATTTTTTCTTGCAAAATATAAAAGATAACCTTAGTTAGTAAACTAAATACTATTAATATAAAAATGTTAAGGAAATTTTTTGCAAATATATAAACATAAAATTAAAGGTTTTATATAGCACTAGCAAAAGTTAAATAATTTATTAAAAAATAAAAAACTATATATTATTTATTACCTTTAAAAAGTTTTATTTTTTTAAATATAAATTAAAACTTAAATTATTACTTTATTACTTAAGATATTATCTTTTAAATTGTTAGTATAAAAGCAAAATAAAAGAAACTTTTATTTTTTAAAGATATTTTCTTTACATTTAAAGTCTAATTTTTTAAGCAACCTAATATTTTACTTATAATAAAAATAACATAAATAAATATTATACAACTAATAAAAGTATACTAATAGCTAAATATACTTATACTAATAGATTTTTTTACCTAGTTAGTAAAAAACTAAAGAACTTATAAATAAACCTAAAAGTAAACTATTATATACTTTAATTTAGCGATTTATATTATTTAAAGAAATCTTTTTAAAAAAGTTAAACAAAAAATAACAATATAAATTAAAATATATAACCTAAAATAATATCTAACTAAATCTACATTATATAAGATTTTAATATAAATATTTTATAAAAAGGCAGGAATTTTTTATAGTAATTATAAAACTTTAAAATATTTAAACTTAAAAAGCTTAAAAAGTAACTTTTATTAATTACTAAATAAATATTTTAAATAAAATAGCTATAACTAATATAAAAATAATGTAATTATTTTATATATAAATAAAAAGAAAACATTTTTTTGCTTTTTAACTAAAAAATTAGTTTTAATTACTTTTTAAAAGGAAATACTAACTATTACTTGCAAACATATTAAGCTATTTAATTTTTTAATACTAAACTTAAATTAATTTAATTAAAACTTATTTATAACTAAATAAAAAGCTTTATTAGTTATATTTAAATTACTACCTATAAATAAAAAACTAAAAATAAACCTTATTAAAAAAATATAAGTATAACTAAAAAAACCTTTTAAAAAAAACACTCTTTTTACTAGGGATTTTTTTACTTTTTTCTTTTTTTTATTTTTGTTTTTATAAACAGTTAACCTTTAAAATAAAGTTATTGCTAATTTAAAAAAAACTATTTAATTATTGCAACAAAAAAATAAAAGTTTAAAAAAGGCTTTTAAAAAGGAGAAAAAACAAGAAATAATGCTTTTATTTTTTAAGCATAAACGTAATAAAGCACTAATAGCTATAAAAAAAAAAGATAAAAAAATTAAAACCTTAAAACAAAAGGTTATATAAATAAAACAAAAAAGAAATAAAGCTAAAAATAACTTAAAAAAAAAATGCAGTTAAAATTATAAACTTTAAAAAGAATTATTAATTAGTTATTACTAGCGTAAATAATAATAATAAGAAAACTAAACTAAAAACCTAAAAAAAATAATAATTTTAAAAAGCTATAGCAATAAAATATAAGAAAATTTTCTTTTTAATGCTTAGGTATAAAAGTTTAGTTAAATGTAAGGCTAGTTATATATCTTTATATAAAATAGCTTATTTTTTAGCTAGGTATTTAAAAGATAAACTTAATTAAATATAACCTAAAATTTTTTTATTTATATTATAATACTTATAATTACCTGCTAAATAAAAGGCGTTATAAATTAAAACAAATTATATTATTATTTTTGCATGCTTAACTTATAAGGTGAACAAGTGTAATAATATTTTCTAAGGAGGTTTAGTTATATAATAAAGCCGTTTTAAAGAACGTAAAGCAAAGGTGAACAGTAAATAGGTTTTAAGGAATAACCCCGCCTTTTTTTTTAAGCTATTGCTATATAGCAGGGTTTTAACGCCTATAATAGTCTACGTTTTTGCTTTTTAGCTAGGACTAACTTTACTCTCCTTAAAAGTAAGATTTTATAAAGTAATTTTAAAATTATTAAAGGTACTTAAAATGTAATCAAGTTTAATTTTATTTTATTTTATTATTATAACCGCTATAGACAGATCTTGGCATAAAAGTATATTCTTAGGATATAGCTGCTATAGCGCAGTGGTAGCGTTAGCTGGTTGGGGGAATACAGCGCTAGAGGGTTAGTAGTAGTAGGGGCCTGCCGCGTTGCCGGTTGCACGCAAAAACGTGTGCCTAGTCCTGCTTCTCCCCGCAGTCCTTAACGCATTGCAATATCCGCTCTTCTGGGTGTCCGAACCTTCTGTGGTAGGTGGCAAAGTCTCTATGCCCAGATCTCTCAGCGAGGAGTTCCCTTAGCTTATGTTATAGAGCTCAAGCTCTGGCAGGTCGCTCTTCTTTAAGGGCCACTCGATGCCCCAGCAGGCGTACGAGTCCGGTTAGTTAACTTGCCACCAGTCCCCACAAACCTCCCGGCCTCAAGAGTTGCCGAGGCCGGTCAAGGCCGACCGTGGATAGCACCTGATCCAAGACAAGACGAAGAAAGGGTAGGTAGGGGGAAAGTGTAATAAATCACTCGTACTAGACATTTTAGCTGCATTTATTACAATGCAGTAGCCTTAGAAATAGTATAGCTTTAACTATAACTATAGGCTAGTTATTTATTAACATATAAACAGCCTTTAAAGCAGTATATCTTTGCAAAGGTATAAAAGATTTAGCATTAAGCTGTAAATATAACCTATTAAGCTAAGATTTATAAGGCAAAAAACTTTAGTTATTATTTTAGCGTGGTAAATTTAAGTATAAACAATATAATTATTACTAAAAGTTATTTAGCAAGTTATTACTTTTATTTTATAAAATATAATATAAACTTAAATTAAATAGTAAAATAAAAATAAACTAGTTATATAAAAAATGCTTATTATTATATAAACAGCTTTTTTTTTACTTTTATATTAACTGCTTACTTTATTTATTTATTTTTCCTTTATAAAATATTTAAGCATGTTTTTTGTTTTTACTAGGCTTATTTATTTTTGCATTATAAATAGTTATATAACCTAGCCTTTTTTAAATATAATTTGCTTTTTTATTTAACTTTAGTTTTTTATTAAGTTGTTTTTTAAACACTTAGTTTGTTTTTAAGCTAGCTATTAGTTACCTTATAAAAATAAAACGCTAAAACTTAAATGCTTTAAGCACTTTAAACTATAATATGTTTTATTTTATTTGCTATAGCTTTAACTAAAAGTTATTACTAAACTTAGCTTTATATATATTAGTTAAAGCTTTAGCTTTATAACTAATATATAATATGCAAGGTTTTTATTTAGGTTAGCTATTTAAGCTTTTAGTTATTTAAATTAGCTTAAAAAGCCTTATAATATTATTTTTAGCAGGAAAAAAGTTTTTATTTAGCTTTTTCTAAAAGATTTTATAGTTTTTAGTTGTTTTATTTTAAATAATTAAAGCAACCTTAAAGTTATATTAGTTAATATAGTTTATAATTATATTTTATAATAAACTAGCTTATATTTTATACTTAAGTTTAAATAAGTTGCTTATTTTAGCTATGCTTTTAATGTTTAAAAAAAAGTAAGGTATTTTAAAAAGTACTTAAAATATTTAAAGGAACTATAAAGTTTATTTTTTTGCTTTGCTTTAAAATAGTAACTTTTTTTTTATAGCTATTTTACCTTTATATTTTTTTATATTTTAGTATTTATTTTAAGTTATATTTAATTGCTTTGCTTTAATGTTAGCTTTTATTATATAAAAAAAAAATCTTATAAACTATTTTTTATTTAATTATAGTTACTACTAAAGTAATATAATTTAAAAATTAAAGGCTATAAACGTATAGCCGTTTAATTTATTAAATATATATAAATAATATATAGCTAAGTTATTAGCTATGCTATATTAGTTTAATTTTTTAATAATTTAGCAACCTATAATATGCTTTTTTTTTTGTTTAAGCTAGCTTTACTTTATATAGTTATACCTTTAGCGTATATAATAACAGGCTAAATAGCTTAAACTTTTAGCTTAGCGCTTATTTATAGTTACTTATTTTAGCATATATCCTATTAAAAGCTTAATACTAAAAATATAGCTTATAATTTAATATTAAATTTCTTTTATAAAAGCATTTATTTTATAGCTATATATAGTTTTTTAGTAGATTTTATTGCTTTTTTAAATATATATTTATTTACTACTTTTTTTTTAGTTTTTATAGCATAGCATTATTAACAACTTATATTATTATCTAACCTTTTTTTAAAAAAAAAGGTTTTATTTGCTAACTATAATAATACTAAAAAAACATTGCTATATTATTATTACACCTTGTTTAATTATTAAAAAAAGGCTTATATTAAAATCTTTTTACTTGTTTTTTTTTAGGCTTAAATAATTAAGGATATATTGCATAAAATTAAATACCTTAGCAAAATAAACTAATAATTATAAAACGCTATAAAAAGGCCTTAAGAAAATATAACCTGCTTAATTATAAGCTATTTATTAAGGTTAAATGCTATTTAAACAAAGTAAAATATATATCTTTTTATTAAAGGAACTAATAAGTTTAACTAGTTTTTATTATTATTTTTAATGCGTATAAGGTTGCTTACTTTATAAAAGTAAAATGTTTTAACTAGCTTTATAAAAGCTTTCTTTTAGCTATATATAGTTAAACTGCTTGCAACGCTAACTATTATAAGGTTTATTTTCTTAAGGGAGCTATACTTAATAAATAAAAAACAACTAGGTTTTACTGCTATAAGCTAAAAGCAATAGCTAGCGTACTAATATTAAGGTAGTTTAAAAAAAAAAGGCAAAAATCTTTTACCTATAAAGATTTATCTTTTATAAAATAATAAAAGCTATATAACATACTACCTAAAACGTAATATATAAATAAGTTATTAAGCATAGCTATTATATGTTAAAAAATAGCTAGCCTTTAAACTAAGGTAATTTTTTTATTTTATTTTATTATAGCAAACTAGCCGATTAATTATACCTATTATAAGGATAAAGTACTTTTTTCTTTGTTTTTAAAAAGAAAAAAAAAGCATTTAGTTTACTTTTGCAGGTTTTAGCCGCATAAATAAGCTTAAAAAAATATAAAAATAACCTACTTATATTATTTAAGTTTAATAATTAAAAGCTTATTACCTAACTGCTTAATTAATAATAACATAAAATAATACGCTAAACTAAATAAACTAACAATTTATTATTAGCACGTTATAGTTTTACTATATAGCTTATATAAAGCGCTATTTTGCTTTAGTAGCACATTAGCAAGTTTTATTAGTGTTTGCAATAATAGCATATATATAAACTAGCGTTACTAAGCCGCTTAATTTAAGCTACTACTTTTAAAGCTTATTTAGTTTTAAAGTATTAAAATAGCTTATGTAATTATAAATTAGCATATATGTAATTTTGCGTAATCTTGCATGCTAACGTTTTTATATAACTTATATATAACTTAGTTTACTTTTAAAGCAGCTATTTACGCTAAACGTTTACTTTAAAAAGCATAAAGTTAGCGTAATAATTTAATTGTTAGTAGTACTACAGCCTAAAAGCAAAAAAATAAAAAGTAAGCAGGCTAAATTATTTATTATAAGTACTTTTAATGCTAACTTTATCTGCTATTTTATGTAAACATTAGTTTAACCTTAATAAATAAAATAGTAATATTAAAAAAAAATTAAAAAACTAATAAAAACCTTTTTTTTAATATATTAATAGCTTAGTTTATATTTGCATTTAATATTAGTATAGCATATTTTTTACTTTATAAAACTAGGTATTTTATTTAGCTAAATATTTTTAGTTTATTAAAATGTTAGTAATATTTGCTGCTTTATAATAAAATATTATTATAAACTTATTATATATCTTTTAAAAGATATAGTTAATATATAAAAAAGCTATTTATTTTGCAAGTAATAATAAAATAATTAGTAAAAGTGCATTAAAAAAGCTTGCAAGCGCTTTTATTATTATATAAAAATAAAAGTTTAAATAATAGTTAATTAATAAATATATTAATAATATAAAATAGTTTTAAGTTAATAGCTAAAAAACTAAACTAAATAAATAATTAAATATAAAAGAAATTTATTATAATATAAATATAGTAAAAAAAAAGCTTTTACTTTTAGTTATAAAGCTAATATTACTTAAACTTTCTTTTATTTTAAGCATTTTTATATTTTATACTTATAAATAACTTTAACTTTTAAATAAAACTTAATTTAAGATTATTTACCTTTTTTTTAAGTATGTTTATAAAAGTAATTAAACTAGTTATTATAATAAACGTGACTTAAAGATTAAACTTTAAGTCTGCTTTTTTATCGATAAAGCCTTATAATATACACTAGCTATTAATTGCTTAGATTTTTTCCTAGTGCTATTAAAATAGCTTTCCTTTTTCTTTTCTTTTTTTAGTTTAAAATATTAGTTTATAATATTAATTAAGCTATAACTGCTAATAACTTAATTATAATAGTTATTTTAGCATTTAAATAACTTATTGCAAAAAAAGCAAAAAAAGCAAACCTAGTTTAAATTATAGGATTTAAAAGTTAATTTAGTTAAAACTTTTAAAAAAATAATAAAGCATAATATATTAATAAGTGCTATTTTAAATGCTTTAGTTTTACTTATTTAAGCTTGTTATATTTAAAGTTAAAGCATTTAAACTACTTTTAAAACAATAAGCTTTTTTAGTTATAGTTTAAAGCGTATTTTAGTTTAAATAGCAATAAAAAGTTTATATACTTTATAAGATCTATTAAAGCACTTTTTTTACTTAAAACAGTTGTTTTAATATTTAATGCTATATTTACTTTATAATTTTACTTAAAGTTGCAAAGAAATTTAGCAAGCTTTATAGCTTTTGCTATATTATCTTATAATAAAGCAGGTTAGCTTAACTTATTAATATTATACTAGTTATAATATATAAGTAACGCATTTAGTACTTATATAATATAAAAAAGCTATTGCTATTAATAACTTTAAAGTTGCTTTTTTAATATCTGCTTTTAAAACTAATAGTATAATAGGTTTTTATATGCTATTTTTACTAATATAAAGTAGCGCTTAATTATATTAATTATAGTTTTTTTTTTTATAGCTTGCTTTTTATAGCTTATATATATTAGTAATATATATATATATAAATACCTTTTTAGCAACTTATAAAGTAAAGCATATTAGTAGGTAATATATTTTTTAAGTATATTTTTAAATATATTTAAAATAATTACTAGTTTTTTTTTATTATAGTTTTATAAGCTTATAAGCACTACTATAATATATTTTATAATTGCTATAATTTACTTTGCAATTGCTATATTTTACTTTAAATATTTTTATAGTTTTAAAATATAAATTATTTTACTTAATTAGTATGTTGCGACTTAATATTTTTAAGTTTTATTATTTACTATATTTAATTTTTATAGTAGCTTTTAAATATAACCTTGTTTAATAAAAAAAAATATTATATTCTTGCTATTTCTAAGGTTTAATAAAGTAAAAAAAGCATTAAATAATATATATACTTAAGTTTTACTTATAATTTTACATTAAAACAAAAATTAAAAACCTATAAATAAAAACTATATATTTTAAAGTTTAAATATAAGCTAATATTATAAACTTAGTTTACTAAAATAAAAATAAAAAAAAAAAGTAAAATATTAATAATTTCTTTATAAATTATATTTCTTTTTTATATACCGGTATTAAAATATTACGCTTTTATAAAATAGTTAATCTTTAAGCTTAAAGTATTTATAAAGTAGCGTATTTTTATAGGTGTTTTATAAAAGATAAGCTAATGTTTTTCTTTTTATTTATATATATATAAGGTTTAATAATAGTCTTTTAAAGCTTTGCATATATTATATTATATAGCTAAAAAGTAATATAAAGTTATAAGTAAACTAAGTAGCTTTATATTAACAAAATAAAAGATAACAAGTATTATATAGTGCATGTTAACTAGTATAGCATTTTATTTTACTAAGTTTTTTTAATAAATACTTTGCTAATTATTTTATTATTATTTGTAAATTAAAAATCTTTAACGTTATTGCTTTTATTTTCTTTTAAAATAAAACTTTAAAAAGTAATTTTAAAACTATTAAAAGTATTTAAAAAACACTTAAATTTATTTCTTATTTTATCTTAATTATTATAGTAAACTTTAGTCTAAAGGTATATTTTTGCAATGCAGATACTAATATAAGATCTTGCTATAGCGCAGTAGTAGTAGTAGTATTGCGTGGTGGGGGGGAATACAGCGCAAGAGAGGGGGTGGTAGTAGTAGGGGCAGTAGGGGTTATAACGCTAAACCTGCCCTATAAATGATCTGGCTATGGCTCACGCCACACTCAAGGATCCTTAGGTAGGATTGTTGTCAGATATAAGCGATGGCATGCAATTGGGTTGAATGTGTTGTATTGATTGATGTGTTCATGTATGTGTCCTCTACTAGTGACCGCGTCTCTATGTAGAAATGTATGGGGGCCCCTGTCATCCTGACAGGGGTCCGTCATTGAATACCCCTTCAGTCAATATACCGAATAAGCTTATATCCCTTATATCTGACAGCAACAGCACCTCTCTCACATAACTTATTTGCAGCAAAACCCCCTTTCCGGTGGATGGTGTGCATGTATGCATGTACCACATTCTGCAGTCATCATAGTGCCCGCTGGAGCCAGAATCACGGCGTATTTTAAGCCTCCTCCCCCTCGTCATCGTCCAAGAGCTTGACGTACTCAATCAACCAATCTGTGGCCTCTGGCAGTTTCATCGCCGCGAACGTCGGCCTGATGGGAGCCGGCACGTTGTAAGGGTCTTCTCCCAGCAGCTTTACAACTGGGTCGTAGAGCAAGAAGGAAATCTCCCGCTTCGGAGGGGGCGACGTTTTCCCCAGCTTCTTCATCAGCTTCTTCTGTTTGTCGTCCAGTGAGTTCCAGATCGCATTGCCGAAGTCGCTGGTCTTCTGGTCGCTCTTTGGATTGGTCCGAATCTGCGCGGCAACCAGCAGCGAGAGCGGGATCGGCTTGCAGCCGTTACTCTGGTCGCCCTGATAGAACTGCTCGATTGAAGCGAGGCATTCTCGGTGGTCCGGCTGTCCGATGGTAGCATGGTCGGAGGTCTTCTCGCTCCCACTGTCTGCATTTTTCTTGAGATGGAGCGGCATGTCTGAATCACCGATCCCGGCGAGTCGCAGAGTAGTGTGGTCTTCAGAGGAGGTCGTTAGTTAGAATACGAGAAGCAGCCACACAGTGATGGGGGTCGCCACGTACCAGACAGGGAGTCTAGCTTCTTGAGATTTGACACTGCCTCTTTAGTCGTCACTTCGCCCGACTCTTCTTCGTCTGCCATAGCAGCTAGCCCAACAAACACTGAGCTCTTCGACGACTTCGACTGCAGGCTAAATGTCAGCACGTTCGCGGATGTTTCAAGCAAGCGCAAGAAATGGAATTTGCCTACCGAGGTTGACTCCCCGGATTGTTTCGCTAGTTTGTTGATGATGTATGTCACCAGTGGCGGGACGACCACGCTGGCAACAGCATTGATCAATATCGACGGGACGGGGATGGGCAGCATCCCCAGCACCTGCTTGACATACTCCAGTATCTCTCGAGCAATGGTCCCGTCTTTGTTCTCTCGAGCCCAGGTCTTGATCCTGTCTTGCAAAAACGCGGGGATCAGTTTCCAGACCATCTCAAACAGCTTGCCCATGCTAGGCAGTCCGACTGCCTTGCCCGCCTTGTTCTTGTCACCGTAGTTGCGGGAGGACGCCCGCAGTATCAGGCAGTGATCGAGGGCTCGGGCAGCGTTCAGCGGAGCGTCGCGGCCATAGCGACGTTCCAGGATAAACAGAACATCCTCTTTCTCGGGGAAGGTGTTAGCCTGTAGTGCTGCCTTATCCAAGAATTCCTTGTCCCTAGCCTCTGAAGGTAGCTCGAGTTAGTACTGCAGTTCGCAGGGGGAGCGGACATCGGTTACCTAGGGTGGTTTTGTAGTCTGCCATGGCGGTCAGTGACAATGATGCACTGGCTAGCTAGCGCGGAAAGGGAGAGCCTGTAGCTGAGCCTTGAGGGTGATATGATACCTCAATATGACCTCGGGAATGCAGAGGGATGTGGCAATCCTTATATGTTGAGTCAGGCTGCTTTCAAGAGGACAGGGTGCTCCACAATCACTCAGCACAACAGCAATGATATTGTTGAAGAGCCTCCCAAATTTGATTCGGCTGGCTCGGATGCAACATAAGAATTGCCTCATGCTCCAGAACTTGGTTTAGTTGGGGTATGGACTCTCAGATCCTGGTCTGCTGAATCGAGGCTAGCCAGTCAGTCGTCACTGCGTGGCTCTAATGTGCTATGCTGCATCTCCGTGGGGGGCTCTAGGGTGCTCAACAGGATTTCCCGGTCTATGATTTGCGTTAGTTGGTGGCCCGATGGAGGACAGGGCAGCATGTTCTTGACGGCATCGAACAAGGGACCTCCCCGGAGGGACTTCCAGATGTCGAGGGTGTCGACATCTCCCGTCATCTTTTCGATAGCTGAGGTAAACTGTGTATTCTACATCGATCGCTCATATCGTAGTGGCGAAGGCAATATTATAGCTATTTTATTACAAAGTACTTTTAGATTCCTTTTTTTATTATAAATCTAATAGTACTATTCACTAGCTTATACTTATAATATTCGTAAAGTTATAAATCATTATATGATAAAAGCATTAATGTTTTTTATATAAATAGGTGAAGTGGCTACTTTAATTAGGTGGTTACTTCACGTAAGAGATGCGTTATACTATTACTTTTACTATATGTATATAACAGCTTTGCGAACTAATAGCTTATAAGAATTAAAAACAAAGGCTTCCTTGCCCTTAGGTTAAAGGGGCCTTTAGTTTTTAGTGCTGTGATTGAGAAAGCTATTGTTTATTACAAAAAAGGTACGCCTCCAGGTAATAACCCACCCTTATGGCTATTACAGCCAAGTTCGACCTAGAGCTCAAGCAATACGACGCGGTCAATGCCTTCGTCAACGCCAAGCTAGATAAGGAAATCTACATGAAGATGCCTCCCGGCTACCGCAAGTCAGGTACTCTCTTAAGGCTACAGAAGGCCTTATACGGACTCAGGGAGTCTCCCTTACTATGGCAGAAAGAATTGACTTCAACGCTCTCTAGATTAGGTTACTTAGTAGTACCACACGAGCCGTGTTGCTACTCCAAGGATGGAATCCTTGTATTCAGCTACATCGATGACATAGTTCTAGCCTATCAGAGCTGCAAAGAGGTCTCTGCTATAAGATTGATACGAATAAGGAAGGTGTCCCGACACAGTAGTGCAGAGGGCGGGGCGGCATGGGTCGTCCCGCGGCCCCCAACCAGTCGGAGAATCGGTATAAGGTAGTCTGCCGACACTAAGCTCTGTGTCGAGATAGGAAATGTCATCTGGCCTCAGCACAGTCAAGTCATCATTTACGGCTCGATGGGGTGCATGCAAGAGCGTGGCGAGGCTCGCATTGGAGTTGGTGCATCGAGACGTATCGGGTGGTTGCATGCTTGTGTATGGAGGACACGCACACGGAAGGGAGCCCCCTGGCTGGTCTCTCGTTGGCGCGCGGTCCACTGATCTGGCAATCGAGACTACGCACCTGGGTGCTCTGTTGCCATATATCAGCCATGTTAATCCGAGCAACCATTTTACCGCGCCTCTGGTAGTAGAGTTTCAAGATACAGGAGTACACTTGCAATTGAGACGTTGAGACGTATTCTATGATGATCTCCCGCCAGCTGCTACCTCCCTAGCGCCACCCTGGAATGTACAGTCATTTAAGGAAGGTCTCAGCCGCTCACCAGCACCTTGGACGTCCACCTTGGAACCCGGCCAACGGCTTGCTGTCTCTGCTGCGCTCGTCCCAACCCCTCCCCTCTTTCCCAAGATTCTGAGGATGATTGGTCCTGAACATCCGGGGTGGCTGTGCTCAACTGCGTCCAGCTGAACCAAGTCAAATGAATCATGACCAACAGCCGTTGATGAGAAACCAGAGTAGCATCATCGCATTACATATCTTGTCATAATTTGGCGCTTGTATCTTCTATATCTGTTGATAGACGAAGACTCTTTCTTCCCTTGGCCCCCACCCACCCACAATACGTCTCAACTCCGGTTGCTAACCAATCACCAGCCTTGCAAGGATTGTCATCATGGATAAGGCTGGTGGCGAATGGAACATTTCGCATTCTTTTGCCTACCGTAAGAAGTATGGCTGCTACTGTAACCCTGTGACCACCAATTAGACAAACTCGTGTTGTCGTGGTGTTGAGGTAGACGGAAGATGGTGGTACCTGGATACCTGTCGCCGGACCGCTACCTACCTGTACCCCAAGCCACCTCTCATGCAGCCACGAGGGTGGCTAGTAATGATGTGGCGGGTTGCGTGACCGCTTGTTCCTTTCCCCTCCTAACTCTCCGCAAACAAACAAATCCCTGCGTGGAAGTGGTTTCGGAACGACATGGACGCTATTGAGGCGTTCGACCCGATCATTACCGAATGGTACAAGTCAGATGGCTCCCAGGAGTAAGTTCGATCAAGTTCCCTGATTTCTCACGATATTAGGATGTACTTATTGAACATCTGTTTGTATATAGCTATGACTCGTTCATCCAGGACACCTATGAAACAGCCAGAGAGATGTTCAGGAAGTTATGCAACAACAATACCCTCCCAAAGGATTGGACAAACGCCTCATTCACGATGCGAGATGCACAAGTAGCAGTATCGGCAGCGATGAAAGTATATGAACAAAAGTCTGAGTCTAGCACATTCAAATGGATATCGGCTCTGTCTACGCGTATTGTTCATTACGGGGTTGTGTTGGATGTCCTTGTTCAACATCATCCTGAGTATGTGTCTTTGGCATGGGGCACATTCAAATTAGTGTTTATGGTATATCCCCAATCTTGTGTTTGCATCCTTTTACAATGTCTGATTGTGATCTCATTTGGCCTGCAGGCTGTTGCAAATCGTGACATTATCGTGAAAGAGATTTCAAAGGCCTTGAGCAAAATTGCAGACGTTTTGCCAAGGGTCACCCTCGCGTTGCGACTGTATCGCACAGCGCAGATGAAACGCGTGGCAGCGACTCTGTACACTAGATTAATGCGGTTCTTCATTAAGATACAAAAGTGGCTAGATCAGGGGAAATTATCGCACACTTTTAGTTCTATCTTTCAACCATGGGCAATTGGATTTGAGGACAGCTTAGCTGCTTATGAAGGTGAGGCGAAGAAACTGGCAGAGTACGCCGAGTCGGCGTTGCAAGCTGAGATGAGGGACATGCACATCGAGCTCACGCTTGCTCGTAAGGAACTTGTGCAGACGAGAGAATTACTGCAGCAAGCGGTGCTCGGTATGTTGATCCCCGCTAAACTCACGACCACGCTCACTTCTTCCTGACACGATCCGCAGATCAAACAGGTGTAAACCTAAGCATACGCGCGGATCTGAGAGAACAGAAGGAAACTATCGGGAAGATACATAGCGCAACGCTCTTATCTCAGCCATTTCTGAGCCATTTGCCTACAGCGGGAGAATGTTTAGCCTTCTGTAGGTCTTTTCGGAAGCGATCCCATCAAGGAAGAGACACTTCAGCCCTCGTGTCGAATGTCGCGGTCCTTGAAAGCTGGTCTTCCCATGAGAACAGCATGTTACTGGCAGCTGAGGCGCCAACGATAAGCGACGCCAGGGACTTTCTTGTCAATTTGATTACAACGATCAAAGAAGCAAACCGACCCATAATCTGGAGTCTCCGGTTCCCCCAGTATTGGGAAACGTCATTATCTGCCGTTGACGTTTTGCGCATGGTCGTCTTGCATACGATACAGATAAATCCCGCCGCTCTCACCGCAAATTCCAGCACTATTACGGCAGCAAGCTTAAGAGAGGCTTCGAGCGAGCAGGACTGGCTATCACTCCTCAATCGTGCGTTAATTGGCCTCGATAAGGTGTACATAGTGTTGGACAGTGACCTTCTTTCAAGCGCTCTGGGTCGAAACCGATATCATACTACGAAGTGGCTTGATTCCGTGCTGGGATCTCTGGGCTCAACGGCTGTAAAGATAGTTGTTTCAGCGGCTAACCTTGACACAAGCCTCATGATGTCGACATGGGACTCGGGCTCTTGGTTAAAATTGGATGTTGGAAGACCACAAAGGCCCAAAACAGCATCACTCTTTCAGCGCAAGCGGCATTCTCAACATCGACGAGCTAAGCGAAGGCACTGATTCTGCTCACGTTCCACTGGATGTTTTTAAAGCATCATCCACATGCACAAAAATACTTGGAATATCAAGTGATTCGTTTGTTTCATGGTTTAGCTGGCTGTCAAACATGCCATTGTGGAAGATATGATAGAAACATCGTCAACTGAGTAATTTACTTTGTTCAGAGTCGTCAGGAGGTGTCGCTTATTTGATTTCAAGAAAGAGTCCAATATATAGAGTGAAAATTGACTGAAGGAATGACTCGATACATAAGTGCATCATGTCATTGTAATGCTGCCAAGAATCATGCATGGTTATCCCGTTTGTTATCTTGGGGTCTAAGTTCCCCGAATTACTCGTCGGGGATGAAGCCATCTTATATACACTCAGGTGGTCACGTGTGGTGCGTTCTCCATTGTATCTAGCCTTCATGGCTTTGACAAAGGCTTCTTTCCTACTAGACTATTTCTGTGAAGGTCTGTAAGGGAGCGTTCCTCTAGGAATACATCTGCTTTATCAAATAAAAGGACTTTAAATAAGTTTAGACAGGTATGCTTTAATATTTTAGGGGTGCGAACCATATACTCTCGCGGAAGGTATAGATAGATCTCAAGAAAGGAAGGAAGCCGGTGCTATAACTAGAAGAGATTACTAGTAATATATTTAAATGCTTTAAAGTCTAAGTTCTAACTTATAAGCAGAAAGAATAATTAATGCTATTTATATATGCAATTATTTAAGATAATATTTATTTGATTTTAAAGCTTTACTATATTTACTTTATTTATAATATACTTTTTAGTTTTATAGCTTTTTTAAAGCAGTATAGCTATAGATATAAGTAATAATATAAAGTAAAATAAATGCTTACAATTATATAAACTGCTTTTTAATAAGTATTATAAGCATATAGCTTAGCAATAAAAGCATAAAAGATATATTATATTAATCTTAAAATATAAACAAATATTTTATTATAAAAGTAGTTAGCGCTTTTAAGGTATATATTTTTTTTATAGGAGCGCTATAGCAACTGCTTTATATTATACTAGCTTTTAAAGCGCTTTAAATAATAGGTTTATTAATTCTTTTTTTTTTTTCTTTTTTTTTTTTTTTTTTAGCTTTTATACCTAAATGTTTTATATATAGTTTAAGTAATTACACCTATACTAAAAAATCTTTGCTAACTTGTTTTTGCTACTTTAGTTTAAATAATAAATAATTATTTACTTTATAAGTTATTTACTTTTTTATTTTTTTTATATGCTTTTAAAAGCTTATTATAAAATATTAGGCTTTATAAGTTAGTATAGCAAAAGATCTATTAATGCTAACATAGTTAAATAGCTTAAATATATTAAAATAATAGATTTATTGCTTTTTTTTTTTTTTTTTCTTTTTAAGTAAGTAATTTTTTTTAAAAGGTATTAATAAAGCGCAAATAAAATAGAAAGCATAGCTAACTAGGTTTAATAGCGTTAATATAACTAATATATTAACTTTTTTTAGCTAGCTTTTTTTTTCTATGCTTATGCTTGCTTTTATATTTGCTTTTGCTTTTACTTTTGCGCTTATAGATAGTATTACTACTGCTTTTACTACTGCTTGCACTACTGCTATTATTATTACTGCTTAGGCTTTTTTTGCCTTTAGCTTTACTAGAAAAGATAGTAATACTTTTGCTTTTGCGCTTGCTTATACTGCTATTGCTGCTAACATGCTTTTATATTACTATTGCCTTGCTATTAGCGCTTGCTATATAATCTTTTGCGCTGCTTGCTTTAATTTAGCGCTTATTAAAAAGTTATTAAGCATATGCTATAATATAATATATAGCTTATAGTGCTAATAGTATGCTTTTAAGCACTTTTGCTAGCTTTTATAAATACTTTTTAAAAGATTTTAAGTTTGTAGGTATATATTAATTAAATTGCTTAGCAAGCTATATATTATGCTTATAATATTATATTTAATAGCTTTTTAAAAAGCTAACTTTAAAAGCGCTATAAATATATTAATATCTTTTAAAGATTAGTAGTAAGCTTAAAAAAAAAGCGCAGCTAATTAGTTATAATTATAAATAAGCTATTTATTAGCTTTAGGTAGCAGGCTATATGCTCTATAATATTTTTATAGCTAAGTTTACTATTGCTGCTGCTATTTTTGCTGCTTTTGCTAACGCTTTTGCTTTAGCTTCTGCTTTTACCTTTGCTATTTTAGCTTTTTCTGCTACTACTATTAAAATTTCTGCTAAGACTTACAAGCGTATATATGCTACTATTAAAGCGCTTGTTTACTTTTTTTAAAAGGTTAGTTTAGTTTATATTAAGTAGTTTTTTTAGGCTTTTAAGCAATTTATTTACTTTTTTTTTATAAATTATTTTAGCTATAATCTTTATAAACTATATAACTTAAGTTTTATAAGTTAATAAAAGCATGGAAATATTTAAACTATGCTTTTAGTAAGCTTTTTATAAGCTTATTAGCTAGCATTTAGTTAGTTAATAAGTAAAACACTTTAAAAAAGCTTTTATAGTGCTTTTGTTTTAGCTATATGTTTTATATATTTATATAGCATAAATAAGTGCTAATTTTTTTGTTTTTACTTATTATTAAGCAGATTGCCTAAGTATTATCTAAGTAGATTGCTTACTTTTGCTAAAGCTTTAGCTTAATGTTTTTAAAGATCTTTTTTAGTATAATTGTTTTTACTTTTATAAGATCTAGCATATTAATTTTAGCTTTAATTATTAAAGTAAATACTATGCTTTAATAAGTAGCTTTTTAGCTAATTATATTTTTATATAAAAATATAATATAGCTATATAATAACTTTTTAATTTTATAATTATTATTAAAAAAAGCATTTTTTATTATTAGTAGCATTTAGGTAATCTTTTTAGCTATACTATATATAATTTTTAAAAAGCAAATATAATAAAAATATTTAATTATTTAGTTTACTATTGCTAAGTAAGCTTTACTAAAGTTAGTTAAATACTTTAAAAGCTATACTATTATATATATAATATTTAGTTTAATTATAATTGCTATATATAAAATAGATTTTATATGCTTTTAAAATATTTTTATTTAAGCTTTTAAAGCTACTTTTAAGTGCTTTTTTAATGCTTTAGTAAATAAAAAAATTATTAATATCTAGCTATTATTAGCTAAGTTATAGCATTATATAATCTTTTTAATATATTAGTTATAAATTAGTATTATTTTATAAGCTTTATAGTTTTATATTACTTTAATTTTTAAAAACTAAAATATATTGCTTTAGTTTTTTAGTTTATATGCTTTTTTAATCTTTAAGATTACTTTTTAAGCCTACTTTTTATAATTTTTATAATATAGCACTAAAAAGTTATCTATATAAAAGATTATATAAATATAGTAATTTTTTATATAAAACAAGCAGGGCTTTTTTAATAAAAAAATTAAATTGTTTTTTTTTAAGGTGCTTATAAACTTTTTATATTATAATAAAAGTAAGTCTTAAAAGCTATATAGCGCTTTTTATAAAAGTGTTATACTGCTTTTTTTTTTAAAGCTATTTAGCAGCTTATAAGTAATAAGCTTTTTATTTTTTTTTTATATATTAAAAAATATACTAATTATATTAAACTACTTTACTTTAAAATTATATTATATAGCTATAGCTATTATAATCTAAAAAAACTTAGCTATAAGCATTACTATATATGTTAACTAGAATATATTTTTAACTTATAAATTATTTTATATTATTAGATATAATTTATAAACTTTTAAGTTATTATTTTTATTAAATTTATAAGTAAATATTTATTTTAAAAGTAAAAAATTATATTTTATTTTTAAGTATAAGATTATTTTTATTGCTTTAAGCTTTTTAAGATTTATAATCTTTTAAGCTATATTTTTTTTAAATTAATTTTTTAATAAATGTTTAGCTAAATCTTTTTATATTTTTAGTAGTAGCTTTAAAAGCTAGTTTTTATATATTATAAGCTATTTAAAAGTAGCTTTAAAATAATCTGCTTTATTTTAATATATTACTATAGAAAATACTATATATAATATTTTATGCTTTTAGTTTTTTTAATAGATAGCTTTTTGCTAATTAAGCATAAAAGTTTTTAAAAAGTTAAACTAGTTAAAATTATTAAAATTATTAAAAGTTATAATTTTTTGCTTTTTATATAATGTTTTAGTAAAAGCTGCAAATATTTTAATATTTTTACTACTTTTACTTTTAGTTAAACTTAAAAAAAGCTTTTTTTTTATTTTTTAGCTAAATTTTATTGCTTGTTAATAGATTTACTAATATTTTTTCTGCTAAGCTTTTAGCTTAGTTAATTGCTTGCTTATTATTATTTTATTTTTAGTAGGATTATCTTGTAAGTTTTTAGCTATTTTTTTTGTTTTAATTAAATATACTTTTTAATAAAACTATAAATTTTTACTATCTTTTTTAGCTAATTATAGCTTTTTTATTAGCTGTTTAGCTAAGCTTTTAAAGCTTTTTTTTATATTGCTTAAGTGCTAGTTTAATATAAGCATTTCTTAAAGAATTATAAGTTTATATAGCTAATTTTTAAAAGCTTTATTACTATTTTTATCTTGCTTTTTAAATACTTTTATTTTTAACTTTTGCAACTTTTTTAGTTAGCTTTTAGCTAAATAGTTAAAAAAGTTAAAATTACTTTTATTTTTGCTAAAAAGATTATTGCTTAGCTTAAACCTTATTATTAATACTTTCTTTTATATATTAATTGTTTTAAAAAGATTATTTAATATAGGTTTTATTATATTAACTTAATTTATTAAAGCTTATTTAATTTTTAAAGCTTGCTTTTTTTGCTTTTTTTAATAAAAAATCTTTTTATTAAAGCATATATTTTATATATTAATTATTTTATTTAGTTAAAAAATCTAAACCTAATATAAATTAAAAGCTTAATAGCTAACTAAATATTTAATATAAATATAGTAATATATTTTATAAGCTTGCTTTTTTTACTTTATAAGCTTATTAGATTTTATTAAGTATGCTTTATACTTATAAACTTATATATTAGTTTAATTAAGCTTTATATCTGCTATAATACCTGCTATAACTTTAAGAATATATTATTTAAAATATTACTTAAACTATAAAAAAAGCACTTTTATTAAAAAGTATAGATTATAAGCTTTAAATAAGCTTTAATTATATAGCTAAGCAGTAATATAAACTACTTTTAGCTAAAGATCTTATAAAAGCTTTGCTTTTTTTTTTATTTTAAAAGCTTTGTTTATAATTTTTTGCTTTGCTTTTTTACTAGCTTTTATAAGCTTTTTTATATAAGCTAGCAAATACTTTAAAACTAGTTTTTTATTTTTAGCCTAGCGCTAAAAATTAGTATTACTTTTGCTTTTAATTACTATAGTCTTTTTATTACTATATATAATATAAATAAAAAGCTTATATTACTTTATTATTTAGCGCTTAAAGCGCTTAAAAAGCTTATTAATTTTTAGCTTTATTTTTTAGGTTAATATAAAAATATAGATTATTTTGCTATACTTATTTTTAATTGCAAACAGTTTAGTAAATTTATTATATTTTTTAAAGTAATTAAATAGATTTTAATTAACTTTTTAAAAAGGCTTGCAGAAGCGCTTTTTAAAAGATCTTTTAAAAATCTTTTGCAAAGCATATATTTAAGCATATATTTTATACTTAACTCTTTTTATTTTTATAATTTTTATATTTTTAGCATTATAAACTAGCGCTTTTAAAGCTTTTAGTTTTAAATGCTTTAATTTTTTATGCTATATATTCTTTAAGTTATACTATAGCTTTAAAAAATTTACTAAAAGTCTTTATAAGCAAGCTTATTTAATAATAGCTATTATATTAAAAACTACTTTTAAGATTACTTTAGCAGCACTAGTTAAAATTATATATAGTTTAAAAGCTTTACTTAATATTAATAAGCTATTTAAATAAAAAGTAATAAGCTTATATTTAAAAAATATTAAGCTATACTTTTATATAAGCTTTTTAATAATTATATTATACTTTATTAACTTATAGTATAAAAAGTAGTTTAGCTTATAATATTAAATTTTTTTATTATAAAAGCAAGCTTTTAAAACTATATTTATATAAAACTTTTTAACTAAAGCTATATTATTAAAGGTTAAATATACTATATTTTTTTTTTAAAAGCTTATAAGTATATTATATATAATTTTTTTGCTTTAGCTTATAATTAAAAAGCTTATAATATTAGCTTTAACATTTTCTTTTTTTTAAGTAAGCATAAATATATTAAGCTTTAAAAGTTTTTTATTATTAATAAAGTATAAAGCTTTATAGTTATTTATTATTATATTTTTTAAAAGTAAATAAAGCTTATAGCTAAGCATAATATAAATATTTAAATTAAAAAAAAGCTTTTATAAAATAGCTAGGTTAATTATTATAAAAACTATATTAAAATTAAGCTATTTGCTTTTTTAAGCTTTACTTTTTTTTTGCAAGCTATAAAAATACTTTTTAACTTTTTATTTATTTTTAAAGATTAGCTTACGTAGGTTTAACTAGCGCAAGTATTTCTAATAAGTGCTAATTTTATTAATTATATTATATAATATTTTTTTAACTTTATAATTAAAAGATTTTATTATTACTTTTTATAAGCGCTTATAAATATATAAAGCTTACTTATAAGTTTAAGTTAAGTTTAGCAAGCAAAAATATTAGTACTTTTATTAATATAATTTATTTTGCTTAATATTTTTATTATAAGCTGCTAGTTAGTTTTATGTTTTGCTTTTTAAAATAATAAAAATCTTAAATTTAAAGCGCTTACTATATAAAAGCTTTTTATAAGCTATTATAAAAAAAACTTTTTTATACTACTTTAGTATTATAAGCTTTTTTTTTAGCTATTTATTTAAAGTAAAGTTTGCAATTTGCTAGCATGCTTAGTTTAAAGCTATTTTTGCTTATATAGCTTTTAAAAAGTTTTTAGTTATAAGTATTTCTTATATATTAAGTAGATCTAATATTTTAGCTTTTAAAAATACTTTATATTAGCTTATATATTATATTTTTAGCTTAAAGCTTTTTATAGCAGCTTGCTTAAGCATATTTTTATACTTATATTAAACTAAGCTTTTAATTACTAACTTTATAAAAGCTAAATAATTTTTAAGCGTTTTAACTAAAGCTTATAAGTTAATTTACTTGCTAAAAATAAACTTAATAATAACTAAGCTTATAATTATAAAATTTATAGTTTTAACTATTTAGTTAAAAATAACTATATATTAGTTTAATTTTATAGTTTAGCTTATAATATTAAGCATATAATTTTAAATTATTTTTTATAATAAAGCTTTAATTTTATGCTTAATTAAAGCTTTAAGCTTAATTAAAGCAGCTTTTTTATTTTTATTAGCTAGCTTAGCTAACTATTTAATATAAGCTTATAAGTAATTATTAGTTTAATATTTAATAAAAGTAAGCTTTATTATTTTTTTGCTAAAAGTTTTAAAAGTATAGCTAAAAATATAAAAAGCATTTTTGCTATTTAAGTTAATTAAATTTTATATGCTTTATAAGCTTATATAAAATTTTAAATAGTTATAAAAGTTATAAAATATAACATTTAACTTAATATAAGCGCTTTATTAAATTATTATTATAATTAAATAAATAAAAGTTTAAATAATTATATAATAATTTAAAGTTATATTATAAAAAAAAAATAAAAACTTAAGCTATACTATAATAATAATTATTTTATATAAAAAGTATTAGTTTTTAAAATAATTAAGCTTATAACTTTTGCAAAAAATATAAATAGATTTTAAAAAAAAAAAAGCTAATGCTATAACTAAAAGAAATTACTAGTAGTATATTTAAATGCTTTAAAGTCTAAGTTCTAACTTATAAGCAGAAGGGATAATTAGTGCTATTTATATATGCGATTACTTAGGGTAATGTTTATCCGATCCTAAGGCTCTGCCGTATCTACTTTATCCGTGACACATACCGTAGTTCCAGATCTTGCCCAGGTAAAGCACAGACTCGAGATATTTCTCGACTGCGTCGGCGTCGGTACCTATATCACCACAAGTAACGCGATACAGGGGTCGCTTGGCGAGCTCGGCCACACTTTAGTCGCGTTAGCAGATCATGATACCACCTAGGGTTCTTGTTTAGATATACCATTCTATACACATGAGAATACCGACGTTGGTTAGTAAGAGGTGATATCATTGAACTCTCTTCATAGGGTGACTAACTCGCAGTCAATGTCTTTCCAGTCCCTGGACTGCCGTGAAGCAACATCACCAAGGCGTCTCCTTTCCCTTTGATGAAATCTTCTTGGCCGTTTGCTTGATCTTGAGTAAGTACCATACTTCGAACCAGATCCTTAATCTTAGGAGGGAGTATCAGGCGACTATAAGCATGCTGGTTCCAGTTCGGTTCCTCTAATTGCTCTACGAGGAGTGATTCTATTTGTCATCTTAGGTTAATGCTTACCCAAAATTGACACATCGACGTGCTTACCCCAACGTTTTGTCAAAAGGTTAAACCCATTTATCATTGACGGCATCATTAGCATCATCTTATCCGAGGGCTCGTCATCCAGTCGAAGTTTTTGAGGGAACAAGTCAATTCGTAACGGGGTGGAGACAGGCCCTAATCGCAAACCACCAGGGTGGAACCTGGCGTATGTCAAGGTATCAACGATAAACCTAGATCCGAACTATAACAATAGCCTTAGTTCGTTCATAACACTGCATTATATCGCATTGTAGACTTACATTTCCGGGTTTGCTCTCGGTATGCAGCTCTCTATAAGCCACAACCTTGCGTCGTCTATGGTTCCAAAACGCGAAATCTGAGCTTTTCAACCAGATCATTTGAGCCATGGTCCAATGGAAAGCAGACCAGTTCTGTGGTAGCAACCGTTTCTAGGTGCCGGAGGGTAACATCAATGTGGCGCTCACGGCGTATGAACGTGTTGCCGTCAAATGCCCAGGACCACATTGTAAGGGATCCGGCCACGAAAGACTTCACTACGTAAGCTGCTGGCTCGGTATCGTTGTTGCGAGGATCGTATATCACAATCTGGTTTGGTTGGTAGATGAGCTCGAGAATGTCACGATTGACTCGTCCTTGCATCAGGAGTTGCCCTGTTTTGGCAGCTTTGGCTGTTGGGCTGTTGACGCTGGCATCCAGGATATTCTTCAGACTTTTTTTGTCTTGAAGATTTATTTTACGTTTTGACATGGCTTGAAGCTCAGTTCGGTGGTGCCAGATGAATGGATACGGCCACACTGTGCACATAATATCATGATGAAACCCCAAGGAATTCAGAAGTCTGCGAGATCCAATTGCCTCGAGGGGAAATTTTGCACTCTGCTCCAACAAACGGACAAGATCCCCGTTGATTATTGCTATGATTGTTCTTCCGAGATTATCAGGCCTTCTTAGTCGATTCTCTTCGGTTGCGTAGCTTGTAATATCGTGGTGCGGCCGAATTCTTCGGTTGGGGCAGGTAAAGCAATCTATGATGACGACTCGAAGCGCTGGTCTGCGTCTCCGAAAATCTTCTAGATCCACAATTGGAATATGTCCCGTGAGGTGCTCTCGCCCTTCTTTCGGATCTACTGGTATAATATCATGAGAGCATAAGATAGGCATATCCGAGAACATCTCATCGTCGTGGTGCGGACTCGAGCATTGAACGCAATAGAGATGTGCGAATGGGTCATTGGGTGGTTCGGGAGTGATGGTCGACGGTATAGAGTCCAGGGACGAGGAGGCTCGGTCATCATTACGGGCAAGGGCTGAGTCTCGAGCACCGTGGTGGTTGGTAAGACCTGCAATGCAAATTTAGTGACAATGACTTCCAGTAGACTGATCTAACACATACGTCGCCGTTTCGGAGCCGGATACTCCATGGGCATCTCCACTGCTGAAGCATCTGATTGGTCCGTCCGGGGATGCTCTCGATTTCCGGTCGTTTGAAGCTTTGGATGTTCATCGTTTAGTTCTGTATATTGGTGCGACGGGCCTTCGAGCTTGCGAAAAAAAGCAATGAGATTGCCGTCCTGTTCAATGCTTAGACCTCGGCTCCCATCCCGCGAAATGGTTGATGCGATGACAAGAAGCGGTTCTCGCTTGACATCGCTCAATTGCTTCTCGGGAGAGATTTCATCGGAGAATCGTTCCAGCGTGGCGCCATAGCCTCTCTTGACCAGGTAGTCTGTCACGATCTGGTTGAGATTGTGACTGTCTGGTGGCGGCGGCGGGGCATCCTGCCTAGGCGCAACTGGGTGCAGTGGTTCGGTCATTGTAGATTCTAATATGAACGTGGTTGCAACGGTTTCAAATGCTCTTTGGAAGGATAGAACGATACTAGAAACACGGGAAGAGCATCGATCTGACCGCTGACCCGTTTGCGCTTGGGCAAAGTTAGGTCAGCGCTTCGTTCTCACCAACCTCTTCGCTAAGATAGGGTCCTGCAGCTTTTTTTCGTCCGTATCAGGTAACCGAATCATCGAAATTGAATTTATGCGATGCTTGGTGGCTTGAAATGGAGCAAGCTAATTAGTTCGGCATGCAGCAACAAGGCACAACTTTTAATTGTCCCTAATTATGCTGCTACCAGTGTAAGTGAGCCTCAGGTTATACTTATTGGACCCTCAAGATATAGTATACCTACCCTATTAAGTGATCGACATACATTGATCTCGTCAATCACGGCAAGACTAAGAGACAGAACTAAACAGAGGGTTTTAAGCTATCCGGCATATATATTCTTCTTAGTTTTTAAAACGCGCGCTCTATAATTAACTTCTATAACACCTGCCCGATAATTATTTTTGTTCAGTCGATCATGCCCTCGTAGGCGCTGCTGGCGGGGAGGATCACTAGGGAACTGATTCATGACCTTATGAAACGCATGGATGGTGTCGCTGTTTAAGATGGCATTTTCGAACCTAGAGCTGCTTAAAAGAGTCTCAAAGAGATTCTGACAGCGAGCAGGCAAGTGACATCCAAAAAATAAGCGCACTACCGGGACGACTCGTATCGTATGCATCCTGGAACTTGTAATTGCGATGCTAGGCGAAGGGTTGAACTCATCACGCTGGTTCTACTTGGGCTACGCTGTACAGCGAAGTCTTGGTAAGTGCACATCATGCATCATAGAGAGAAAGCGAAGGTTCTTAGGCGTGTATTGAGGATCAGATGTTCGACCGCATCGCAACCACGTCAAGACAAGTCATTTCAAGCCCCGTCTAATATCTTCTAAATCCATGATTTGCAGGGGACTTGGCAGTGGGAAAAAAGACTACCGGGACGGCCTTCCTCACAATTGTTTATTATTACCTTGTTCCTATAAAACAGGAAAAGTAAAGGCTTCTTTAAACGGCTCATCGGGATACTCCCCACAGCACTGCACAACTATGTAGTAAAGCATAACCAAGTCCACTTGCCTTAAAAAAGCTTTAAGCTAGCCCGTTTCTATTAGCGCTAGCATACTGCTATATAGCGTAGTCTTGTACGCAGCAATAGCGCTTGGCCTTTAGAAGACCACGCAGTGCAAGACGACTTTATGCACTTAGCGTTATGCAAGGTTATAAAAACGGCCTATCTGTAGACCTTTTAGGACCTTGTTAATCTTTATCTTATGCAAGTTGCTTTCTTGCCTATAGGCTGTAGTTTAATAGCTAAGCTTTAAAACTAGCAGCTACTGCATAAGCATCTGTTTTTATGATGCTTTTAGGTATATAAAAGCATGCCTTTTTAACTTCTAGGCTATAGAAAGACTACTAAATTCCTTTTAGCTAATTATGCCTGACGCTAAAGCACTAGCAATATTATACTTTAATCCCTCTTGAAACTAATAAGGAAAAAGCTCTAATAGTAGCAGGTTTTGCGTTGCAGGATCTAAAGCTAAGGTATTAGGCTTAAAGTAAAGCGCCTGCTACAGTGCTAGAGAGGTTGTGATTAGCTTATGCTATTAGTAGCTTACGAGCTGTGCTGCTGTGAGCAGGGTGCGCATGTCAAGGTGCAGTAGAATCTTTTGCAGCAGCTCTAGCGTCTGCAGCACGGCGTCACAGCTCGAAGTTATGCTGGACGACGCAACGCTAGCGGAGAAACTGCTTCGTGATGGAAGACGCCAGATGATCACGCGGGATGAGTTTCGCGACCTGCTCGTCTTTGGGATCGGAATCAGCGACTTATTCTGCTGATTTCTACTTAGGTAGGTAGAACGGTGATCAGGTGGATATAGGGGTCAAGACGCAACTATGATGATGAATAAATACTGCTTAAATGAATGAATGAGGATGTGAACCTAGTAGCTGCATAATGCTGCTTAAATCTGGTGTGTTTCTTGATTTTCACAGGGTCGGTCCTAATCCTTACTATTTCTACTGTACGACTACGAGGCTGCCGCTCACTCTTAAGTACACGTCAATGATGACTTCACTCACCTTTTGGTAGGGTCTAGGCATTGGCTGCGTCACCCATAGATATTCTCCGTAGTGTGCCAGGGATCGTCAGTTTAAGCGTTTACTTGGTCTAGTGTGATCCCTTGCGCGCCCCAGTTGTCAGCCAAGCGACGGCCATGCTGGTTTAGCAGAGAACGTTAGAAAACTCCGGAAATACCTTTTCATCACGACGCAGCATTCTCTCCTTTGTTGATCAACTACTAGATATCATTCTTGGAAGGCTGGGATACATATCGGGTGGCCTCACATCTTGGCAATTTCTTGCGAGGATTCTCTGAGTATGACTTTGATATGCTTTAGGAATTGAACTTTATCCGTTGCTCTGAAGGGAGCGGAGAACGGTAATTATGGATTCTGATAACTATGTACGAAATACCTTCTTGGTTTGGATATTAATTCGTTAGAAGCTAGCATAGCTTTGAGAATATCGAGTTTGCGATATACCTACGTGAGTGAAGTGTACGGAAATCAATCATGAGATACGTATCGACAACTCGAGAAAGCCGTACTTCCCGACTTCAAGTTGGTGACTGCAAACTGCGGATTGCAAAAGAGGTACGGTGAATTGAATTTTGTACGGAAACACCGTGTATTTGCTTCTGTTGGATATGTACTATCAATAGCTACTATGTATGCCGACCCAGACCTAGGCATGATAGCGTATGTACAGATTTCCGAACTAAGCCGACAGTTGTTGCACATAACTTTCAAAATTATCCGTCCTAGCCGCAGCTAGGTCGAGGTTGAACGTGCCGTGCTCTGAATGAATACCTAGCATAGTGTAGTTGTCGGCCGGATCACCAACAGGGTATGGCGATGCCGCCCAAGCAAGATTGATCGATGGAGAGGTTGGATCCAATACCGTCTTAGCACCTCCATCATGGATCCAGCTCGAGCAGCCCTTGCAGAGCGTTGTCAATGTCCAGTGTGTGTCATTGGTCACCGACCCTTTTAAAACGGTGTATTCAGCTCCGTCGTATGGCTCTGGAAGCTCGTGAACACTTGAAAGGTTGCAGTTAGTTTGTAATTCTGCGGCTCAAGCGAAGGGTGGCCCTTACGAAGCCCAGCGAGATGAGACCACTGATGTATTCCCATTTGCCCATGCCATAGCTAGCGTGTTATTGATCATGTGTCCGCCGAATGCTAAACCAGCCCACTGAGCTGTCCTTGGGGCAACGATTTGGAGCAGCATGTCAAATGGCGTAACAGTTACATTCGGAATGGCGAGTCTGTACGAGATGGACGCAATACCCACGGTGCTGCTTGAATAGCAGACTTCCGATTCCGGGTCGCAGTATAGCACCGATGTTGCCTCCGGAGCGGAGAGGGCCGCGCCGCTCAGAGCCATTACTGCTGTGACAATTTGAAGAAGACCCATGATCAATTATGGACAAGTGAAAAGCCGATGCCTGTGCGATGAAGGCATGGTAGGTGTGCGGTTCATGTGGGCGCCTAGACTTTATAACTAAGAATCGTGTGTTCTAAGTTGTTTGAGCCAACTATGGAGGATGGAAGATGTTTACCCGTTGCGTGATTGCATCCTCTGGCGTACACCTGAGTTACTTGCCATTCGCTTGTTCGGTAGTGACCGTGACGATTGCCACGCACCTCTTGGTAATGGAAGAGCGCTGATAGGCAGACGACATGTTTCGGCTCGCTAGTATATTAATCTAAGAGTTTTGGCAAATCAGCTAGCCTTACCAGCTGGACATGATTTTGCCAAGTTTAGGTAAAGCGGCTGAAGTCGATGTTAAGGGGTTGAATGGATGGAGGACGACACGTTTGTCATGCGCGACATCATCATTTTGCATACTGTATATGCCGAATAAAGGTACTGGGTCATAGCTTTCCATTACTATCAGGGGTTATAATATGATAAAAGTATGGTTCACTCCGGACGGTGTCAGTATTCTGGGATAACAGACCAAATGCTCGGAGGATGATCTCCGGAAAGAACGGCAATTGGTCGTCAGAAGTCTGGCATGGCTCTTTGATTGATGGCAGATTGTTTGTTATATTGTCGATAGTATGAAATGATCAAAAGAACCGCGCTCGCGCCTATAATATCTCTCGCTAAGCGCTTGTTTTAGAGAGCACTGTACTTCCAAGAGCGCGCTTGAGGCACACGAACTTCCCCTTTTCGAAGACGCAGGTGGTGCACATGGTGTAGTAGTCAAACGCTTTATTGCGGCATGGTAGACTGAGCAGGGAAGGGCGACTTTATCAGGCAGTTCGCCTATATGGCAGTATGTTCCATTATGGGTCGCCTTTTTATCGCGGGATCTTGGATGCTGGGGGGGCGGGTGAACTTGGACTGACTTGGGCTGCTGCAAAGGAGTCGGATGAAGTCATTTGGGCTATGGAGGGTCCAATCCTTGACAAGAACGTTCAAGAGCGATGGCCGATTGGCCCAGTGTTGAAGCTTCAAGCTAGTATGGGGAGTATGACCAAAAGTAGCCTAGTTGAACTCCGGATAGCTACCCCAAGATCCTAGCGGGGTAGGTAGACTTTGAAGCTTATCTTTATCAGGTCAGCAAGCGCAACACAACACACCCGGGCATCCATTGTTATCTTGTCGCATAGCTTAGCTCTGACTACCTACCACCAGCATCACATAGCACTTACACACATCGCATCAATCTCGCTACAATTTCGACACTATGGCTCCAGGTCAGAAGATGTATCCGCGTGCGACGGTCAAGAAGATTGTCAAGGCGCATTCCAAGTGCAACGTCAGTAAGAACGTGGATGTTATGGTATGCTGGAACTCCCCAGACCACTATGTCGCGTGTTCTTTGACGCGTCTAACACATTGCGCTCACAGATCTTCCTCGACTATGTACTATTCATACAAACGTGCGACATCTCTTCGGCCTAGGTAGACCTTTCGCGGAAAACCAGAAGACTTCTAACGATTGCAATAGACTGGTTAAAGAAGCCGCCATCGACTCGAAGCAGGCGGGCGAGCGCAACATCAGTGCGAAGAGTGTCCGAAAAGTCACACCTGTACGTCCCACTTAGACACATATTCACCTGAGAATTAATCTTTAATAATGTTACAAGGACGCGCTCGGAAAATTTAAAGGATGAGGAGTAAGGTGTTTGATGTTCCGACAATTGAGCAAAACCGCCTACACGCCTTAAGCGTGTGTCTGATTCGGCACAACGCGTAGCTGCCTCCGAGTGATCACAAATGACGGGTCCTGGTACCGAGCCGCAACACGCCCAATGAGACTGGAAACTGCCGATACCGTAATCACCGACATCTTTTTGAACAAGCCGCGACCGGAACGCCCTGCACATTGGTCTGTTTTGGGGTCGACTGACCGATCGCAGAATTGGGCGGTCTCAACGCAAGGATGCGCATCAGAAGGAAGAGATGGGTCATTTTAAGGCCTATTTGGAGGATCATGGACCGACGGGACTACAAGAAGAAGAGAGGCGGGTTATGCTCGAGTAATGCAGCTAGCTGGCCAAGGATGGAGAGTTTCTACGTGTATGTGTAGTAGGTTCAATGACCACCTGGGCATGGTATGGTGTACATGCATGTGGAGCGCCTCCTCATCGTGGCTAGAAGAAGGTTATAGTTCCAATCTAGCTTCAACAGAAAGGATCCAAAAAGCCTTTCAATAAAAAGGTTTCGACCTATGAACAATGCGCCTTACCTAGACAGACTGTACTCGTTGATCCGAATCTTGTTAGATATGTGACAATGTAGAGATGACCCTTTCGACCTACATAGAGGTAGCCATGTCGGCATGTATTTCATGAGCAGCAGTGCCTTAGGTATAATTCGGCATAGTTCTCTGTTGTTCTAGACCAACCCGGTGTGGGTTGGTACCCAATACTTTTGCAGTTGCAACACTGCCTAGGATCCCAGAGTTGGTTTGGTAGATCCAAACAACATCGTCATAAGAGGACCTTATAAATGGCCGATAATTATATATTCGCTTTTAGATTAAGCCATCTTATGACCAGAGACTAAGGCTAGGGGGGCCTTTTATGTGCTATAGACAGCTTAGCGCTAGCCATCTAGCATTAGTCTGCCTTAGGCGCGCGTCTATAGCTGCCTGCCACTTAGGAATTAAGGTTTTATGTTTTACTAAACGCTAAAAGCGTAACAAATTAGGCCTAGCGCAATCACCGCTTTTGCTCACGCTTAGCTTAGGCTATTATTAGTTAGGTATTAAAACTTTAGATAAAAATATAAAAAACAAGTTTTTATATTATTAAGTATAAGTTTATAAAATTAATTAATAATAAAAAGCTTAAAAGCTATTTTTAAAGGTTAAAGCAAAGTAAAACATAAGCATTATAAAAAATTAAAAAAAAATAAAAAAACATTAATATAAAATTTAATAAAGCTATTATAATAGCTAAAAAAAGCAAAATAGCTATAAAAAAAGCAATAAAAACAAAGTAAATAATTATAATAAAGTTAAAAAAAATAAAAACTATTAATATTTAAACTTAAACTAATAGCTATATATTATATATATACTTTAATAGTTATATTATTTATAAATAAATTAAAAACTATAAAATAAAAGCATTTAATTACTATAAATATATTAGCTTTTTAAAACCTTTTTTTATAAAGGTAGTAAATAATATAACTTTATAAAAAAATTATGCTAAAAATAAAAAATAAACTAAAGTGTTACTAGCTTTTATATAAAAAACTATATAATAATATTATATAAAAACGATTTATTTTAAAAAAGTGTAAATTGCTATAATAGCCTTAAAAATAGCTAACTTTTTTAGTTAATAAGCTATTAATAACTAAAATAAGTTATTATTACTAGTTATTAGTTATAATATAATAACTAGCAAATATTATTTTAGCTTTATTATATTTTTTTTATTTACTAAAAATAAAAGTAAAATTATTTATGCTAATAAATATAAATAAGTGCTTTTTATTTAGCACTTTTTTTTTTAGCTTAAATATTTACTAATATATTATTTTAGCTTTTTTATACTTTTTTTAGCTTTTAAAAATAAAAGTAAAGTTATTTATACTATTAAATATAATTAAATGCTTTTTATTTAATATTTTCTTACTTAGCTTAAATATTTACTAATATATTATTTTAGCTTTATTATATTTTTTTTAGCTATTAAAAAGCAAAGTAAAGTTATTTATATTATTAAATATAAATAAATACTTTTTATTTAATACTTTTTTTTTTAGCTTAAATATTTACTAATATATTATTTTAGCTTTATTATATTTTTTTTAGCTATAAAAAACTTTAATAAAATTATTTATACTAATAAATATATTTAAATGTTTTTAGCTTTATATTTTTTTTTAAGCTTAAATATTTATTAATATATTATTTTAGCTTTTTTATACTTTTTTTATTTGCAAAAAATAATAGTAAAATTATTTATACTATTAAATATATTTAAATGCTTTTAGCTTAGCACTTTTTTTTTTAGCTTAAATATTTGCTAATATATTATTTTAGCTTTATTATATTTTTTTTAGCTATAAAAAACCTTAGTAAAATTATTTATGCTAATAAATATATTTAAATATTTTTAGCTTAACATTTTTTTTTTTAGCTTAAATATTTACTAATATATTATTTTAGCTTTATTATATTTTTTTTGCTTATTAAAAATAAAAGTAAAATTATTTATATTACTAAATATATTTAAATATTTTTAGCTTAGCATTTTTTTTTTTAGCTTAAATATTTATTAGTATATTATTTTAGCTTTATTATATTTTCTTTAGCTATAAAAAACTTTAATAAAGTTATTTATATTATTAAATATAAATAAGTATTTTTTGCTTAGCACTTTTTTTTTTAGCTTAAATATTTGCTAATATATTATTTTAGCTTTTTTATATTTTTTTTGCTTATAAAAAACTTTAGCAAAATTATTTATATTAATAAATATATTTAAGTATTTTTAGCTTAATATTTTTTTTTTTAGCTTAAATATTTTATTTGCTAATATATTATTTTAGCTTTTTTATATTTTTTTTACTTATTAAAAATAAAAATAAAGTTATTTATATTATTAAATATATTTAAGTGCTTTTAGCTTAGCATTTTTTTTTTAGCTTAAATATTTGCTAATATAATAGCTTAGCATTATTATACTTTTTAAAAATAAAATAGCTTTTTATAATATTATATAAAAAACTACTATTTTTTTTTATATTAATTATATTATTAACTTTTAATATTACTTACTTATATAATAAATATTTAGTTTATATTTTTTTGTTTTTATATTAAAAAAATAAATATTTATTTATAAGTTATTAAATTATTTTAATCATTTATTTTTTTTACTTTTTTTTTTTTATAACTAGCTTTATATAATAAATTAAATAAGCTTAATATATTATACTTAAAAATAAATATATATATATTAAATAATTTAATTGCTTTTTTTATTTGCATTTTTAATATAACTACTAAAAAAAATAATAAAATATCTTTTTTTATAAAAAAGCATATAAACTTAAAATAATTTATTACTTATAAGTTATATTATAAAATATATTTAAATAAAATAAGCTAAGTTATAGCAATTAAGTTTTAGTTTTAAATATAACTTTTATATTAATAATAGTTTTTAAATTATTTATTAAATAAATTAATTAAGTTAATATTATTTAACTTATAAAATTTAAAATATTTAAGCATAGTAATATTTTTATTAAATATTATATATATTAATATTTATTTAATTGCTAAAAAAAAGTTTATTAAAATATAAAGCAAATATTTTATACTTTTAATATTACTTATTTAGCTTTTTTTTAAGCTTATTTATAATAGTTTAATAGCTTTAGTATTATTTATTTTTTATATAGTTATAATATTTTTTTAAAAGATATTAAGCTAAACTATAACCTAGTAGTTTTAAATTATAAGCAAAATTAATTTTTGCTAACTAAAAAAAAAGTAATTAGCTAGCTTTATATTTTAAAATAGCATATTTATATTGTTAGCATTATTAATAATTAAAAGCTAGCTACTATTATATATATATTTTAAGCTAGCTTTAACTAATATTTTAACGTTAGCTTTATTATTATTAATATTTAAAATATTAAGCAGCTTTTTAATCTTATAGTAAGCATTTTTAAAACTAATTAAGTTTATAGCTAAAATTTAAAAAACAAAGCAGTTAAAATGTTTATTATAAATATAATAAGCAGCTTTAAGCATAATATAAGTTTTACCTACGCTATTAAAACTTTTAATAGTAATATGTTAGCAGTTATTTTTATTAGCACTTAAAAGAACTTTTTTAAAAAGCTGCTTTAAAATAACGTTATATTTAACAAAGCTATTATTACACTTAAATAAAACTATAAAATAATAAGCTATATAAAGAAAAGCATTAAAGTATATAAGCTATATAAAATAATAAATGAACTTATTAGTAGTTTTATTATAGTTATAACTTTATGTTTTATAAGTAGCATTTATATCTTGCTTTATTTTAATAATGCCGTTTTTTATTTAAGACTTGATTTTATTATTTAATACTTTATTTTTGTCCACTAAGTTTTAATAGCAGCGTTAAATTTCTTTAATAATGTTTTAGTTTTTTAAATATATTTGCTTAAGCAGTTTAAAAAACATTTTATAAAGTTTTTAATCTTAAGTTTTAAAGAATATATTGCTTACTTTAATAAAAGGTAAGTAATTTCTTATATTACTACTAGTTAAAAAAATAGGGATAATGCTATAGTTTATACGATCTGCTTTTTTTTAGATTTGCAAAAAGGCAAGTTTAATAAAAACATAGTGAAACTTAGGCCTTTATAAAAATTTTTAAACAACTTATTAAATATTAGCTTAAAACTATTAAAGCTTAACCTTTTTGCGGTAAAAATCTTAAATGCTTTTAATATAATTGCTAGTAAAAGGTTGTTTTTAATAACTTTTAAAAACCTTAAATTTACATATAATAACCTTTTAAACCTTGTTATTACTATATGTAAGCAAAAGATAAAACTAGTTATTAAAGATATTTTTAGCAAAGGTAAAGTTAATATATTTAACTGTTGCTAAAAGCGGTAACTTGTTTAAAATAGCTTAAAATTAAATAGTTTTTAGCTATTAAATTAAAAAGCAAATAATATTAGCTTTTGCTTTTTTAACTTTATTATTATAAGCATATATAATAAAAATAACTAAGGTATTAAAGCCGTTAAAAATATTTAAGTCGTTAAAGCCTTTAAGCAAACAAACAAATTAATTATTTTAGCTTAAATAATTAATATTATATTATATAGTTGTTTATAATATTAAAATAAAAACGTTTAAAATAAACCGTTAGTAGCATAATATATAAGTTGCTAAAAAGTGTTATTAAAATTATTATAGTTAAATGCTAGCTATAAGTAAATATTTAGCTTACTACGCTTAAAACCTAGATAGTATTAATATAGCACTTTTAATAGCTATGCAATTTATGCTAGATTATATATAGCTTATTACTTTTATTTTAAAAAAACAAAATATAAATAAAACAAAAGGTTAAATCTATATAGTTATAAAGTAGTAAAGCAGATTAATTTTATTGCTTTATAATTAAAAGATCTTTTAGTTAGCGTAATAGCTTTTAGCTAAAGCTAACTAACTTTTTATTATCGCGTTATAAAATATAACGTTAGCAAACTATATATGCTAACAAAACTTAAATAAACTTAAATATATTAAGCATATTTTTAAAAAGATTTTAATTTTAAAACAGCGCTTTCTTTTTTAATTATAATAATATAAACTTGCTTTTTTAGTTAGCGCTATAAATAGTACTACTAAAGCGCTATAAAGTTAATAAGCTAATTTTAGTAATATTTTTAGCTTTTTTTTAGTTATTAATAGCAACATTATTTAAAAAACTATTACGTAACTTATTAAATATATAATTTATTTTTTTAAGTAAACTAACTAATACGTTTTAATTATATTAATAGCTTTTTTATTTAAATAAGTAAACTATATATTTTTAAGCTTTTAGTTAGTTATTAACAAAATAAAGCTTATGCTAGCTAGCAATTATTTTTTTTAACAGTTAATTATATAAATAGCTTTGCTAAAAAAACTAATTTTTAAATTTTTAGCTGCTTTTTATAAGACTATAAAAATATATTTCCAGTTAACTTTTAGCTAGTAAAAAATAGCAGCTATCCTAAATCTTTTTAAATTAATATATTTTATTTAAGATTTTTTAAAACCTTTAATTATAACTTTATATAATAATATAGTTAAGTTATTATTATTATTAAAATTAAAATTATATTAGCTTTATAGATTTAATATAAAAATTAAAAGATTTTTTTAAATATATTAGCTAGCATTATATTTATAATAATTACTTATATATTACTTTAATAAACTAAAAAAAAATAAGTAAAATATATGCTAAAAAAAAAGAAAGTAATATATTTAACATAAAAAAATAAGTATTAACATATTATAGTTTTTATTAGCATGTAAAGTTTTTAAGATTTAAAAAAACTTGCTATAAAAGCGTTAAACTTACAACTTAAAACTTATTAGCTTTTTAAGCTGCTAGCAGTTTTATAAACCTTTTTACTAATTAGCATATTAAGTTTTTAAAAGCATACCTAGTTTTTTATAAAGGTAAAAAGCATTAAAATGCTATAAAATGCTTTTGCTGCTAGTATGTTTTAAAAACTAAGCGCTTTAAATCTTTATATAACTATGTTTTTTTAAGTCTTTATAATTATTAGAAAAAAAAAAAGCAATAACTATAAAAACAACTTAAACGCTAAAGTAAATCTAAAAGATAGCATTTATAAGCTTATAAACATAAAAAAATAGTTAATAAAACAGCTAGTTATATTTTATGTCTTTATTAAAAATATTAGTTTAAGTTAAGTATTTTTAATACTATAATAGCTAAATATTATAATAGTTAAAAATAGCTTTTTTATTTAGCTAAAGCTTATTAAACTTAATAATAATAATAGCGTTACTAGCAACTTTTAATTAAGCAGTTATAGCATATAAAAATATGCTATAATAAAAAATAGCAAAAAAAAAGTTATTATTTATATTAATAAGGTTTATAGTGCTTTAATAAAGCTTAAAAAATAAATGCTAACAGCTAAGCTTATAATAGTATAAATTTTCTTTTTAGCTAGGCTAAACTATAATAACGCAAGTATATAAAATAATAAATATAAAAAGTTTTAGCAGCAAATATACTATATTAAGTTTATTTAAAAATAAGCTAAAAAAAATAAGCTTATAATATAACATAATATTTAAGCTAAATAAAAAATTAATTAGTAGGTATTAAGCAAAAGATTATTTATATACTAGTTAAAAACTTATATAAAAAAAGATTTAAAACATATAATAATTATTAAAACAGTTAGCTTTTTTTTATATTATATAAATTACTTATAAACTTTTTTACGTTAGCTTAATATATTAATATTTTGCTAATATAAAATTTTTTCTTTATTTAATATATAACGTTTATATATTATAAATTTATAAGGTTTAATTATATTAAGTTAAAAATATATAATAATATGTAATTATAAAACTGCTATAATTTTCTTTTGCTTTTTATATTATAATAGCAGGTATAACTATTTTAGTAAAATAAGCTAAAAGCATTACTAAAAGCTAAAAAAAATATTATTTCTAATATTATTAAAAGCTATTAAAAATATAAACTAGCTTTATTATTACTATTATTATAAGCTATTTATAATAAAAGCTATGCTTATTTTACTAATTTTATTATTTATAGTTATTTTATTATTAAATTAGTTAAGCGTTATAACTATAATAGCTAAGCAATAAAGCAAAAAGAAATAATTTTAAATAATATTTATAAATAAACAGCTAATTTATTTTTTAAACTTAGTTAGTTAAATGTTTAATTAATAATTAATTAGTTAATTAATTATTTATTTAATTACTTGCTTAATTAATTACTAGCTAAAAATTTTTATAATAGCAACTTATTATTAATAATATAGCCTTAAAAACTATTAGCTATAAAACTTTTGCTTATAAATTAGTAAGCTTTATTTGCTTGTTTTATTAATAGTTAAAACAAGCTAAACTATTTTAAAAGCTAAAATTATTTTAAAATTTATTTTAATTTATTTTTAATAAGCTTATTTAAGTAGTTAATTATTAAAAAAAAACACTTACTTATTAGCATAAATATAAATTATATAATAGCTTTTTAAACTATATTACTATTAATAAAAAAAAAAAGGTAAAAATATTGCTAAAATTAGGTTTTTAATTATAAAGCTTTTTAATAGTGCTATTTATGCTTATAATACTAGCAAAAATAAAAAGCGTTTTTAATTATATTTAAAAAAAAAAAACCTTATAAAATTAAGATCTTTTTTATAGGTTTTTAAAACAATAAAGCTTTTTAGTTTTTAGGCTAAACATTTTAAATATAGCTATAGCTAAAGCTAAAGTGTATAAATTAGCATTTTATTATAAATAAGCTTATAAAAAGGCAAAAAAAAAAAAAATACTGTTATAAGTTATTAGCTGCTTAAAAAAACTAAGCGATTTTTTTGTTTTTTATTATTTATAAAATTAAATTAAACTATAGCAAGCAAAGATTATATGCTATACTAACGTAAAATAAGTAGTAACTTTTAATAACGCTATAATAAAAAGTTAGGAAATTTTAAGTTAAAACTTGCTACTATTTTTATTAAGCTTATTTTTTTCCCTTTTTTATTTTTTTAAATAAAATAAATTATTATTTTACATATAATTATAAACTACTGCTTAAAGTACTAAATTAATATAATACTTAGTTTTAATACTTTTAAAATATATTTTAATTTATAGCTATTTTTTAAATATAATAAATCTTTAATAATAGTTTTTTAAAACTTATATAATATATTACTAACAATATATATTTAATGCTTTTTTTTATTTAATAGTTGCTATATATTATAAAATATTATTTTAAATATCTAGCTAAAATATTTAATTTATTTAACTATTTAATAGCTTTATTAAATTAAATTTATTTAGTAGCTATAATATACTTATTATTTTTATTATATATATTTATAATAATATATATAAAAAAGCAAAAGCTATTTAAGCTTAAGCTATTTTTAATAAATAGTTATTTTTAGTTTAGTTAAAAAACTTTAATTATATTTTTACTAAAAATATTTTTAATAACTAGCTTTACTTTCTTTTAAATTATAAAAGTTATAAAGTTAAAAATGTTATTTTATATAAATTTAAAGTGCTTTAATAATATTAAAAAGATTTTTTAACTAATAACTATATTAAAAAATTTAAAATCTTTATAAAAAAAAGCTAAATTATAAATAATTTTAATATAAAATGTAAAGCTTTTTTTATAATTATTTAAATAAGCTAAAGTTTTATTATATTTTTATTAAGCTTGCTTTTTTACGTATTTAAAAAAAAAAAAACCTTTAAATTATAGTATTATTTTTATTGCTTTAAATAGAAACAATATTTAATAATATTTATTGTTTTTAAAAAAAAGCAATATATTTATTTATAATAGCAAGCTTTAAAAGCTATTTTTTAAGCTACTTAAACAAATATTTACATAAAAGTAAAATATAATTAATAAAATTAAAACATGCTATATTATATTAATAAACAAAAAAAATATTAAATAATAAAATTATAATTTTAATAAAAAATACTATTAGCAAAATAGTTAAAAATAAAAAAGCTTAATTTAAAAACTAAAGTTGCTATTATATAAGCAAAACTAATAAGTTTTATTTACTACTTTATATAGCTTATATATTTTAATGCTTTTTTTTATATAGCTTATTATTTTATAATTTTATTTAAATATAATAATAGCTTTATTAAATATAATATTATTTTAAAGCAGCTTTTTAAAAAAGTTTTTTTAAGTGCTAATAAAAATAACTATTAATATATTACTATTAAAAGTTTTAGCAGTATAAGCAAAACTTATATTATATTTAAAACTGCTTACTATATTTATAATAAATATTTTAACTGCTTTATTTTTTAAATTTTAGCTATAAACTTAATTAGCTTTAAAAATATTTACTATTAAATTAAAAAGCTGCTTAATATTTTAAGCATTAATAATAATAAAGCTAATATTAAAATATTAGTTAAAGCTAGCTTAAAATATATATAATAGCAGCTAACCTTTAATTATTAATAATGCTAACAATATAAACATATTACTTTAAAATATAAAGCTAGCTAATTATTTTTTTTTAATTAGTAAAAGTTAATTTTGCTTATAATTTAAAACTATTAAGTTATAGTTTAAGTTAATATTTTTTAAAATAATATTATAACTATATAAAAAATAAATAATATTAAAGCTATTAAACTATTATAAAAAAGCTTAAAAAAAAACTAAATAAATAATATTAAAAATATAAAATATTTACTTTGCTTTTTAGCAAACTTTTTTTTAGCAATTAAGCAAGCATTAATATATATAATATTTAATAAAAATATTATTATACTTAAATATTTTAAGTTTTATAAATTAAATAATATTAACTTAATTAATTTATTTAGTAAATAGTTAAAAAACTATTATTATTATAAAAGTTATATTTAAAACTAAAATCTAATTGCTATAATTTAGCTTATTTTATTTAAATATATTTTATAATATAATTTATAAGCAGTAAATTATTTTAAGTTTATATACTTTTTTATAAAAAAAAATATTTTATTATTTTTTTTGCTAATTATATTAAAAATGCAAATAAAAAAAGCAATTAAATTACTTAATATATATATATTTATTTTTAAATATAATATATTAAGTTTATTTAATATATATTAACTTATTTAATTTATTATATAAAGTTAGTTGCAAAAAAAAAAAAAAAAAAAAAAAATAAACTATTAATATAGTTTATAATATAATAGTGTAGGGGTGTCTTATAGGCAAAGCTTATATAAAACACACCTATACTAGTCTTTATAGCTTAGCAGCTATAATAACTATATCACCTAGCAATAGCTATAGCACTAAGGTATATAAAAGAATTTTATAAGCAAAGCCTACAAAAATTCCTTCTTTTCCTTTATATTTATAATATTATAAAATTACCTTAAGATATACTTTTTAAAGTAGTGCTTTTATATAGTTTTATTATAAAAACTAATTAATTTTATTAAGCTTTATAGCTTTTTTTATTTACTTTATTTTATCTTTTACTTATACTTTTAGGTTAAGTAATTAACCTTTAAGTTATATTAAATATAGTATGCAAACTATATTTTAGCGCGCTTATACTAAGTAGTAATTAATATGCTACTTAAACTTAAACTTAATTAAAGTAAGTATTTAATTACTATGTTAATATCTTTGCACTTTTTTATTAAGGCTTGCACTTTTAAGTACTTGCTTTATTTTATATTACTATATCTTAGTACTTTTAATAGCAAATATAAGTAACTGTTTAAAAGCTACGTAAACGTTGTAGTTTTTTTTACTAGCACTAAACTTAAGTATATATTAAAATATAGTAAATTATCTAGGTTAAGCAATACGTTAGCGCAATTAAAATAGGTATAAAGCATACACTTTTATTTTATCTTATACTTTATTTTGTAATTACTATATTATAACTTAAATTATATCTTATAATTTTATTAATTAATATTATATAATTGTTTTTATATAAAACGTTAGAAATTATATATTATTAAAGCTTTAAACAAAAAATATAAGCAAAATATTAGCTAATACTAAAATTAATTTAGCTTATTTAATGTTACCTAGTTTTATGCTAAAAAAGCTAGGCTTTATGCTAGCTTTAGCAAAAGATATAAAACTAGCAAAAAATAAAAGCAAAAGCAAAAAAGTTGCTAGCACTTTATATAATATTTTTAAAGATAATTGCTTACTAATAATATCTACACCTTTTTAGTATTTAATAAAGATTAAAAAAAACAAAAAAATAGCTATATAGTTAGCATATAAAATTAATAGCATTAAATAAAGTCTTAAGTTAATGCAAGTTAAAAATAACAAGTAAAATGCTAGCATTAATGCCTTTTTAAAGTTTTATTATATTTAGCATTATATTTTAAAAAATATAAACTTATTAACGGCTTTTTAATAGCAAGCAATATAAGGAACTACTTTTAGTAAAACCTTATAAACTACTGCAAATTTAGCAGCAAGATTTACTAAAAATGCTAATAAAAGTAAAATAATAATTACTAATTCTATTAGATTTAATAGAAACCTTACTAACCTTACTAATACTTTAAGTTAACCTTTTAATTTTAGTGCACTTACTATAAAAGCAAAAGGAAATAATAATAACTTTAATAGTAATAATAGTAAAAGTAATCCTAATAAGTTCTATTAAAATAAATATTATAATATAAAGCAAAAGCTTTATTATAATATGCTTAAAGACTTAAACCTTTTAAGAAATCCTAATAATTCTAATAACCTTAACAACTTTAACAACTTTAATAATTCTATTAAATAAAATAAAACTTTATACTTTATAATATCTTTTGCAGAAAGTTTTAAGCTTAAATAAAAAAATATTAGTTTATTTAATTTTAAGTATAATAACCTAAATAATATTAATGTTATTACTAAAAAATAAAACTTTATATTTATAAATATTTTCTTATTTACTAATTATATTAAGTTGTTTTTAAAGGAGCCTATGTTATAGCAGTTATATAAAGCATAAATTATAGGTTTATTTTAAACATTGCTAATAGGTTTTATAATATCTTAATAAAACAATAAGATAATCTTTACTATAAAGCATATATTTAAATAGCAAGGTTTTTATAAGGTAATAAAAAAACTATAAAAGCATTTTGCTTTAGACTTAAAAATTACTACCTAATATTTTAAGCAAGCTATTTTAACATTAAATAATATTTAGTAAAACTAGTATAAATTACTATAATTTATTTAGCATAAGTTATAATATACTTAAGCTATAAATATATTTACTGCAGATAATATTAACTAGCAAAATATTATAACTTAGATTTAAAATAATATATTACTAAAGGTTAAGCAGTTTATTAAGCCTTTTTATTAAAGCTAAACATTAAATAAATATATGCTAATAGTAAAAAAAGCAAAAGAAAATCTTAACAACTTAGCAAAAAAAATTATTAGTAATTAAAAGCTATTATATTATATAACTATTTTATGTTAACTTAAGCTTTAAGCAAATAAAAAGTATTATATTAAAAATTATAAAGATAATTAAATATATTTTATATCTTTAAAATAAAACTTTCTTTATAATTTTTATTAATATTAAGCTAATAACTATAGCCTTAGTAAAAAATATAATAACTATTATAATAATAAGTTTATATAAAGTAATTATTTTTTTTAAAGTAATTGCAATTAATATAAAGATAATTAAAAATAAAATTATAATAATTAGTAATATAATTAAAACAATCATAAAAAAACCTAACAAGATAATAATATAGCAAAAAAACATTATAAATATAACTAAAAGTATAATATACGTTAAAATAGTTATATTTATTTTATTAACAACTTTAACAGGCATAAAAAAGATAATAATTAATTAAAAAATAACTATTTATAAGATAATAAAAAGTTTAATAATAAAGTCTATGCTTATTATATTATAAATATAATAATAATATGTTTATAATATAATAAAAAGTTTAATTTTATTGCATATAAGCTTAAGCATTATTAAGCTTATACTAAAGACTTACTATTAAAAATAATGTTAATACTTTTATTAGTTAATCTAAGTTGTTAAACCTATAAATACTATAATAAGTTGTTTCTTTTTTAAAATTGCTTATTTAAGCATTTGCGCGTATATACTATAAAAGCAGCTAAAGTAATCTATAATTTAATAGCTGCGCTCTCTTATAAAATGCTTAAGCAAAACATAAAAAAAAAAACATATATAACTATAGTTAATAACAAAGATATACTAATTAAAGATATAACTAATATATATAATTCCTAAAGAAATATATAAGCTTTAAGCTATATATATTTAAAGTTTAAGGTTTAAAATATATTAAATAAAAAAAACTTATATATATGCAGAAATCTTAGATTAAAAAATACTATAATTAGCAAAAAGTTTCTAAAAAAGTTTAATTATACTATTTAAATAAAGCATGCAATATTAAAAAATATTAATAAAAAAAGTGTTTATATTTAAAAGTAGGCTATTTTTATATTTTAGTTTTAAGGTATAGATAATAAAAGTAACCTAAAGTTATTAAAATTTAAAAAAAAAGCTTAAGTTATTAACAATTGCTTTAAACTAAATTATTTATTAAAAAATAACTTTTTTATACTTTATTATGTTATTATTTAATATGCTAATTTTAAAATTATATTTTTTAATAAAGATAACTTTGCTATACTTTTTAATATAATTTGCTAAGGAAAACCTTTTACTTATAAAATAACAAGCAAAAACAAAGTAGCTTTACAACCTAAAAAGTTAGCATATATAGTAATAAATTATAAGCTATTGCTAACAGATTGCAACTTTGCATTTTTTGCTATGCATTAAAACGTTATGCATATTATTTTTAATGCTAAAACTTTATACGTAGTGCTAATAAAAAATACTATAAATAAAATATTAAAGCTAAACAAAGGCATAAAATTAAGATTAATTATAGAAAACTAAAATAATAGTTATTATAATATGTTATAAAAAAGAGCTATAAACGCACTTGCAATTACTGCTGCTACTAAAGGAGATATAAGAAAAGCAAAAGTGCTAGCAGGAAAATCTACTAAAAATATAGCTTTAAATACTAAATTTAGTATAACTTTAATTGCTAATGCAGTAGCTACTAATATAATGCTATAAAAAAATAAGTTTACTTTTAATAAAATAGCAAAAGTTATAAAAGCATATTTATAAAAATTTACTATAGATATACTTATATTTAATATAGTATATAATATTATCTAAACTATTAAACTTTTATTAATAAGTAAAATAATCTATTAAGATTAAACCTAGTAATGCTAGGTAAAAACGTTAGCAACTTAAGCTAAAATTAATAGCGTTTTAAATTTATGTATTATTTTTTTACCTATAAGTATTAATGCATAAAACTAAACTAAAATAGCTATAGCACTTAAGCAAGCAATAGCTAGTATTAATAAAGCTTTTACTATTTAAATTAAAGATAATAATCTATATATTTTTATTTTTAAAGAGCTTTTTAAGCCTAAGTTACTAGAAGTTTTTACTACTTTAAAAATAAAAAAACTAATTAATTTGCTTAAGCAGGTTATAAATTTAAAAGTTTATATATACTTAAAGCAAGCATTAATTACTAATATATTTATTAAAGTTGTTAATTAAGCAAATATTTAAGTTAATAAAAGTATAATAAATATTTTTATAAAGAAATAAATAAAGATTTCTTTAGTTAAAAGCTAGCAAAACTAAAAGCTAAGCTTTTAATTATATTTGCTAAGTTATAAAAATATAAAAGTTTTAAATAAGATTTATAATAACTTGCATAATAAAAATTAAATAAAATAAGTATTAAAGCTTATACTATTTGCATATTTTTTGTTTATAGTATAATATATTATATATAGCATAAAAAAAGGCTATATAGTTAATAATCTGCGCAATTTTAATAAAATTGCTATATTTAATAATTACTTACTATCTTTTTAAGCTAATATTATTAACGTATTAAAAAGCAAGAAATTTATTATAATTATTAATATAACTAGATTTTTTTATTAATTTAGCATATATTTTAACTATAGAGAAAAATTTATAATTATTAATTTAAAAAGCTTAAAACATTTAAAAGTAGTATTAATAAGCTTTTAAAATATATTAGCATATATATAAAAGTTTATAAATAAGTTGTTATATAATTATAATTATTACTATAAAGTATTTATTAATAATATATGCATATTTTTTAATATTACTAAAAAGCATATAAAGCACTTAGCTAAAATGTTTATATTATTTAAAAGCAAAAATATTGCAATTAACTTAAAAAAGTCTTTTATTAAGTATTTTTTTATTAAGTTGCTTAGATTTTAAGTAAATAGTTTTAAAATAGCTATAAGCAAAAATAAGTTAAAAGCATTTTGCAACTTAGCATTTTTATATTAACTAAAAGCTTTTAAGCAATATATTAATATAACTAAATTCTTATAAAAACTAATTTCATATTATGCTTGTTTAATTAAGCTATTATAATAGCATAAGATATTATTATTAGTAATAAGGCATAAAAAAAAACAAATAGCTAGCTTTAGCAAGCGCTAAGCATATATGCAGTCTATATATTTTAAGCTTACTGCAGCTAAAATAGCTTTATTTTAGGCTATACAAAATATAATCTATAAAAAAACATTAATATATTATTATAATTTTAATAAAAGATTATTTCTGCAAGTAAATAACTTAAAAAAGCATAGCTTTAGCGCTATAGTTTTTTATTTCTAGCTAAATGCTAAATAGCATTTAAGCAAAGTAATATTATTAACAAATGTTTAGCTAGTTATATTTTTAAGCAAAAGTTTAATTTAACTAAAATTATGCTATAGTTTATTAAAGCTAAAAATAATATACTTAGTTTAAGCTATTAAAAAGCTATATATAGTTATTAGTTTAAGTAAAGACTTAGTTATAGTTTTAACTAATTATTTTGCAACAAAAAAGATTATAAATAAAACTATACTAGATAGCTTTATAATTAATTGCTATAATATCTAGTTAATTAATGCTTTAGTATATTTAAACTAGTATAGCTTACAAGTATTTTATTTGCTAAAACGCTTTAATTTAGTTTTTAATATGCTAAGCTAATTAAAGATAATAATAAATGTAATTAGCGCTAATACTAATAAGCTAAAGCATAATAATAAGCTAAATACCTTAGATATAATCTAGCATACTATTAAAGTAGTTATAAATAAAAAGCTAGTTAATAAGTTTAAAAAAGCATATAAGTTTAACTTAAAGTTTATTATTATTTTTTAGGAACTTTAAACTAATAAAAACATTAATTTTTTTTTAAAGCTAGGCTATCCTTTTAAGGTCTATAAAGGTTTAATATATAATATATACTAAAGTAAAAAACATTTTTATGTTCTATATAAAATAATAAAAAATATACTTGCAATTATATATAACAATAAATATTACTTTAAAATAAAGCATATATTATAAGACTTAAATCCTTACTAAATATACTAAAAATTATATTTAATTAAAAAATATATTAAATACTATTATAAATATAACTTTAACTAAACTAATAAATAATATTTAGTTAGTAATATATACTTAATTTAACTATAGGACCTTTAACTAATGCATACTATTATAATTAATTTTATTTTATTATTACCTAAAGTAAAGTTAATTAAAATACTTTAGCAGCTAAGTAATAGCAAGAATTATTTCTTAGAATATAATTAATTAATAACTATTTTATATTATATGTTTAAGCAAATATTGTTAATCTTTAGTTATAAGAAATATATAGCTAAAAAATAAAAAATAGCATTAACTAAGCAACTACTTTTATCTAATTAGGAAATTTTAAAAGGAATTATCTTAGATAAAAATAAGAAATTTACTTTAAAAGTTTAAAAAAATATTTAAAAAGCTTTTAATATTAAACTTTTAATAAGTACTACTTATTATTTATAAATAAATAAACTATTTAAACATAAAAACTAAACAATAGAAATAGCTTTTTGCTATTATAATTTTACTAATTTAAAATTATATTAGCTTAATATTATTTCTTTTTTATAATAAAACTTTAATATAGCTTACTTAAAGGCTATTTATTTTTTACTTTATAAGCAGTTATTTAGCTTTAAATTGCTTAAAGCATTAAAAGCATTAATTAATACTTAATTAAAGTTAATTAATATTAAGCAATTTAAAGATATAAGATTTTTTTAGGAATACTTTTATTAAAATGTAAATTTAGCTATAAACTTTGCAGCTATACAAGCTAAAAAATACTATAATAGCAAACATAAAAGCATAAAGTTTAAGGTTAGTAATAAAGTTTACTTTAAGTTATATTTAAGATATTATTTACTTAGTAAATTATTATATAAATACTTATAATAAATATTTAGGCTATTTAAAGTTAAATAATAAGTTAAAACCTTAGCTTATAAATTAGACTTACCTTTTAACTATATTATATATTTTATTATTTTTGTTGCGTACCTATAACTAATACTACATAACAAAAACTTTTTTAATAAGTATATTTCCTTACTTAGTCTTATAAAAGCAGATTAAAATAATAATAAAAACTTTTATAAAGTAAAAATCCTGCTTAAACATTAAATAACTTATAGCAAAATAAGTTATTTAATTAAATAAAAAAGGTAAAGTTATTAATATAATTAATAGATAGCAAAAAGTTAATTAAATAGTAGTTAAAAATTAATTAAAAAGTATTAAAAACAAAATAATAAAAGGCTATTTACTAGAATGCTTTTAGGAAAAAAAGGCAAAAAAAAACTAAAAAAAGGATAAATATAATTAAATAACAGCTAAAAACAGCTAGTTTTTTTATATGTAGCAATAATTTAATATAATAGTATAGGGGTGTTTTATAAGCAAAGCCTATATAAAATATACTTATACTAGTTTTTATAGCTTAGCGGCTATAATAACTATATTACCTAGCAATAGCTATAGCACTAAGGTATATAAAAGAATTTTATAGGCAAAGCTTATAAAAATTTTTTCTTTTCTTTTATATTTATAATATTATAAAATTACCTTAAGATATACTTTTTAGTTTAATAACTTATAAAAAAATACTTATTTTTTTAATATAAAAATAAAAAAATATAAATTAAATATTTATTATATAAGCAAATAATATTAAAAGTTAATAATATAATTAATATAAAAAAAAATAATAATTTTTTATATAATATTATAAAAAGCTATTTTATTTTTAAAAAATATAATAATATTAAGCTATTATATTAGCAAATATTTAACCTAAAAAAAAAGTGCTAAGCTAAAAATATTTAAATATACTTAGTAATATAAATAATTTTGCTTTTATTTTTAATAAGCAAAAAAAATATAAACAAGCTAAGATAATATATTAGCAAATAAAATATTTAAGCTAAAAAAAAAAATGCTAAGCTAAAAATACTTAAATATATTTACTAGTATAAAAAATCTTGCTAAAGTTTTTTATAAGCAAAAAAAATATAAAAAAGCTAAAATAATATATTAGCAAATATTTAAGCTAAAAAAAAAAAGTACTAAATAAAAAGTATTTATTTATATTTAGTAGTATAAATAATTTTACTAAAATCTTTTATAGCTAAAAAAAATATAATAAAGCTAAAATAATATATTAGCAAATATTTAAACTAAAAAAAAAAATGTTAAGCTAAAAGTATTTAAATATATTTAATAGTATAAATAACTTTGCTTTTATTTTTAATAAGCAAAAAAAGTATAAAAAAGCTAAAATAATATATTAGTAAATATTTAAGCTTAAAAAAAAAGTATTAAGCTAAAAATATTTATTTATTTTTAATAGTATAAATAACTTTGCTATTATTTTTTATAACTAAAAAAAATATAAAAAAGCTAAAATAATATATTAATAAATATTTAAGCTTAAAAAAAAATATAAAGCTAAAAATATTTAAATATATTTAATAGTATAAACAATTTTAGTTTTATTTTTAATAGTTAAAAAAAGTATAAAAAAGCTAAAATAATATATTAATAAATATTTAAGCTTATAAAAAAAATATAAAGCTAAAAGTACTTAAATATATTAAATAATATAAATAATTTTACTAACGTAGTTATTATTTATTATATAGCATAAAAAGTAATATAATAAAAGCAAAGTAAAAATAAAATTAACTATAATAAAATATTATATATTTTAAAAAATTATACGCTATTATTTTAAGTTATATTTATTTAAATTTTATAATATTAGCAATTAATATATTTTTATTATTTTATTATTTTACTTTTTTTAATTTTTTATAGCTTAAGCGTTTAAAAAATGCAAACTTTATTAGCTGCTTAGCTTATTCTTTTTTATGTTTATTTTCTTTAATTATATTATTTAACGTTTTATTATTTTTTTGTTTTGCTAAGCTACTTAAACTATTAATATAATAGCTTTTTTAAAAATATAGCTAAAGCTATAATTAAATGCTTTAAGCTTTAATAAGCTATTTTTTTAAAAAATATTTATTAGCTTTGTAATGCTTTAATTACTATATATATTATTAGCTAAGTTTTATTATAGCTATTAGCTATTATTAAAAATCTTGTTTTTTAAAAGGTATTTTATATTTAAACTTTTATAATATATTAGATATTATTTAAATATAGCCTTTACTAGCTATAGATTTATATATTCTTTTAAATTGCTAACTTTATTAATAAACGCGCTTTTAAAAGGTAAAAAGTAGTTTTTAGCTAGCAAATTAAGTTGTTTATAAGCTAAAAAAGCAACTAAACAACGCAAAAAAAATTGCGTATGCTTTATATTACTAGGTATTCTTGCTATTTATAGCTTTAGCTTTAGTTTTTATTTTTAATATAAATAAAATAATTAATGTTATTAAACTTTTCTGCTTTTAAATAAAAGATAGTTTTTGCTATTTATTTATAAATACATTTATAACTATTGGTTTTATAAATAATTAAAGACTTAATAATATATATATTGCTAAAAATATATACATTTATTTAGTAATTGCTTTATTATATAATTTTAATGCCTTAAATCTTATAAAAGCATATATTATCTTATAAGCAAACTAAATAATACGGTGCTACTTTTAAATGCAAGTGTTGCTTTCTTACATATTTTTTAGTTGCTTATATAAGTTTTTTTTTAATATTATAAAACAAGTATTTCTAAATAAGAAAAAATAAAAGCTTAACTTTTTAAGCAAACATTTAAAATATTTTTTTTATTTAGCATTTATATAATTTTTTTTATATTTTACTACTTTTTTTAATATTTTTTTAAAGGCTTATATAAGCAACTTAATTTTAGCTAATTTTTAATATTACTTTTTATAATTTTAATGTTTTAATGTTTTTCTTGTTATATTATACCATTTATACTAATAAAAACCTTAGATTTTAAGGTTTTTTTAAAGCTAATGTTTAGTCTTTACTTTTTTTAAGGTCTTTTAGGTTATATTCTAATAAAACTTTAATGTTACTATATAATATAATTTGTAATAATATGTAAATATTATAAGATTTTTTACTTATAGCTTAATTATTAATACTTTAATAGTTATTTAAATCTTATTTTACTTAATATAGCATAATGCTAATTTTTAGTTAATAGTTTTAGTTAATATAAGCATATTATATTATTATTATTTTTATTAGTTTATAATATGCTTATATTATAGCATATTATTATATAGTTTTATTAGTTGCTTTATTATTATATAGTAGTATATTATATAGTTATATTTTTTTATATATAAATATAACGTTAGCTAGTTAAGTATTAAAGTAGTATTATTAAGTAAACTTTATAATTTTTTTTTATTAGTAATATTTATTATTTATTGTTATAGCAAACTTTATAAAACGTTAATTTTTAGTTTGCTTTTATATAAACTTAGCACTTTTAACTATTATTAGTGCTTTAATTACAGCTTTTATGCTTGTTATTATCTATAAAAACTAATATGTTTACATTTTATAACTATTTTTTTAATCTTTTTTTCTTTTTTACTTATTATAATTTATTAATCCTTTTTAAGGCTTTATATAATATATAACATTTAATTTATTATTATCTTAAGAAAATTTAGCCTTAGTTTAAAGCTTATATAAAAAGTAAAAAAATAAATAATAACTTATTTTATATTAATAATATGTTTTTTTATACTTTAATTAAATTTAAAGTTTATTAACTAGCTAATAATAAAAAGTATTTAACTTATTTTATAGCTGCTATTAGCTTTAGTTTAATATATATTATAGCTATAAATATTAAAAGCGTTTTAAGTTTTATTGCTTTTTAAAGCGCTAAGCGCTATAGTTTACTATTAAATATATAGATTATTAGCGTTAATATTACAAGTGTTATTAGGTTTAAAACTATATATTATTACTAAAAGTATTTTAATTAAACTTACTTAGCTTTTTAACGTAAAATTATTTTATTAAGCAAACTTATTTATTTTTCTTTTTTTATTTAAGCTATTTAGCAAAACTAACTTGCTATTAATTTTAACTTATAATATTACTATATGCTAACTTTTAGTTATTGCTATAAAAGTAAGCAAAATAAAAGAATAAAGTTAGTTTTTTAGGTGTAATAACGTTATTATTTATTATATTATAGCTTTTATTATATATGTAATAAAAGTAAGCATACTAGGCTAAAAAAGATTTATTATATGTACTACTATTAAAATATGCACTTTTTATTGCTTTTATAACAATATAACTATATAAGTAACTATTTATATAAGATTTAGCTTTATAAATAAACTAAGTTTATTTTTATAACATGCTTTATAAATACTATAAAAGGTATAGCTAGCACTTTTAGCTAGATTACTAGCAATATTAATTAATTAAATAGTTAAAACTTACACTATAACGTAAGTTTTATAAAAAAGTTAATATTATAAGTAAAAATAATAAAAATAATATATTTATTAACTTTAAAGTATATATTAGTAACTAGGATATAAAGTTTTTACTTTTTAGTATAAACTTATTAATAAGTATATATTGCTTAAGTAATAAAGTTTATATTAAAAAGCTAAGCTTTAATTTAAAACTTTATATATTTTAGTTATATAGTATATAGTTTTTAGTTTAATAAAGTATTGCTATTTAAACTTACTTAATCTTTTAGGTTAAAAAGGTTAAAGATAATTTATAAGCTTTTATATTAGGTTTTAGTTTTAATAGTGCTATGTTTAGTAGTATATTAAATACTAATAGTAATATTAGTTTTTTTACGTTTTAAAAAAATAATGTTTTATTTTTACTAAGCAATTATTATCTAGCTTTTTTTTAGTTTATAAACCTTAAGTAATAATAGTTTATAGTAATAAATAAAATATATAGTTTTAATATTAAAGCAAAGTTATAATTTTATTTACTTTAAGTATAAGTTTTAGTTTTTAAAAGATTATAAAGTTATAATAGTAATATTAATAAGCTTTATTATATTAAGAAAAAAACATTAGTAGAATATAATATATATATTATAGTTTTTATGTATATTTTTTTATTTATAGCTTAATAGTTTATTTATAGCAATATTTTATCTTTTATATATAATATATTTAATTTAGATATAAAAATAAAAAGTATTAACAAAAAAGTTTTTAAAAGTAAAAGTAAAGCTAAAGCACGCTTTGCTTTAAAGATTTTAAACTTTTAAAATAATAAGTTTAACTTATTATATAAGCAAAAACATAAAGCTATATTTACTTTTTATTTTAAGATAAAACTATTATTAAATGTTTTTAAGGTAGCAGAAAAATTAACATTAAAAAAGCTAGGTATTACTTTTTTAGCTTTAAAAGTTAAAAACATATTTACTATTATATATTAAACTAAAAATAAAAAACTATTTAAAACTAATAAGTATAAAAAAATTAGTTTTTAGCAAAATTAAATTAATTAATAGATTTTTTATTTAAAACTACTATTTACTTTTAAGTTATTTATAAATTAATTTATTATTAATATTATTTTTTATATATTTAGTTTTAAATAAAATAATAGTTTTATTATTTTAATAAATTTGCAATTTTCTTTTAATTATTTTTTATTAACCTTTATATAATTATATAGGTTTTAGTTAGCTAAATATATATATAGCAGCTTTTACTTTGCTAGATATACTTTTTTTATATACTTATTAGTAATTAAAAAGTTGTTTTAGCATTTTAGCATTTATTTATAGTAGCATAGCATGTTTTTATTATTTAATAGTATATTATTAATTATTATATATTTTTTGTTTAATTTTAATAGTATTATATTTTAATATTTACTTAAGTAATAATAAAGCTTAAATAATTAAGCTTATATTATTTTATATAGTTTTATCTTGCTATATAAGTATAATAACTTAAGTTATATTATATAAGTTTAATATTAAATTTATAAAACAAATAATATAGCCTAAGGTTAAAGTTAAGTTAAAGTTAAAGTTAAAGCTAATATTAAAGTTAGTTTAAAGTTAAAGTTATAATTAAAGTTAAAGTTAGTTAAAAGTTAAGGTTAGCTTTTATAATTATATTTATATAATATTTATATATAGTATTAAAGTTAATATTAATATATTTATGTTAGTTAGTTTTAAAATAATTTTTAATTTAGTTTTAAATTAATATTAGCAATAACTATTTTTTATATAACTTAAGTAACTTATACTTTAATGCTATCTTTTTAAAAGTATTTTCTATATATATATAAATATTAAAGTAGTAAAAAATTAAGTTTTAAAGGTTAATTGCCTTAAACTATAAAAGAAATTCCTTTTACGTAAAAATTAGCACTACTTTTACCTAAAAGTTTTATTAAACCTTTTTTTAGTACTTACGTAGCTATTTTATATTATTGTTAATATATTCTACACTTTTTTTATAAAGGTACTTTTATATAGCTAGTTAATTTTTAGTAAAGCTAATATTAAAGTAAAAGCAATTAATATTAAATGTATAAAAGTTTTTAAATTATTTCTTTTAATTTTACTTTTTAATTATATAATAATAAAAAAACCTATCTTTATATAACTTTTATATTATATAAAAATAATTAAACTAAAAATTCTTTAACTTAACTAAAAATAATATAAGTTTTAGATTATATTTTAAATATGTTAAAAAAATAGATTTTATATTTAACTTAAATTTTTTTAGTATAAAAAAGTTATAAAAATTAAGTTTTTAAAAAAAACTTAAAATAAGTAATAGTTATAAAATATTAATACATTTTTAAAGTTATAGTCTTAAAATATATAATAATAATAGTAAATTAAAACTTAAAGTCTTAAAAAAAGTTAATTTATATCTTTATATAAGTAAAAGCTAAAAGGTAAATTATAGCTAATATAAGTTTAACTATATAAATTATAAGGCTAGTATATATAATCTACTATTAAAAACTATAAAGTTAACTAGCAATTTTAAAGTTAATAAAATAGCTAACTATTTACTAAGTAAATATAGCATTAAAATAATATCTTATAGTTTATTAATGCTACTTTTTATAAAAAATAATTAAGTTAAATAAAAAAGCATATTAATAATTAAATCTAACTTTAAACTTTTTATTTACTATATATTTTAATATAAAGTTTTAGTTATTTAAAAGATTTAATATATTTATTTTTATTATAAGCTTATATGTTTAAAAAGTATTGTTTATATTTAAGAAATGCTAGTTATTATTAATATTATTATATTTACTTATAGCTAACAGCTAATTATAACTAATAAGTTACCTAGCTTTATTAAAATTATAAAATACTTTTTAATTTTACTACTAAAAATTAAAAATAAATATATTTATATATAACTTATATTTACTAATATTTATAAAGTAATTAAATAATTTTAAAATTATTAGCTTATAAATAAATAATATATTTAGCTTTATAACTTTATTTTTTTTTTAAAAAAGAAATAAAAGCTATAAAAAGTAAAGTTTTAAATAAAGCTTAAAAAGGTTTTATAAATAAATTATCTAATAAAATTTAATAAAAGCTAAATTAACTTATTATTTAAAAGCAATATTATTTTAACTTAAAAAAGTTAAATAAGTTAATTTGCTAAATTTAACCTTTATATAAAAGATTTTATATAATAATATATTTTTTAACGTATAAAAAAAGCATATATTAGCAATATTTGCTAGCTAAAAGTATTATATAACTTATTAGCTATAGTATAAGTTATAAACTTTATACTAACTAATATATAAGCTTTAAACTAAAAGATTAAATAGCAAATAAATAACTAAAACTATAGCTTAATTTATATACTATTAAATTTATATTATATAAAGCTTTTTATTTTTATAAATAAATTATTTGCTAATAATGTTAACATAAGCTTTTAGCTTAAATTTTTTATTATATTAGCAACTAAGTATTATATAAAGTAAAATTTTAGCTTTAAAATAAAAGAAAATATTATATATTAAAACTTAAGCAAATATAAAAAAGTTATTAAAAATATACTAGCTAATAAGCTATATAATATAATTAATAGCTTTAATAATATAATTACTTTTTATATAATAATTTAAAAAATTATAGCTATATTTAAAAATTTTATAATTTTAGTTATTTTATGTTTAAATTTTAAGTTATTATATAACTATTTAATAAAGCTTAAAACTATATAAAAAAAATGCTTTATAATAAATATTATATTATTATAAAAGTTATATAAAAAAAAATAAATTTTTAACATATAATAAATTAATAGTAAAAATAATTTTATAAATATATTTATTAAGCAAACATTTAATTAAGCATTAAAAACTTTTATATTTATAAATAAATTAACTATATAAATAAAAGCATTTATAAAAAAAGCTTAAAAAAGTTATATATAATATAACTAGTTATAAGTTATAAAAATAAAAAATATATAAAAGTAAAACTATTATATAAAAAAAATATTATATAAATTAAATATTAAAAACTAAAGTAATAAAATAATAATAAACTTTTTTTTTTTTTTTACTTTTTTTTATTATATATAATATTTTAATAATTTTTTTTTTTTTTTTAATAGTAATATAAGCATTACGCTTTATAAAAGCGCTAAACATAAGCGCTATAAGCACTTTTTTAAAAACTAAAAATATATTAGCATATAAAAAATAGCATGCTATTATAATAGTTATACCTATTATATATATTTTTTTAGCATGCTAGCATTATTACTTTATAACTTTAAATAAAAAAAGCATAAAAATAGCTTTTATAGCAAATTAATTTTGCTTAAATATTAGCTAAAATATTTAACTATATAACTTAAAAAAAAATATTATAAAATAAAGCAGCAATAATAATATTTTTTTTTACTTATTATATAATAAAATATATTAGCTTAATAATATATTAAAAACTATTTATATAAAAATAAAAAACTATAAATATATATATATTTATATAAAAAACTTATATAAAAGCTTAGCAAGCTTTATTTTTTATAAAAAAGCTATAAACTTTAATAAAGCTGTTTTTTTTAGTTTATATAAAGTTTTAAAACTAAAAAATACTACTAATAATAAGAAATATAAAGCAAAAATAGCTAGCAAAAATAAGCAGGTTTATAAAGCTAGTAGCAGCTATTATTATATTATTTTAAATATTATTAATATAACTTATAAAGCAAAAAAAAATACCTATATATAATAATAATAGTAATAATAATAATAATAATAGTAGTAATAATAATAATATTACTGCTATTATTATTATTATTATTATTATTTATATAACTATTTTAAGTTAATATAACTTTAAAATAATAACTAAAATATATATATAATAGTATATATATATATATGTGTATATATATATACGTATATATATATGCTTAAAGAAAAAAAAGTAAAAAAAATAAAAAACTAGCTAAAAATTTTAGCTTTATTTATATATAAAAGGCTTTTTATATAATTAAACCTTTTTATTTATATATATTTGCTATATTAAATAGCACTTTTTTATTTAAACTAGCTATTATATATATAATTATATTATAATTATCTATTTAATTATATAAAAGCTAAATAACTAAAATTTAAATAAATTATAAGTATTACTATTAAATTAAATTAAAGCTAATATTTTATTTAAAAAGTAATTAGCTATATAGCTTACTTTTTAGTTTGCATATAAAAGCTTTTTAAGTAATTATAATCTTATTAAACTAAAAAAGCAATTTGCTATATAATAGCAAAAATAACAAATTTAAACCTGCATATAATTATTTATTATTTTATTTCTTTAGATTTATTATATGCTAAAAAAAACGTAGTTAAAAAAAAAATAGCTAATATTAAAAGCATTAATATTAACTGCGCTTAAAAGCACTTAAAAGCACTTAAAAGCATTAGCATATAATAATATTATTATATATAATAGTTTATTTTTTTATTTCTTTAGCTTTATATGCTAGCAAAAGTTTTTATATTAAGTAAAAACTTTACTTATATAAAAGCTTTTTTTTTTTTTTTTTAATTAAAGCATTTAATATAATATAATATAAGATTATATTTTATTTGCTTTATATTATATACGATTATATAAAGCTTATTTAATATTACTATTATTTTTAATACGCAAAAAAAGTATAAAAAAGCTAAAATAATATATTAGTAAATATTTAAGCTTAAAAAAAAATATAAAGCTAAAAATACCTATTTATATTTGCTAGTATAAATATCTTTGCTTTTATTTTTAATAGCTAAAAAAAATATAAAAAAGCTAAAATAATATATTAGCAAATATTTAAGCTTAAAAAAAAAATGCTAAGCTAAAAGCATTTAAATATATTTAATAGTATAAATAATTTTGCTGCTATTTTTAAAAGGCAAAAAAAGTATAAAAAAGCTAAAATAATATATTAGCAAATATTTAACCTAAAAAAAAAATGTAAAGCTAAAAACATTTATTTATATTTAATAGCATAAATAATTTTACTATTATTTTTTATAACTAAAAAAAATATAAAAAAGCTAAAATAATATATTAATAAATATTTAAGCTTATAAAAAAAGTATAAAGCTAAAAGTACTTAAATATATTTAATAATATAAATAATTTTACTATTATTTTTAATAAGCAAAAAAAGTATAAAAAAGCTAAAATAATATACTAGCAAATATTTAAGCTAAAAAAGAAAATATAAGGCTAAAAGTACTTGTTTATATTTAATAGCATAAATAATTTTACTGCTGTTTTTAAAAAGCAAAAGAAATATAAAAAAGCTAAGATAATATATTAGCAAACGCTTAAGCTTATAAAAAAAATGTAAAGCTAAAAGCACTTAAATATACTTAATAGCATAAATAATCTTGCCTGCGTTTTCTATAGCTAAAGGAAATATAAAAAGGCTAAAACAATACACTAGTAAATATTTAAGCTAAAAAAGAAAGTGTAAAGCTAAAAGCACCCGTTTATATTTAATAGCATAAACAACTTTACTTTTATTTTTAAAAGCTAAAAAAAGTATAAAAAAGCTATAGAAATGCTTGCTAATTATTATATTATAACTAGTGACTAATAATAAAAACCTTTTTTAATTAGTTACTAGTAGCTTGTTAACTAGAAAAAGCTATAATAATTTGCTTTTTTTAAAGGTAAATTGTTTTTATATAATATTATTATATAGTTCTTTATAAAAAAGTTAATAAAACTTTAGTTTATATTTTATTTTTAGTATAATCTTTTTATAAAGTTATATTTTTTTATTACTTTTATAAAAGATAGTTTTAAAAGAGCTAGCAAATTTATAGCACTTAAATGCTTTTATTTTATAGTTTTTAATATATTTATAAATAATATAGCTATTAAAATATATATATAATATATAGCTATTAGTTTAAGTTTAAAAACTAATAGTTTTTATTTCTTTTAACTTTACTATAGCTATTTGCTTTATTTGTTTTTTTTTTATAGCTATCTTGCTTTTTTTAGCTATTATAATAGCTTTATTAAGTTTTATATTAATATTATTTAGCTTTTTTTTAAGTTTTTATAATGCTTATATTTTACTTTATACTTTAGCTTTAGCTTTAGCTTAAATAAAACTAATAGCTTTATAAAAGATTTTAATATTTAGTATATTTTAAATTTTAGTTATAAAAAAGGTAGTTTAAAAGATTATTAACTTAATAATATTAGATAGTATAAGTTAATCTTTAGCGTATTTAATATAATTAAAAGCATTTTTAAAGTATCTGCTTAAGTATATAGCGTGTACTTATAAGGTTTTGTTAGCTAAGCTTTTTTTTAAGGCTATAAGGTTGCTATAAGGTTTTAGTTACGCTAAGCAATACGCTTAACTTTAAGCTATTTAGTAAACATTTAAAAAGTGCGTTTTAATGCTAAAATGCCTTTAATTTCTAAAAATCTTATACTTAATGTTAAAGTTGTTCTTTTAATTAATTAATTTTTACTTAGTTTTAGCCGCTTTTTTATTTGCAGCTATGCTTAGCTAGCAAAGCTAGTTAACTAGCTAATATAGCCTAAAAATTAATTTATGCTGCTTTACTTTGCTATGTTTTAAAAACTTAACTTATAACTAGCTATCTTTAACTTTTGCTTTATAATCTTTAACTTTTATTTACTTTTAAGTGCTAGTTTTAAATAAATAGTAGTTTTTTATTAATATATAAGTAATTTTAGTTTGCTTTTAAAGTTTATACTTTTAGTTTTATATATTGCTTACTTTTAGTTTTTACTTAATGCTAAGCTTTATTTATTTATTTTTTAACTTTAAATTGCTTTAAGATTTACGTTTGTTTTATAAATTTAATAGCTTTAATAGCTAGTTTACGCTTATTTAAAACTGCTTAAAAATTCTTTTGTTTTAATATATAGCCTAGTTTTTAGTTTTAAAAGTCTTTAAATCGTTAATACTAAAACAGTATATAAAGTACTATTTATTGCTTTTTGCTGCAGCTATATTTTAGGTTTATAATATTTAAAACCTTGCGTTAAAAAAGAAAATCTTTAAAGCTAATCTTTTTTATATATAGTTGCACTAAAATTATATTATATTTTTTGCTAAGCTTTTTATAAAGCTTAAATACTTTTTATATTAGTTTAAATATATAATAAAATATAGTTTTACTTTTAGTTTTAATTTACTAGCTTACTTTTTAATATTTATTAGCCTTTTTATAATTTTATATTTTTAAAGTTGCTTTAAATAAAAATAGCTTTTTTAGTTGTTTTGCTTTTTAGCTTTAAATGCTATTTTCTTTTTATTTAATAGCTTTTTTAGCTGTTTAGTTAGCTTTTTTGTTTTTTAAAATGCCTTTATAAGCTAAAATCTATTAGATTTTTATAAATAAACTATTTTTTTAAAAGTTTTAAATCTATTATATAATTTCCTTTAAAAGGTATGCTTTTAATTTTTTTACTAGTATAGCTAACAATTTAATAGCTACTTAATTGTTTATATATATAATAGCTTTTTTTTTTTTAAATCTTTAGTGTTAGTTTTTTTATGCTATTTATAATGCTATATTAATACTTTAAAGTTTTTTTGCATATATAATAAAAACTATATTTTAGCTTATATATGCTTTTTTTATCTGCTTTATTTTAAGGCATATAGCTGTTACGCTAGTATATTTATTAATGTTACTTTTATTTATATAAATTAAAAGTATATTTTTTTTACTTTTAAGTTTTCTTTAGTAATAAATTTTACTTGTTTTATATTTTCTTTTATATATATTATTAAGCTTTTTTATTAAAAAGATATAATATATAAAGGTATTATTTTTTAAGTTAATTTTATTAGTTTTTTTTATTTTTATATTTTTTAGCTAATATTTTATAATAAGCTTATATATTTTTATTTACGTTATATACTAAGCTTATATTTTTTTAGTTTAAAGATGTTTTAACTTAAAAGCGCTTTTTTTATTATTTTTATATTATATTTTTAAATTTATTATTTTATTAAAAAAAAGTATGTTTTAATGTTAAAAGCTAGTTTTAATGTTATTTTAAAAGCTTTAATAATTATTTTAGCTGCTTTTATTTAAATAGTTTATAATATCTTTAATATTTTTTTAATATAAGCTTTACTATATATATTTACGTTAAATTATATTAAGCATGCATATAGTATTTATAAAATAATAACTTTATAATAGATTTTTTTTATTTTGTTAAGCTTTACTTTTTAAGCTAAATTGCTTAAACATTTTATAGCTATAACTATTTTTATAAGCTTTTATTATATTTTTTTAATATATAGCTTTTAGGTAAGCTTAATATTTATAATAACTTTTAAGTATTTATATATTAGTTTTAGCGCTATTTTACTTTATAAAGTTTAAAGCTTTTATTTTATATTAATTTTTTTTTTTGCTTAAGTAAAATATATAAGTTAAAACTTTTTAGGCGTAAAAATAAACGCATATGTTTTTGCTTATTATTTTACTGTCTATAAAACTTTCTTTAGTTTATTGCAAGTTTTTTTTATTATATCTTTTATTGCTAAAATAGCTGTATTATTACTATATTTTATAGCAAAAATATTTCTTTTATTATAGTTATTAATAAAGTTAGCGTTATAAAAAAAGTAAAAAATAAAAAAAAGTAGTAAGCCTTATAAAATCTTTATAAAAATTTTATATTATATAAACTTATAGCTATTAATAGTAATACTTTTTTTTTTTACTTTTAAAAAGCTTTTAATTTATTTAACGATTTTTTTGTTTATTTTTTGCTTTTATAGGTTATATAATAGCTATTAATATAAAATATTATTAAAAGCTTTAAATATAATTAATAAAAAAAGATTTACTACTTAGCTTTTACTAGTATTTTAAGCTAAATATATTTTTTTAATAATAATATATAAAATATGCTTAGTTAACTTTAGCTTTTTTTTTTTTATATATATATTTAGTAAAAGCTAGTAAACTTTAGTTAAATAGCTTATTTGCTTTGCAATAATTACATTTATAATCTTACTTATTATATTTAAAAGTATTATAAAATAATATGCTTTAAAGGTTATATAATTATTTTTTTTAGTTTATATAATATAACTATAATAAATTGCTAAAAGTATATTAAGTAGTATTTTAAAGTAAAACTATAATTAAAAATTTATATAAAGTATATTTTAATTTATAAAAGCGCTGCTTTTAAAATTAACTTAAAGATTTTATTTAAGCTTAATATTTTAAAAGCTAATATTATTTAAATTATGTTTTTTATTTTTTTAGTTATTATTAATAGTATAAATATTTAGTTTATATATATAGCATTTTTAATATCTTTTAAATTAGCATTTAAAAAGGTTAAAAAAAACGTTTTTTTAAGCAACTATGCTTTTTTTTTAGTTTAACTGCTTTTTATTTAGTAATTAAATGTTTTAGTTTAAAAGTAACATTTAGTGCTTAGTTTTCTTTGTTTTTTGCTTACTTAGCAATTTTTTAAAAAAATTCTAGCAACTTTATTGCTTTTTTTACCTTTTTTTATTTAATTATTATAGCGCTTTTTTAATTGTTTTTATTTTAACGTTTTTTACTGCTTAATAAGTTTTTTATAATTTGTTAATATTATTTAAATTATATAAACGTTAAAGTTTTTTTGCTTTGCTAAGTACTTTCTTACATTTTTTACTTTATTTTTTTTTAGACTTGTTATAAAAATATTTTTTAAATGCTGTTTTATTAGCAGCTTTTTAAATAGCTATGCTTACGTTGCATATATAATTTTTAAAAGCTGCTATAGTTTTTAGCTTTTTTAGCTTTAAAAGCTTTTATGCTAAGGTTTTTTAAAATTTCTTGCTGCTAAGTTCTTTTTAATTCCTTGCTAGTTTTTTCTACAGTTACATAGCTTTTAAGTTAAATATAATAGCAATAAAAAAGTAGTTTAAGTTATAATTTAAGTTTTAATTTACTTTACTTTTTATTATTTTATTTGCTAACCTAATTATAATTAAGCATAAGTTAATTATTATATACGCTTTTGCTTTTTTATATATAATAGTTTTTAATAAAAGTATGTTTATAAAACTATAGTTTTTTATAATTTTAATTAAATTATTTGCTTTTTAATCTACTTTTTTAATGTTTATGCTTTTTTAAAGTTTATAATATAAGTTAAAGTTGCTAAAGATAATTTGTTTTTTATAGCTGTTTTTTTTAAGTATTTAGCGCAGTAAAAAAAAAACGCTTTATTTATTTAGCGCTATTTAACTTAGGTTATATATATTATAAATAATAAGTTGTTTTTTGTTTACTAATGTAATAATTTACGTGTAAATGTTTTTTATATGTTTTTTAAACTGCTATTTTAAGTAATTAAGTCTTTTATTAATAAAAAAGTATATTTTTGCTAGTTTTTTTTAGTTGTTACCTAGGTAGCATAAGTAGAACTAAGCTTTAGCTAAATAATATATAGTTACTTAAAATAAATTTTTTTATGGTTTTTAAACAATAAAGATATTAAAGTTTAATACTTTTAAATTTTTTAATATTATTACTATTATTATATTTTTTGCTTTTTAAACGTTATATTATAATATGTTTAATATAAGTTATTTATTTATTAATTTATATTAGTAGTGAGATTTATATGTTAGCTATTAAGCTGTTTTATTTATAAGTTACTATTAATTTTTTTAAGCGCTTTTTTAAATAGCGTTTTAATTTAGATTAGCTTTTAGCTGCTAGATCTTAAGCTAAGCTTATTCTTTTTATTGCTATATATGCGTATGTTTTTAGTGTTAACTTTTTTATGTCTTTTTTTAACTAGGGATTTGCTTTTAAAAGTCCTTGGTTTTTAAGTTTAGCTTAGCTTTTTAATAGTTATCTTTAGTTTTTTTAGTGTTAAATCCTAAGGCTTTTTTTTTATAATAAGATAGTAAACTAAGCGCGTATTATATACAGCTTATATTTTAGCTATTTTATCTTTCTTTATAGTTAAAAGTAAAATAAAAAGTAAAATATATTAAATAAAACTATCTTTAACTATTTACTTTTTTAAGTTTATATAAATTTATAATCTTTATTTTTATTATATATTGCTTTTTGTTTTTATATATATATAAAGATTTGCTTAGATTTTATTAAAATAACTAAATCTTTTTTTAATAGTAAAAAACAAGTAAGTTTTTAACCTTACCTTTTTATTTTAACGTATTATTAATTAGCTTAATTTTTAGTCTTTTTATATGCTTATAAAAAAGTTTATTAGTTAGTAGTTTAATAAAAATGTTTATTATATTATTAATAAAGTTCACTTTTTTAACTAAAATATTGCTATATTTAATAACTTTATGTTTAATAAAGTAATATATAACTTTAATATGCTTTGCTTTTTAATAAAGTTTAGCGTTTTTAATAAGCTTATTTGCTATATTATTATTTATATATAAGTTTATATAGTTAAAATATATATTTTATATTTTAAGGTTATTAATAAACTATTATACTTATATATATTCCTTTAAAGCATTTAAAGCAGCTATATATTTAGCGTTTATTATTGCTATTACTATTGCTTTTTACCTTTGTAACAAATAAAATATAAGGCCTTTAGCAAGCATTAGTATATATTTTCCGGTTAATTTTCTAGTAACTATATATATAGTATAGTTAGCGTTTAAAAAGCACTTTACCTGTTTTATGCCGTTTTTTTTAAATATATATTTATAGTTAATAGTTTTAACAAGGTATTTATAAATTTAAAGTATTACGTTTATATAATGCTAATTTAAATTTACTATAAATTTTATTATATAGTTAATAGTAAAAGCTATATTTATTTATATTTAATTGTTTAGCTATATTAACGCTTTTATTATTAATTAGTATTTTTTTTAAAAGACTTTATTATATTAAGTTATTGCTTGTTTTAAAACAAGCTTTACTATTATAAAAAAAAGCAAGTATTTAATATCTTATAGCTTATACTTTTAAAAGATATATTATATATACTTTTTTTAGCATATTTATATTTTATTTTCTATTTAATTAATGTTTATACTAAGATAATATATATATAATCTTTTATTTTTTATATAAAAGTGCTTATTTATATATTTTTTAAAGTTTATAGTTATTTTATTGCTTTTATATGTTATAAGCAAATTATTTACTTATATTATAATAAATATTTTATTATTATTATATATAAAAATATATATATTATATAATAATACTTTAAAACTTATTTTTACTATTATAATAATAAGTTTATTATATTATAGTTTTACTAAATGCTTTAGTTTATATAGTTTTTTTAATAGTAAAAAGATTTTTCTTTTAGGTATATTAAGCCTTTTTAGCGCTTTTATATATATTATTTTGTTTAAGTTTTTATAAAGGAATGCTATAATAGCGTTTATTATATATAGCTTAAGCTTATAAATTACTAAAAGCGCGATTATAATTTTATATAAAAAACCTTTTATAACTACTATAAATGTTTCTTTATAGTTTAAGCTGTTTTTTTAAAAAAAGCTTTAAGCAATTAATTGCGCTTTATATTTATTATAATATTTTTTTATTTTTGCGTTATAAAGCGTTTTTAGTTTAAAGGCATATCTTTTAGTAATAACTTTACATTTTTTAAATACGTTTTTAATATTTACAATTTTAAATACTTTTATATTTTTTAGGCTTTTATTTTTATTGTTAACTACTTTTTATTATTGTTAAGCTTATAAGGTACTTATTACGTGTTTATATTTTATAAGTTTAATTATAGTGTTACCTGTGGTGTTAAAAGCTATAGTAACTATAAGCGTGTAGTAGTTGCTTTTATTAAACTTTTTATGCATTGATTTCTTTTCTTGAAACTTGTAGACATTATCGTCTATTATCTCTATTTTTTTACTGATTGTTTTTAGGTTTCATGTCTTGTACTTTTTGTTTCCTGCGTTTCTTGTTCTTCTATCGCTGTTCCGTTCCTAATTGTTGATGATTTCTTGTTTTTTGACAAGATCTGGTTCGTAGGTTTTCCATGCAAAGTCTTTCCAATCTTCCTTGAGTTCCATATCATAATTCTTGTATATCTTGCAATTGTGTGATATTCTCGACCCATCTGGGAGATTGTATGTGCATCCTTTCGGCGCGTCGTGGAGTCCTCTCATGTTGTCTCGCATGCACCCGTTGCATGGTCCTTCTGCATTGCATTCTTTTTTCCTCTCGCGACATCTGACGCATTCGAGTTCATACTCATCATGTCGTTCGTCTAGTGGCGGTAGTTTATTTTTGTGCATGGAGTACTCTTCTCGTATCGTTCCCTCAGCTCTCGTGTATACGCAGGCTACTTCGTCCTTTCTGCACGTTGTGCACGGTTTTCCTCTGTCGCACAGTTTGCCTTTGCCTGCGCAGCTGTTGCATTTAGGGAGCGTTTTGCTTTTTTCCTTGACGCACCTGTCTCCCAGGCCCTTCTCAAGGCACCGTTGACAGGGGGTTTTCCCGTCACAGCTCCGGCAATGTCTGGTATTGCACCTAGTGCATCTTTCTTCGAATGGCACAGTTGGTATCATCTGGGCATGTTTGGTCTTTACTCCTTGGCTCTCCATCCCAGTCATTGCGTTGTTTTTGTCGACGATTCCATCCATCCTGTGATGGCATTCGTGGTTGTGTTTGCTGCAGCGGGCGCACTTATCCGATCCTTCCTTCCAAACGCATGGTTTGCCTTTGAGCGTGCATCTCCTACATTTGTCATCCATGTTGTGATAAGTTTCCATCACAGGGTTTTCCTCTTTGGAGATGCATGAGCGGCTGTCGCGTTTGCAGCCATGGCATTTCTCTTGTCCGGGAATCTATTTACATATTTTGTTTATTTGTTGACACCGTCTGCATGCGTGTTCTTATATGTTTGTTGATATACTCGGTAATAAAGTTAAAAGAGCCAAGCTTTATATTGTATACCTCTTCCAACAGGTTAAGTAATGCTTTCTCATCTGTAATAAAGTAGCAGTCTCGTAAAGTAACCATAGCCTTTATAGGATTTCGTTCGTCCTTAATCTCGTCTGCAATAAGGTCGCAAATTAATTCGTCAATCAGTTGTCTAAGCGATCTAATCTTAGCTTTGTTTGTCTTGTATCTGTCGTTTGCAATCTAGTATTTCAGCAAACTACGTCTAGCGTCTACGGTTTTACCTGTTGCAGTAGTATAGACAATATTGTCTTCTTCGTTAGGAGGTTCCATAATTAGTTCCTCTCCTCTAAGGATGTCCTAGAGATCGTGTGCCTTTGCTGCTTTGTCAAAGTATCTTCTCCATTTAAAGTAATTGCGTTTACCCACAAGTTTGTGCTCTCACCGTTAAAAAGTCAATATCCGGTGCCATGATATCTCACCCGGATCCTCAGATCAACCAGCTAACTCAGTGTTCTGTGATAGAAAAGAGCTCATAACCAGTTAGAGGTAAAATAAGAAGTAAGATATATTAAACAGAACTATCTCTAACTACCTACTTTCCTAGGTCTATATAGATCTGTGATCTTTGTCCCTGTTACATGTTGCTCCTTGTCCTCATACATATGCAGAGATCTGCCTGGATTCCACCAGAACAACCAAGTCTTATAAGGCATTGTCCGCTCCATGCGGCGTGTGGTCCCTGGCAAACCGCACACTTCCTGGGTGCGGTGGTGTCGATCCGGGTAGGGCAGTCTCGTGAGCTATGCTCTTCGGCGCAAATGCCACATGCTTTTGTTGCCCTGCACTAGGTTCCTATGTGGCCGTAGTTCTAACACTAGAAGCATTGCTTTAGTTAGCTCTTCTTATTATATAGTTTGCACTAAAACATTTGCTTTTGCTAAATAAGTCTTTTATTAATAATTTTATTAATATCTACTAAGTTTTTAAATTTAATAATAATAAATAATATAAGTTTTATAAAAAACTTTTTTAAAAGCTATTTTATATATTTAATTTTTATATTTAAAATAAAAAGTTTATTATTTAATAATATTTTATTTTAAATATTTTTAAATTTATTTATATTTATTAAGTTTATTTAAATTTTATATATAAATATTTTATATATTAAAAGCTATATAAATATTTTATTTTTAATTTTATAAGTTTAATTATTTATAAACTACTTTAAAGTTTTTATTTTTTTAATTATAACTATTTTAATATTTAAGTTTTTACTTTTAAGCTAATTAAAAAATATTATTTTAATATTTATTATATATTTATTATTACTTTATTTAATAATATAATTAATATAAGCTTTTAAAGTTTATAGCTTTAAAGTTTATAATAATTAATAAGTTTTTAATATTTATAATAATTTTTTTTTAAATTTACTTAAAAAATATTTAAAAGTTTTATATATTATATATATTTATTATTAAACTTTTAATAGCTATTATAGCATAAAAAAGCATAATAGCTATATAATTTTATATTTTATTATTTTTAAATTTTTTTATTATAGCTATAATTATTTTGCTTATTTTAATTGCTTTTTTTATAACTTTTTTAGCTTTATTTTTACTTTTTATACTTTTTTATAGTTTTTTTTATAGTTAAATATTTATATATTTTATATTATCTTTTATTTTATTTAAAGTAAATAATATTATATTTATAGCTTTTTTAATTTTATTTTATAATATATTTAAGGTTTTTTAAATAAATTAAATATTAAATATATTTTATATTTTTATAATTAAAAATAATATTTTTAAAATAGTTAATTTAATTATATTAGCAGAAATAAATTAATTTTAAGCTTGTTTTATATAAAAAAAAGCGTTTTAAAAGTATTTGTTAATATATATAATATGCTTATATAATTTAATTAGCTATACTTTTACTTAAAGCTATAAAGTTATTATAGTGCTTTTTAAGCGTATTAAGCAATATATTATATATTAAGCTATTTAATTAACCTTTTAAAATAGCGTTTAAGCTTTTAATTATTGCTAAATTCTAAAAATTTTATATTTAGTATTAAAGAAGTTTTTTACGTTTTTAAGTTTTTAATATTAAAGTTGTTTTTTTTTTTTCCTTTTAATAAAGCAAGCAGTAATAAATTTAAAAAGCAGTGTTTTATAAAAGTAATAATAAATTAAGCAAGCGGTATTTTACTTTAAAGCAGCTAAATAAATTAAGTAAGCAGTAATAAAAATAAAATCTTTAGGTAGCATAAAATTTATTTTTAAGCCGCGTTAATAAAGTTACCTAGCTATAGCTAACTAACTATAGCTATAAATAAAAGTAACTAAAATTAAATAGCAATTAATTATTTAAAGCCTTATTAATTTAAATTAATATTATATTAATATAACTATATAGCTTAACTTTTTATAATAATAGCTTAATTATATAAAGTAAAATAAAAGTAAAAAAAATAAAACTTATATATTTATAATTATTATATATATTAATTTATAAATTATTTAGCGCTTTTTAGCATTTGCTATATTATAAATAATAGTAAGCTATAAGTATAAAATTAAAATTATTATTTTTTTAATATAATAAATAAAAAAAAAAAAATATTTAAGTTTTTGCTAAAAAAAGCAAAAAATAAAAAATATTAATATTTAAAAAAATAAAGTTATTAAATTTTAGCTAGTTTATAATAATTAACTATTAATATTTAATAATAGTTTTTTATTAAAAGCTTAATATAACTTTTATTTTAAAATAGTTAAATAATTTTTAAACTATTATAAATTATATTATTTAACTGTTATAAATAATTATAAATTGCTAATAAAATAGCTAATAAAACTATTGCTAGCTTTTATATAACTTATAATATTATTTTAAATGCTTTATTTTTTATAAAATTTTAATATTAGCTTTTATAGTAAGCTAATATATAACTAAAAAAAACTTTAAATTTTTAAACTAATAATAATATTTATATATTTATTAACTTATAGCTAAATTTATATTTAATAAAGTTTTATTTAAATATATAAATTATTATAATAAAGTTTATATATTATAATAAAATAAAGCTTATATATTAGCTACTAAAAAGTTTTAGCTATAAGTTATTATTTATAATTTTAAAAGCTTTTTTTTATATTATTTTTTTTTTAATTAGCTTTTAAATATAAAATTTAGTTTAGCTAGATTTGCTGCTTTATATAAAACTTTATATTTAACCTAGCATATTTATTATTTTTTATAACTTTTAAGCTTTATAGCTAGCAGCTTTTAAAAAAAAAATAGCTTAAAATCTATTTAATAAATTAATTATTTTATAAAGTTATTAATAAAATAAAACTACTAATTTTATAACTAATTTAGCTATTTTATTATATGCTTTTTTTAAAGCTATTATATAAATAACTTTATTTTTTCTTTAAATTATAAAGTAATAAAATAATATAGCTTTATTATTTATTTAAACTAAAAGCTTTTTTTTATATATAAATGCTTTATAAACTATTACTATTTAAAATAATAAATATATTTTGCAATTAGTTATTAATATATATAATATTATATAAATTTATATTAATTTAAAAAACAAAGTAAATTTTATATTTTATAAATATAATTAGCTAAAAGCTATAAGTTAATATTAACTATAATTATTTTAGTTGCTATTTTAAATGCTTATAAATATTATATATAAAACTAAATAAATTAATTTATTTTTTTTTAATTTAGTTTATATTATATAAAATATTATATTTTAATAAAAATATTTTAAAGCAATTTATTTAACTATAAACTTATATTATATAATTTTTACTATAGTTAAAATTAGCTAAAAAGTATATATTATTAAGTTAATTAAAAAATTTATTTATAAATAATTTTATTATTATAAAAAAATATAAGCTATAAAAAAATTATATAAATAATTAAGTTAAAAAAAACTTTTATAGCTATAATTTATATTTATAAGCAAAAAATAAGCTAGCTTTTTTTATTTATTTTATAGCTTTACTTTTTATTTAATAACTATAAATTATATTGCTTATATGCTAATATTTATAAAAGTTTATTTAAAAAGTTTTATAAAAAATAAAATTAGTTTTTTTTTTTTTTTTTTTAAGTATTTTTTAAAGCTAAATATTAATTTTAGCTTATATTTTTAAAATATAGCTATATAAAACATAATAAAAGTAGCTTTTATTAATAAATAAAATATTTTATTTTTTTTTAAATATTAAAATATTAATAATAATAGTTTTAAATTAATAATATTAAAACTAAAATTAATAATTAATTTTAATTAGCTTTAAGCATTTTTTTTATTATAAAAAACTAATTTTAAAAAAATAAAATAAAAGTTAATTTTATTAATATTATTAAATATACTTTTTAAAAGTAATATTATATTTATATATATAATATTAAATAATATAACTATTAGTTATTATTTAATAATAAAATTAATTATTATTATTTATTTTTTTATTATTTTATATATTATAATTATTTATTTTTATTAATAATAACTTTTTTAATAATATTTATTTTTTTTTACTTAAAAGCTTTTTTATATAAATATATTAGTATTAATAATATTTACTTAGTTATAATATTTAAACTAGCATTTTTAGTTTTTTAATTATATAGTAAATATTATAAAAATAGCTATAATTATTTATTTTATTTAAACTTTGTTAGATAAGGCTTATGCAAAGGTTTCTGCTTTATAAAGCAAACGTAATATAAGGGATTCTAGTTTTAGATGCTAGAACCTTTAGTCCTAGAAGCTTCCATACTAATACTTTAACATTTGTATGCACTATGAATAGCTATCGATGTTAGTTACCGGCAGCGAATAGGATAGCCCCTTGGGCATGTATTTGAGCGCCCATCGCCTTTTAGCATTGACTTACTGAATGGAACATTACCGGCGAAGATTTCCGTCGAGTGTACAGAATTCATATATATTGGTTCGCATATTGCGCGTCACGCGACCAAACTGGTTAGAGGCGGCGAAAGTTATGGTCTCGCTTATAGAAGCAGGCCACACTTTCTCAATGTTAAGTCCTTCCTTCAACGACTTTGGCTACGTAGATTTCACAGCAGGGGTCTATGGCGCAGATCAAGTTCATCATTTGAGACCCGTGTGGATTGGATGAGAAGGACCAAGAACCCATCGTGTAATTCTCATCAACAAAGGACTGGCCCTTAACCACCCGACGATCCCCCTCCTGGTATTGATTCAAATCATTCGCAGCATTCTCCATTTCACCCTTAGCTTTCGTGGGACCAGGTGTTTGCTGACTGGGCGATTCGGATACGTATGTTAGCGGATCTATGTTCATGATTCCGTTGTCAATTACAGCTATTCTAGTCGGTCTGAACGGCGCTTTCCTAGAGATTATATCGTAAACATGATTGCGGTATTTTAGAATGAAAGGTGATAGTTTCGGAATTGCTCGTTTGGCGCTGTGTTTATGAAGGGTCAATTATTGTGGCTTATCACTGCCGTAGCCAAGCTTTGGTACACTTCCATTTCGGAAATCGTAGGTTGTTCCTCCGTAGACGTCGATATCGAAGCCCATGAAGCAGTCATCATCCGTCTCTCCAATAAATAGAACTGCCGCAAAAAGCTCTGGTGGCACGCCCTTGGTCTGAATTCTGCTTTGTTCCATGTACCATGTAACTCCAGCTCTCTGTTTTGTATGATGATCCGTGACCGGGGCAGCAGATGCGGTGTCGTAATAAATCTGCTCGAAAGCGATCTCTTTCTCACGAATGAGTTCTGCACGTGCTTCGGTACCGTAGAAACTGGCACCGATACTGGCCTTCTTCTTGTCCATTTGCCTGTGTATCATTCTTTGCGGGCCTGTAAGCTGTAGCCTACGGAATGGAGCCTATGCCTCCAAGATTGGGTTGACCTTTGGACCGGTCTTCGAGTTTTTGAGCGTCAGTGTCGCAGCGACTGCTCGAACCCGAAACTCCGGTTTGTGACACGCAACGACTATCTTGAGGATCACAAGGCTCATCCTCTGCCCCTCCCTAGAATTATCTCCGAGCGTATTCTCATGACCGTCTACCGCCAGTACTCGCTCAACCGTGGCAAAGTAGTCCGACTTGCGGCTATCGTAGATCAAGCCGCTATTAGGATCTGCCCTGTAGGTCTTCACACTCCCCTTTCGGGCTTGTTCGTCGGTATCCCACTTCTCGAAAAGGTCGAAGGTTATAGCTTCATTGAAAGTTGCATACTCTTGATTGGCCATATTGTCTTGGTATTTGGCTCTGGCTTGTCTGATTCGAAGAAATTAGTGTAGGGCAAAGTTAATAAGAAGTTATCTGGCATCTCCCAAGTCACGACAGCGGAACTCTCGTCCTTATATAAGCACCACTCACAAAAAGTATTTATACTATCTCGTGTGATTAGAGCGAAGCCCGCTTCCCACACCCCCAACACTAGGACATACCCGCATGAATGCTACAGTATTACCACTGTAGATGATCCCAGGGGACTCCAGGGGAGGGTTCTTAATAGCGAGCATGGAGTGATGTTATACCACCTCCCCAGGCCATTCGTGATATGCAGGCTGCGCAGGCGCTCCGCAAACGGATGGTGTGCGTCGGCCGCCTCTTCCCATAGATCGACTGGACATCACGTCTTTCCGCTCATTCACTTGCCCGGCCATTACCCCGGCGGTACTATCTTCGGGTCGCCTGGAACCGTTAGGCTACTTTGGGTTGTCGAAGCGGTGATGCGATTATATATCCTAAGAATTCTCACTTTTTAATACTGTTGTAAATGACATCCTTCATGGCCTCATGATAATAGCTCCAAAATGGATAGGTACAATGAGCAGGGATTAGAGTAGAGTGAGTGTGGTTCGCGGCCCATCCAGTAAGGTACTTTACTAAGCTACACCATGCTTACATAGCGTAGATAGAACAGGGCCTAGACCTGTAGGACACATTCTAGTGCGCCAACGAATCGCATCCCATTCTACCCAGTTATAAGCCTACATTTGCGGCTTACACCTCTGCACTATGTAGCATACTCGGTAAGTGGGATTACGGATATTGCGATCATTACGGTAAAATACTGTTTCAACTCCTACCCTTTCGAGCACAATTAACCCATTAGGACAATGTTCCCACAGGTTAATAGCGCGTTGCGACATCATGTAGATCCCAGCCGTTCTCATCGCAAGACTATGTGGATTACGAGCCGCGCGATCATATTACCCCTGTCCGACAAGGGTGTAAAGCTCATGACGATCTACCACGTATCTAGTGTACCAGTCGGAGATTGTGAAGCTCTCCAACTGGCCCATGCAACACAGCGCAAGATTCCCTCGTTCAACTTTTGCAAAGGCGACTCACCTTGGAGTAAGGTCACCAGGGATCGCGCGACTCTTTGTGTGTTATTTGGGGAATTTAGCGAGACTAGCCGGTGACAGGAGCATCAGATCCGAGGTGCAATCCGGAATATACTGGAACGCGTACCTAGGCCATGGAGGAGCCATCCTCGCGGCCAGCGCAAGGCGCCACGGCGGAGCCGAGCGAAAAGGCACACGACACCTCGGAAGCCTACCAAGCATGGAAAGCCGAGCAGACGGAAGGCTTCTGGGAGTCGATCAAGGCCAATAAGCGCGCCGTGCTGTGGTCGATGGCGATATCGATCTCTATCATCATGGAGGTGTGTGCGCGCCTTGGCGGTCTCCTGCGGGCCTGAAAAGAGACACTAAAACATCGAGATAGGGATACGATACGGCACTTATCAACTCCTTCTACGGATACCCGGCTTTCCAGCGCAAGTACGGCGAGTACGTGCCGGAGCTCCAAAGCTACCAGCTCAGCGGCGCCTGGCAGGCTGGCTTGGGCGACGGCCAGATTGTGGGACTCATCATCGGCGCCTTCATCAACGGCTGGGCGTCGTCGCGCTTCGGCTATAAGAAGACGGTTCTTGTGTCGTTGGCCGTGTTGAATGCGACGCTTTTCGCGCTTTTCTTTGCACCGTCCGTGTCCGTGCTTCTCGTCGGCCAAATTCTCAACGCTATCCCACTTGGCGTGTTCGCCACGACGGCTCCGGCTTACGCGTCCGAGGTGGCACCGCTTGCGCTTAGGGGCCATCTCGCCGTCTATGTCAATCTGTGCTTCGCGATCGGCCAACTCATCGCCAACGGCGTTCTTCAGGGGCTTGTTGACAACCCTACGCAATGGGCCTACAGGATCCCGTTCGCCCTGCAGTGGATCTGGCCACTGCCACTCATCATCATTCTGTCTTTCGCCCCCGAATCGCCGTGGTTCCTCGTGAAGATGGGGCGGTATACCGAGGCCAAGAGCGTTCTTCGGCGCCTTGCCGACAAGTCCGACGCCGATGTTCACGCCACGGTGGCGCAGATGACTTATACGATTGAGCTTGAGGACGAATTGGAGGCGGGCACGTCCTACCTAGACTGTCTCAGGGGCGTCGACTTACGCCGTACGGAAATCGCCTGCATCGCCTGGGCTGGTCAGGTCCTCTCAGGAGCTATACTAGCGTATAGCGCGACGTATTTCTTCCTGGCTGCGGGCTTGGCCGTCGATGATGCATTCAAAATTGGTGTAGGGACAAACGCACTCTCCTTCCTGGGCAGTGTGCTTTCATGGGCACTCATGATTCGGCTCGGGCGCCGTACCATATACCTCGCGGGCATCGTAACACTCACGGCGATCATGCTAGTCATCGGCGTAGTCTCCGTGTCGACGAAGACTGTCGCTGGCGTTTGGGCCCAAGCTTCGCTTCTGCTCATCTGGCATTTCGTCTACTCTCTCACCATAGGGCCGATCGCGTTCGCTATCGTTGCCGAGATTTCAGCGGTACGGTTGCGAGCGAAGACGGTCGTGTTGGCTCGTAGTGTGTATAACGTGGCGCTCATCGTTGCCGCAGTATTAGGACCATACATGATCAACCCCTCAGAGTGGAACTGGCAAGGGAAATCAGGGTTCTTCTGGGCCGGTCTCGCTGCCTTGACGGCAGTCTGGGCCTTCTTCAGGCTACCAGAATCTAAGGTACGCGCACCGTCGCCCGACATTAAGCACATTCCTTTTTCGGGCATATGCTAACGCGGTTCAACTTCTAGGGTCGTTCATACGAAGAGCTTGATTTGCTGTTTGCACAGCGTGCATCTGCTCGCAGGTTTAAATCCACAGTGGTAAAGGTGTACGAAGAACCGTATAGCAATCACGACCTATAACCGTCGCGGAATCGTGGACTGCAGAGTTACATGTAATTGGAGTCTACGAGATAACGGAGGTAACCACCGCAGTAACCTTCGAAATATCTATGCTTTAATATCGTGTTATAATCTTAAAATATGTGTAATCTAATGCGTATTCCTTTATACGGATACTACGTCAGCTCCAAGTGGTACGCTGTGCAAGCCGGCTAAAGTCACCCACCTTCAAGAGTATTCAACTCGATTAAGAGGGGAATATGACGACTTCATTCAGATCGCCAACACCTTCTCTATGGCCCTTTAGTTGAACGAATCATTCAGTATGGCAGCTCGAATGTTACTATTCTCGGTAGGCGCTCTCGTAAGCCTAATCGAGTGCTCCCCGACACCAGCGGCTACATTAACTACAGCTTGCAAAGCAGACAGCACATCTTTATCCTGGGAAATCACAAATTTTGAATGGCGCACTGGGTATACAGTGTGGTCGTACTCCGTCGGGGTAGGCCCAGCACCTCCGCCGCCACCAACCCAGTTCTACAACTGCGGCGAGGCAATGCTGCGAATGAACATCACGAGGATAGATACCGGCGCCGGCACTACCGCCATTTCGACTTATACGCAGGAGCAGGTCTTCCCATGCGTTGAGCAGACGAATGACGCAAAGCTAGCCAATATTACGGACCTGACGGACTACAACGCGGGGCCCTGGGGGCCTCCACCGCCGAGCCCGCATTGGTTTACATGCGACATAGACAACCAGCTCTTCATCTTCCCGAACGGTAGCGTTGACCCATGGGCGAGCGCCACTCAATTAGACAACGTGACCACCCAGATTCGCATGGATCCCGTGAAGATGACGCTCGAAATTGGGCAGAGCTGGGCGTGCGATGACGGAGGGTCCGTGTATGTTTTGCTCTCGCTTCTTTCTCTACGTCATACCCCGTTACGGTCATTGGTAGGTAGATTAATAATGCTGACTTCTCACCATCTACAGGGGCCAATTTGAGCTCACGGGTATGGCCGACTTGCCTCCTCTTGCATGTCGAGGGCGCTCAAATCTCGAGTCCGACGCGAATTTCCTTATTAATTCACCCGTAATGCACGGGAATGGGTACGGCGCTCAGGTGCTTAACGGCAGCGTGTGCACAGGACCAGCGTTTGTCATCAAGGCACACATATCGTGATGACCGAAGGGGTTTTATCAATAGCACTGCGTACCTCGTGATCAAGTACCGTCATCACACCGCGTTGTTATACTAAATCTCGAGATTATACACGATTATATCTTAAGTCTCTCCAATAATAACATTTGTTGTTTCTATACACCATTCCCAGTCTATCTATCATCTACACATATTCCACGTTACAGGACACGGGTTTCAAGTAGATGTTCAAAGGCAGCTTGATCCAGACACTGTAATTACACCTTTTGGTGGAGCCAATTCGTACTATTTTCCACAACCTTATAGCACCCTTGTTGATTATACCATTGCTACCAAGACTCCGGCCCATCACGGCTCCATGCATCCTACTCGTCGATGAGTGATATGAGCTCGGACGAAGTCTTAGAAGAAATTACCTGCGGTTTGGATATCTTTGAACCCTTCCAGAATAGAATAGCTCGTCATTTACTACGAGCGTCAATGTGGTAGACTCCCCCCCACGCCTCGCGTATTGACTGTATTTCCCACCCACCACTAGCCCGAGATCATAACCAGCCATATTCTCGTTCTAATCTTATTAATTCTCAAGGTTTATTAGTAGGCGGTAGAGGTAAGGTTTTGGGGATACCTTACCACGTCTATACCTTTACGTTTGACTTGGCGCGCGAGTGCTTATCTTAGTCTCTATTCTCATGATAGATATTTAACCTCAATGTGTTCTCTTCGTTGTGCTGGCCCCTATTAGTGTCTATCATGTCAAAGGGAACTACTCACTACTTAAGTATCTAACCTTAGTTTTTGGGGGTCATTACATCAAATATCTAGGTACCTGGCATCGGCCTTCGATCTTTATCCCCAGCGTCTGGCGCTTATGTTCGTCGAGATCGCCAGAGTGCTCAAATGTGGTCAGCCCGAGGTGGTGTAAGTGGCCAGCCATAGCTACGTCTACCTAGGGAAAATGGCTCTATCACGAGTCTGAGAATGGGTGAGCCTGAATTGTTGAATTAGACGCGTTCAGTAAGTGAGTCAGTAGAAATCCATCACGAATTAGAACATGGGGGTCTAGATTATATCATATGAATCGACTCTATCAAACTGCTGTATGAGATGCCAGATCACTTCTCCTCTTCAGATCAAATCCCCGCATCCCCCCGAACGGAATATCAAAGCAGCGACCGAAGTCCCTACGCCATATTAATATTGTGAAGAAGTGCCTCTAAAAGCTTGACGCACCTGTAACGTTGACAAATTGTCTCCCGCCGATCCGCCATCATGAGGTTGGAGCAACACATTTGCTAGTTGCTTCTTTGACTCTTGAACTTTGATAACTTCCTAGTCCAATGTTACTATCGAACTTCTCTAGTCAAAACATTTTAACCTACTTCTTCAAATGAGTTGCGCATGTAGAGTCGAACGGTCGTGACTGGCTGCTTCTGACCCAGTCTATGGATTCGCGCAAGGGCTTGTTCCTCTAGGGTTGGGTTCCTCGAGTTCCCGTTAAAATCTCCTAGCCACCAAGTATAGAGCTAAATACTTACCAATGGGGCTCCATGAGGTACGCACGCGAAGCGACGGTCAGAGTCAGGCTGTTGAGGTTGTCTGTAAGCGTGAAGCAATATGGAACGAACGGATGCATTGCTCACCCAACTGCGCCGCACGATAATGTCAGTAGCATGATGCGAATCTCCGGGTCATTGCGGAACCTGGATACGACAGCTCCCCTTTCGTTCTGTGGTACCTTTCCATCAAATCGGATGTGCTGGATTGAGTTTCGATCGAGGCCGGCTTCGACAAGGTCTAATGTGAGTCGCCAAGTGGAAAAGACGACACTATGGCGGATCAGCTCTCGCACTACATCGTCGGGTGTTAATAAAGTGTCGTTCCTACCATTTAGTATTTGGTGGTAAGCTCCTGAGATCTGTGATGAGTGCTTCAACCTTCGACGACAATCTTGTGGGCGAGATTGGTAGCGAAAGGGAGTCATGAATCTCCTCAAAGGCATCGCCACCTGTAGATACAGATGCAAAGGCGCAAACCGGTTTATGGCCACAATCTACTGTGTAACTACCTCTGTTAAGAGTTCGAGTGCAGTCACTACAGAGGAACTTCATACAACTCGAGAACTGAGGTTCGGGAGCTGCCGTAGTTGGTTCGTCTAGTAAAGATTCCGCAAAGTCTAGAGACAGCGAGCAATGCATACAAACTAGAGGTTCTATTGCTCGTCTGGAGTTGAAGGCTTGTTGCGCGATCTTCGGCCAGTCCTGATCGGCCTGAGGCTCATGCCTGGCATGATATTGTAGTCCAAGATCGGAGAAAAGTCGAAGAGCCTCGATTTTCCGAAGGGCATTGGCGTGATTGTTGTGCCTCAAGCTTCCATTATGACCATAAACAGCTTCATCAATACTGTATATGGCCTGTTTGCGGAGATGCTCATACGCAGCTCTTTCGTCAGGTAAAAAGTCCACTGGGAAAAGTAGGTCCTGTTTTGGAGGTAAGTCAATCGCTTCCTTGCTGCGTCGAAGTAGTAGGCACGCCGATAAATATTGAAGCCTCTTTACAGCTTCCTCGTCTTCTCCGGACTTCCAAAGAGAGGATATAGCTGCTTCAAATTGTTTCATGTCATCATACGGTGTTGCTCTAATAAACTTCAGCAGGGATGCTAGATCAGAGAGTCGATTCTGAACCGGTGTTCCAGAAACAGCCCATCTAGAAGAGGCACCAAGGGCACACACTGCCCGTGACATTGTCGACCTCGCATTCCGAATGAAATGAGCTGGAAAATCGCCTAAGCCCCTTTCGTCACATGATTCTCATGGCTGTTCAGTCTTACCTTCGTCGAGGATGATTCTCTTCCAATGAAAAGAGAAAAGGAACGAATTATTCCCATCCTTAGCCCCTTTCCATTCGGCCGAAACGGTATGGTATGTTGTTAGGACTATGTGCTGTGCGCGAAGTTCGTCTAAGCCGGCGATTTTATGTTTGGCGTGGTGGCGCCGCCATTTTAACCGATTTTCAAAGACGTGTCTATAATATTCCCGTCAGAGCATGTTCTAAGACTACCTTGAGAGTTATATACTCAGATAACTGCTCTTCCCACGTGTCAAGAACTGTTCGAGGTTAGTTAGAAGGTTCGATAAGTTGTGGGATTTTACCTACGAGGAGGTGGTATGATAATGAGCGACGTTTCGACCTCGGGAGCACCTGGCAAGCGATCGAAGGTGGCCATTCTTTCTCCTCGGGGGTTGTCAAGATCCGAAGCAACTAGGGCTATCATCGTCAGAGTCTTCCCAAGACCCATAGTATCAGCAATAATGCCGCCACAAAATTGGGGCGGTTCCTCAGTCAGATAGGTGTTGGAAACTTTATTTATGAAGCTAGAATAGTCAGTGTGGCATATGATTACTTCTTTGGTATGTAAACGTACTAAGTCCCATGGTCGGTATGGCGTGCTTCCCAGATATCGATATACTTCTGATCAAAATTCCAACCATTTTCACGCTGCGTCATGAACGTGAGCGCTTGCTTCTGGTGTCTAGACCTGATGTCAGTCACAGAAGTAAAGAAGATAGACACCAGAATATAATCTGCTAGTCGGGGTGTAACACACCTTTTCAGAATGGAGCGAATAGCTGTTGGCTGTTGTGCTTCGTATAAATCATCTCGACTTTTCAGAGTGTCTAGAAAGCCGACCTGGGATTGGATGACTTGCATTTCAAATGAAAGTTTCCTCTTTGCTATAACTTCCGATACCAAAGGGCATGTCTCAATCTCGCCTGTAGACAATTTTTGCGGATTACAATATTTCACGTCTAGATGGCACAATCGTGGGTCCTGGAGATAAATGTCTTGTTCTTGAAACCAGTCACCAATCTCTTGCAGCAGCTCTAGTGGACCGTATATGGTTACTTCCACCGAGCAGGGAAGGATTTTCAAACTGCGTCTCGGATTCGGCACCAAAGGGCTTTTGTTGATAACGCAAGAAAAGAAAAGCTGGAGAGTATCTTCCTCAAGGAGCCCGTGGATCATCGAGGTGTGGTCTGAACGGAGTTGACCGGAGATGAGCTCGTCGTCAATGGATTGGAACTGCTCCGACGAGTGAAACCTAATCGAGACCTCGCTCGGTACGACTAAACTTTTCACATCGCAAGTAGCACAGAGATTTTCAACCTGTGATGTTTAAGCCATGGTAAAAATGATTGGTATACGCCTACTCACCATCCCAAAGCATACCGTTTCATCTTCTGTTTTCGATGTTAATACTGGCTGCAGTAATTGGTTAGGATTCCGAACGAGCTCTGCTGTTGTATTTCCAGTTGCATCGGAATAACTTAGAGTATGTACCGGTGCGGGCAATTCAATAAGATTATCTTGGTAAGTGCCTGTTGACTTTAGGGATGCGTGACCAGATAAGGGAATGGTCTGCTGAGATAACTGCTCGAGGGAAATATTCGATGTGAAATCCAGCCGTGGCTGCAAGGATAGATTCGGCGTTCCTAGCTCCGCAAAGCTTTGATCAAGTTGACGGTACCAAACTTGGCCGGAAACAGACCATTTGTTTGGGGTTTCCTCGAGGCTTTGAGTACTATTATCCATGAAGTGAGTGGCAGACGTCTGCCATTGGCTTGGGGTGTCCGTTAATAATACCGTATCAAAGGCTGCAATGCTTTGCGCGCGCGGCGGTGCGACAGGGAATGATACTTGTAATTGATGATGCGTATGCCCGTTGAACGTCGCCGTCTGAGAGAATTCGGGTTGCTCTATGTATGGCTGTCCATCGGGGTAACCGCTCTCTCGAAGTTCGCAATGAGGGTCATCTTCAAACCTCGCCCGTTTTGTTGGGCGATGATTAGCGTAATCCATGCTAGCTGTAGGAATAAAGATACTCCTTTCTTCGTATTACTATTCGTTTACCATTAATCGTAGCTTCCGTAGTATATTTGTGATGCAATCTTATGATGAGGTAGGTCTCCTGGTTAGATATCGGCAGGTGACTATGCTCGGCTCTCATCGATGGGATCCCATAGAATTAGAGGATTGGTTGCCTGACTGCGCCACCTCCTACCCAATCAACTACCTGTGCTGCGATAAACGCCTCAAATGCCTGTTGGCAGGGGCTGTGCTCAGCAATGAGACGCTGTTATGCAGGCTGACTCTTGGGCTGAAAAGCTCTCCATAATATTGGCCATCACCTCACTTATTACCAAGACGAGAAAATCTATGTCGATTAATGTCGGGCCCCTCCCTCGTGATATGGTCGTAAGTAGATAGCGGCAATGCCTCTAGCACCAGTCGCGTCATCACAGGCGAAACAAACAATCCAACTCGCATTTCAGAGTCTTGAGAAGACGATTAGCCCAGCCGATTCTAGGCAATTTGCCTCTACAAGCCTTCAAGACGTGAGAGCGGCAGCAATAAAGCTTGAAGAGCAACTTTCTGCGCGGAGATGTCTCCGAAATATGCGCCGTTTGGAGCCTTTCTTCAAGGGTTTGGGTCACTACGCGAACGCTGTAGGCGTCCTTTGTAATGGGACCCCCTATCTCGCATGGATATGGGCGCCGATTACCCTAATACTCAGTATTGCTTCGGACTACGTTGAGGCGTTCGAGAAGCTTATCAATGCATATTCACGGATTGCCGAGTCTCTGAAGAGATTTGAGTTCTTGAACAGTGCATATGCGAGCGATAAAGATTTCCAACAGACCTTGGCGGCTTTCTATTCCGACATACTTCAGTTTCATCAGCACGCCTACAGATTCATAACACGAAACGGTTAGCAGATTCTTAGAGTCTCTTCTCATGCCATCGTCAACATCATTAATATGCTTACACCTCATTCTTACAGGCTGGAAGTTGCTGTTTCTCACTTCATGGGGTCGATTTCAACGAAGATTTGACGATACACTTGAGAATTTAGCGCGCCATGAGAGATTAGTCGATAAGGAAGCAAACGCCCGTAATATCGCCGAAGCGCGCCAGATGCGCCAAGAGATACGAGACTGGCGCCAGGATAATCTAGATCGCATCGAGCGGCTCGAAAAAGATGAGACAAGCAAGCAATACCTCTCTATAGCGTCCTGGCTGAAGGTCGATGATTCAGAGCAACAGCATATCTATGACTCTTTGCATTCCGAGGGACAAAGCTACCCGGGGACTTGCGCTTGGGCCTTGAAGAACAAGAGTGTGCAGTTGTTCCTCCAGAAGAAATCGGCTCCTCAGGTACTTTGGCTTCGCGGTGTCGCAGGGTCTGGAAAGAGTGTGCTTTCAGCGGAACTAATCAACTTCGCGGGATCGGCCGGTTACAATACCGCCAGGTTTTTTTGCAGCCGCTCACACCGTTCTAATAGTTATGACCAGATCATCAGATCTTTATTCCTACAAATGCTTCGCAAAGACAGCGATCTTATCGCCTACGTCTATAGGGAATCTGTCCTTTCAAAAGTACCACCATCAAGTACGACCATAGAGAGGCTCTTTCATAAGGCTTTGATGACTTTGCTTAAGCCAGCCGCTCAAGAAGACTATATTTGGTTCTTCATCGACGGCGTTAATGAATGTGATGTTCAAACGCAGACCCGAATCGCCGATCTCATCAACCTAGTCACCTCCAATCTGATAAGATCAAATGGCATTATATGCAAAGTCTTCGTCTCCAGCCGAGCGTTGGAAGTCCTATCTAGGAAAATACGAAGAAAAGATCAGCTGTCACTTACAGAAGAGAAATCCTCATTATCCGATGCTATCATGCAATACACATCTCAACGGCTTCAGGAACTACACGTGAAGTTGGAACAACTGAGTTTAACTGAGAGAGAGATTGCGGACATCCATCAATCAATCGTAAGGAAGTCCGATGGTCTGTTGTGCCCTGATACCTCACGCGGACGTAAAACTAGGCTAATAGATTCTGGCAGGCATGTTCCTATACGCTCGACTCATACTAGACTATCTTGCAAACAACATCTTCATTCGTGGATCCCAGATAGTATCAGCGGTTAACGATTTACCTAAAGAATTATCGGAATTGTGCGTTTAATAATCAATCAGGTGACTCAGAAGCTAATCGTTTCCCAGCTACCAACAGATACTTTCACAGATTCTTGCTCACTTGAATCCGCAGTCCGTAGGACATGTTAGGACTATGTTTCAGTGGATCGCATTCGCTAGGAGGTCTCTCAAGAGAGTAGAATTTCTCTCAGCGATGGCCTTTAGCGAAGGCGATTATTCCATCACCACCGTCGCTCCCAGATTCATCCTTGAAGCGTGTAATACTCTGGTTGAAGAAAGAGCCGATACCACTCTATCATTTATACATAGTTCAGTACAGGAGTGAGTTCAAAGCTGGATTCGGCACTAGCAAGCTTGGTTTCCCGGCGATCCTGACGATCAATAGGTTCCTCGAGTCTGCTGACAGTGTTCTCCCCATCACCGAAATGTCGGCGGTTGAAGAACAAGGCATTGCTACGATCACCTGCTTGCTCTCTGGCTTGCATACATTTTCCCAGCTACCACATCATACGGAGAGAAATGTTCAAGTGGCCAAGGGCTTACATGCGCTTCATATATACGCCACTGAATACTGGACGGACTACCTGCTGTGTAGTGTGGAATCGGCACACTCAAATGGCCTGTCTTCAAGAATGAGGGAGCTTGTCAACAACCTATCAAAGCGCCTCGACGAGCTTGCTATCTCAGCTCAGGATGAAGTAGTCGACAAAGCATTGCTATTGGACTCAAGGTTACAGCTTCTTGGGGATTACCCACTGATCCAAAAACAAGCGAGCATAGCTATATATGCTCGATCTCTGAAGCACCTGCAGGCGCGGTCAAACCAATTAGCTCTAGGACTAGGCAAGTATCTTCGAAACCTCGCATGGTCACCCAATCTTTAGCTTACATAAGAATAGAACCGGCCTATGGCCAGCCGGGTGCAATAGAGCAAGGACTGGAAGCCTTATTGTCATCTTACCAAAAAACCATCATTTTCCTTCTAGGTCGGGATGAGTACCCCGGAGTGTCACCCAAAGAACTCGAAGAATTCAAAATCAATTTCCGCACATCAGCGTATACATGTCGATTCGCCTCCTGTCCCCGCGCAACACTGGGTTTTGAGTCAAAAGAAGCCTTCACGGAACATGAAAAGGCTCACTTGCGTCGGTGGGCTTGCACGGTGTCTGGCTGTCAATATCCTCCCTTTGACTCTGCCAAGTCTCTTCAGGCTCATTCTAGAACACATCACAGCAACACGCCGCGACGAAGACCCATTCGTAAGACCCTAAGACCCAGCGACTGGGATGTTGGAGAAAGCAATATTCAAAGGCATAACGATCCAGGACAGAGAGAAAACCATGCCAACCAACTAATCGAGGGACGCGACAATACGGCACAGGCTCAGGCTTTGGCTCACGAATCCGCAGCAATCGAGACTCAAAGCCCAAGTAGCCAACAAAATGCATATGTCAATAATAAACAGACAAAAACCTCCGCTGGCCTCTTATGGGAATTTATCATCGTGAGCGTCGAATCATACTGGTGTAAGCCTAGCGGTTGGGGGGCTGCTATGGCGACACATACTAGCGCCGAAAATGTTTGGAAGCTCGCCAACATTCATTTTTCAGTATCTACGCTGATCGATACGAGTGGAGATATTTACAAAACCATTAGTGAAATGGTGAAGCATGAGCGAATCCTGTTAGAGAAGGCAACAAACTTCAACGAATACAGCACATTAATAGAAGCATATCACAAACACCTCACGGAATTAAGGTCGTCAATGACGTATGATAGCGGTTCAAAACAGCAGCTTGCTGATAAAAAGGCTTTGGCTTTGGCTTTTTATCAGACTATGGCAATCCAGATTATAAGTCTAGACGAAAAGCCGAGTGCGTATTCGAAAGAATCAAATCTCCGGATTTTCGTTCTCAATAAATTTGAGCCGGGGGTTTTTACGTCCCCTAATTGGCGGGCTGGAATATCGATACACGATCGTATCGGTAACGTTCTGAGGCTAACTGTAGCTTTGTTTCCAGCGTCGTACCCGCTTAATGCGTCTAGTAGGGCGTATGAAGTGGCTGACGAAATGCTGGATTTTGAGCGACGCATATTTATCGATAAAGAAGACTTCGATTCTTACACGAAGGCGATTGATCAAGAGGTAGATTCTCGATAAGCTACTCTACAGAAGGCCGGTGGTCCAAAAGAACAGGAGAGAGAGGTGAGTCAATCACCACAACGTGATATTCCAAACGCCCGCGATGAAACGACTCGAGAAGATGACCTGAAGTGGTGGCTTACATATCAACCACAATGGGAACCACCCCGGTTTGGCGACTGACGGAATAATATGTCAAATCGTATCGCCAATGTTATGAAGCTCAGTAACGCGTGTCATGGGGTTGACGACGCACTCATGCTTGAAGGAACCGTGTTCCGTGACGCGGCGGGCTTCTATGACTACGCGGGACGGGTGAACGAGGAGATACAATGACAAAAACAACGGCGATCTCAGGCTCGCTCTATAGCCGAATACTTCAAAAAAATTACAGCAGCAGCACAACGATACTCGCACCGGGCCCGGACTTTGAGTAAGAGGGGTCGGGCGGGCAATTCTGCAAGGGGGGTAGAGGAGGGGGGAGGTCAAAGCGCGGGGTGCATATATCACGAAGAATATTTGGGACACCATGCAGATCAGATATTGTGCAAAGTGCCAGGGCATATGCCCGGGAGGGGGAGAAGTGGGAGAAGGGGGAGAAGAGGGGTGGAGGGGAAGATGGTCTAATAGGTTCGTCGTTTTGTCAGCCGGAACCAGGTTGATGTGATGCGCTGTTGAAAAAGAAAGATGGCGATGGAATTCATCCCGTCTTTCGTGTTTCATTCTATCGTTGGGTACTTATTTTGGGCTTTTGTGACTCTTTTGAGATGACGGCATGGCATGTCTTAGTATCTATCTCCAATTTTTTTGGGCGTTTGCTATACCCGAAGGTACTAACTACCCTATATATATGAGAATACTTGTACAACACGATATTCGATATTTCCTTTTTCTTGAAATGCAGCCCTGATCGGGTCTAACGTAATCCTTGACCTTTCGAGACGGTGCATGTCTTGCCATCACGTCCCTGGTCGGGTTTAGGTTCAATGCTGTCACAGATATGAAATTCCACAGCTAAATATAGTTTTGGTCGTTCTTCATCATCGGTATGTTCGTTCAAAAGCTTAAGCTTTCGGTCATCGGTGTCATCCATGGTGTGTCATTGATGATGGGTGGGCGAGGGAGCGCTATGAGGGGGAGGGGTGGGGGTTATTATCGTACTTCAGCTTCCCATTGTCTGGTTCAGCTTGGCAAATAGTGAACATCGACCTCATGCTACATGCACACATATCACCCTGTTTAATAAATACTACTACTACTACTACTACTACTACTACTACTACACGACCTATCTCCTACCCACCCGTTTGGCCAGGGGGGGTAAACACATGACCGTGAGCGTGCTGGAAACACTACCTCACATCCTGTACAGCGGTGTAATGGTATATCTATATACCTATATACTATACTCCGTACTAGTATGACAGAGGTGAGCAAATATCGATCTGCGGTGCGGCCATCTTATCAATCAACTCAGCAATATTAATTTCCAGCTGGGAACAGTCAACGCACTTTCACTAGAAGCGATTGGTGCCAAGCCCTACAAAGACTAGTGTCATCTTGTTTCATATGTAGATAAGCCGCGCGCGCCATGCCGAAACTTGGGCTCGGATCACATATCGGCGCTTGCTTCTCTTGCTTCTCTTGCTTCTTGTTGTGTCCTTCAAGATCCGAATTTAAAAAAAAATAATAATAAATACTGTAGGTACGTACCTAGGTAGGTATCGAGGTAGTTTTTATCAGCTCTACGTAATTCCCCTCTTCTTTATACTGCAGAGGATGGTATACTCCGTACTCAGGTTTCTTTTTTCTTTCTTTTTTTCTGTCCTTTCCTCTTTTTTTCCACTTCCTTTTTCCCTTCCAGAAGACGAATGTCTCGACAGTATACACTAAATAAAACGTGGTTCTCTTCACACACTACCCACATTCGTGTTGGTAGTCTGGAAATACCTACTTGTTTGGGTTAGGAAGTTCCGGTCTAGCCTTAAGTGGGTAGTAGATTAAATCTAAGAAAACCCCCCTAAGGCTGCCTAAGGCTCCCTAAGGTCTTCCCTAGCGTTCTAGCTCCAAGCTTCTACCCGGAACAACTCCACAATCAATATTGCAACCAAACCCCCTATAGGTACCCCTATCCATAGCGCAGTCCTACCTAGCGGGTGGTCACCGGGAGTAACCCCAATTAGGTAATAGTACCTATTCCGTACCCTGGTGTGGAAATCGATTAATCTAAGTACCTATCCCGCCTTTTTTCGTTTCAGCAGCAATCTCATAACTGAAGCGCCTACGCGACCGTCTAGATTACCTACCTTCTATCTACCTTGTCTACCTTACCTACAGTAAGGTAGTAGTGTAGGTATTCGGCGTGCTCCTTGTCATCTCATTGACGATACTCATTTCTACGCACAAGTCGATTGATGGGTTCCTACGAGGTATCGTTCCCGAGTTCCGAATCCTGAATTCGACTCTTCGAATCCCAGAATCCCAATTCCACTTTACCTCCCCTCCAACTGTCCGGATCCACGTCGCCCGTCATCACTATTGCGGATGCGCGCGCCTTGATTCGTATAGGCATCTCCGTCCGTGCCGGTTCCAATGCCTCCCACCGGCCTCGAACCCCTGAATTGCCTCTGTTCCCGGATCGCAAAGCAACCTGCCAGCTTCGCCGAGAGCTCGTAGAAGCTCCCGATTGCCCACGATTCCCCACGATTCCGACCCCATTCAATTCTATCGACATCCAATTGGCCGTCCTGGCTTGACCAACCTTAACTCGCCCCCCGCGTTGACGTGGGCCGTCGCTGCGTCCCAGCATGTCGTTGAACGGGCTGGACGACGTCAAGGTTAGAGAAGCTCATGACGCCGCCAATCGTGAACCCGGTGGATGGTAAGAGATCTACCCGTGCCTCATTTCTTCGCGTTTCCCATTTCCCGGTACTGTCCTCTTTTGCCGAGTACATAGTATATAAGCGAGAGAAGTATTGCCGCCGCCATCGCCGTCACTTGCTTTTTTCTATTTAGCCGTGGTTCTTCCTGGACTAGGTTGTACCCTTTTGCCATCACCCAGGACGCTGACAAATTGCTCTCGGTATAGGTTTCTTCTCAAATACGCGAGTCGCGATGAAGTCGACATCCTTAACACTGGCAGTGGCGGTATTTCTGACATTCGCACCGCCATTGCAGAATACACGGAGCCCTCGCCTCTTTACGGCTTCTTGAGATACAGACGGAGAAGCGTAATCATAAAATATATCCCCGACAATTGTTCGAGGCTTATTCAAGGTATGTGATGTGGTGTGATATTTATATCAACGCGAAACGAGTAGTCGGCTAACGACGCGTGTCTTGGTCCTTTTTAGCTCGCGCGGCAGTCCACTTTAACGCAATTTGCGATCAATTCACCCACAATACCACCTTCGAAATTACCGATGCGAAAGACTTGAAGGATAGCAAACTTTCAGCAGCGTGCTCCCTTCATGCCGCCTCCGGGTCTTCGTCCTCTTCGAACAGCTCGTTGCGTAGGCGAAGGCTGAATGAGATCGCAGAGGAAGAGGAGGAGGAAGAGAGGGAACGAAAACGGCAGTCGGTTCTGAAGGAAGAGGATCGTCCAACATCGTCCGTCTACTCGGATGCTCCCGTCTCTCTCGCACCGCGCGAGCCGCCGGTTGTTCTGGACCGCCTACAAATCATAGACCCATCTGAAACCACCTTTGCTTCCACCAGGAACCTTCCAGACTTCACCGGAGTTGACGTACCAACTTCACCTACCAAATCCGAATCCGGCCGTCGTTTATCCTCGCAGTCGGCTCGTCCTGAAGTATATAGCTCCGCCTCTTATACTCACGGCAGAAGAATCAAACTCGGCCCACGACCATCCCTAGATGCCCACAAGAGAACATCTGCCACAGAAAACTTCCGTCCTATCGCGGCGCTCCCTGCGGGATTTAAATTCTTCAAGGGGTCCAAGAAGGGCAAATCGCAAGAGCAGGGGCAAACTGAACAGGTGGACCACGCAACCCCAGGAAGCATGCCGGCACCCGGGTCGCTATTGCTATCCACAGATGATCATCTTCCCCCGCGACCTGCGACAAGCTCCGGAGCATCTATCAAGTCGACGACACCCTCGATAACGCCAGGCCGGGAAGGCAAAATGACCCCTGAAAAGGCCCGCCTCAAGAAGGCCATGAAGCTTAGAGAAAAGAAGATGCAGGATGCCAAGGCCGAACTGTTATCCCCAGCTAGATATAAACCTATAGCCAATACCGTCGAAACAGTATCCAATGCTGAATCCGAGAAGTTGCCACCCGTCCAAGCTGACATCGCCAGCCCTGCTCCCTCAAATATTGAAACTTCTATTGGCTTGCCAATTTCCGCAGTGGCGAAACCTGAAGGACATACTAGGGATACTGTATTAGATTCACATCCCTCCTCACCCGGTGCTGCGTCATCTACGGGCATTGGCGACTCCACGAAAGCATCTTCATTGTCCGATTTAACTGACGAGACGGTCCAAGCATCCAAGGAATTTGTGCAAGATGCCGATGAAGAACGTAAAGAAAAACGGGCGGCGGAGGTTCTAGACACGCAGAAACCCGTCAACACGGAACTAGCCAATACGTCACAGTCTGAAACAATAGGCATCGATGTCTCAGGTGACGGCCCTACAAAAGATACTGGGGAATTTCAACAAATTCCAGGGAACGACACAAACAATTCCGAACCCACGGGACCCGGGATGGGACAGGTGACAGAGCCTGATGATTTGGCTCCTAGTACCGACTCTAAGGCAACCTTAAATAAAGACAACAATCTTGAGGAGACGCGCCCCCGTGAAGTGCCCGCTAACTCAGGAGAAAGTGCTGTGATCGACGAAGACAGGTCTAATATTACCGGCCCGCCTCAAGCTAGTGACCAGTCTGGCGGTGTGTTGGACGATAAGGGGGACGTCTCCATAGAACAGCTAGGGGTTCCTTCGTCCACATCCACTTCCAGCGAGGCCAAGCCTCCGACCTCGCCAATCTCACCAACGGCCCCGAGTCTCAAATCGAAATTCTCCAGAAAAGACGTTGCCGTCCCCACCGAGCCTAGTCTCCCTATCCTCGACAAGACCGTTGCCACTCCTTTAGCTGCCGATTACGAATCGCCAAAACCAGACGTGCCATTAAAGAACGGGCCCGAAATCCTATTGGCTTCTCCGCCGAACCCCCCCAAACAAAAGGCTATAGTTGATCCAATTCGCACTGATCTGCCGGCCAAAGGCGCGTCTCACATCGAAGCTTCCGATCCCCTGGATGACGATGCTTTGATGGATGAGTTGCAGACCGCTACCGTCCAAGAAGCAAAGCCGATGCTCGTGTCCAAGTCGCCTATCACTCCTGTTTTCCCCAGCCCAGGTAGCCCAACCAAAAAGGACCTGCGTTTACCTCGCGCTGCCTCCAACCCTATGCGCAGTTCCCTCCTCATGCCCGTGGAAATGTCCCAAGGCAACGCTCCTAGGAGTGTATCATCATCGGGCGGTCCTACATTTGTGAATAGCCTCAGTCGTAATCCATCCAACGCAAGCATACAATCCAAGAAGAGCAATGTGGGGTCAAGCATTTCCCAGCGTATCAAGGCCTTAGAGGCACTGTCTGGCAAGCCGAGCGATGACCGGCCCAGACCAACAACACCGTCCTCTACTTTCTTCACGGTCCGGAAACAAAGCACGAGGGAGCCGTCAAAACCGTCTTCAGTTATAGACCGTGCAAGCTCTCTCGCGCAACCACCCCAATCCCAATCCCAGCCTCAGCCTCAGCCTCAGCCCCAACCTCAACCCCCAACACCTGAGAGTTCGCGAGAAACGACACCCGAGGTGCCTGGCGTGAAGCGGGAGAGGTCTGGTTCGGTAGCCAGCAGATTGACCATGTTTGAGGGACAGAGTGCGCCCCGGGGACGGCCCGAATCGATTCAAGTCACAGCCCGTATCGTTCGTGGCGCAACCTCGCCATTTGCCAACTTGGCCGGTGGGTCCAAAAAGCCGGGTGATACCGCGCCTGCAGAGCTGAGACAATCCACGTTGTTGGTAGACGTGCACAGAGCGCAATCCGTTAACCCCCAACCCCTCACGGAGCGGCCTCCAGTCGCCGAACGTCCAAAGACGAGTGTTTCGGAGGTACAAGAGCCAAAGCCCAGCTCCGGGGTTGTCGACAAGCAGGCTAAACGACGATCGTCGATGAGCCTCATGAAGAATTTTATCAAGGAACACACGCCTTTAAGCAACAAGCCCACCGAGCAGCCGGCAACCATGTCTCCCGGCTTAGGACCGCTTAAATCCCCCGTCCACCCACCCTCGGTTCACCAAGCTTCTACCAACTTTGTCCGACGCCTATCGACTTCCAGCCGCCGGTCGTCCATCAACCAGGAGGGAGACAATGCCTCCATGTCGGCGGCTACCAGGTCCTCGTCGCGTGTTAGTGATAGTGGGTCCGCCGAAGATGACAAGTCTGTGAGTGACAAGAAGTCCAAGAACCGCACGTCGCGGTTCATGCGCCGGCTGTCCAACTCGTTCGGCGCCGCCCGCAAGAGCGGCAGCGCTGCCATCTCACCTACGGTGACGGAGGAAGATGCGGACCAGGTGGAAAAGGCTTCCACCCTCGCCAAGAAGCAAGTGGCGTCGCCGACGATTGTGGCGTTTATGGGTGACGTCAACGTACAGTTCCCCGACAACCTGCTGTGGAAGCGTCGTAGTATGTGCCTCGATGCGCAAGGCTTCCTCTTCCTCAGCACCATACAGGGTGGCGCTAAGAAGGGGAAAGAGACGGCGGGAACCAAGCGCTTTCACCTCGGCGACTTCCGCAAGCCATATATCCCGGATGTAGAGATCCAAGAATTGCCCAACAGCGTCGTGCTAGACTTTCTAGAGGGGTCAAGCTTACAGATTGCCTGCGGCGATCGTGCGGGCCAGCAAAACGTCCTGCATAGTATGTATTCTCCCCGTCCCGTGCTATCTGTGACGAGTCAGCCAGCTAACGTGAACGGCGATAGCTCTCCAAGACGCGCACCAAAGCCACGCAGCCAGCAACTAAGCTGTCGTCTGCTCTCTCCTTTACCAACTTAGCCCGATTTCCCATCGCCCTCCTCACTCATGACAGATACCCCTACCACGGCTTTCTTCTCATTACCATGTCCTCGAGACGGCCATACTGCATTCTCATTTGTGTTAACCCAAAATCATGCACTTCATCACCCCGGTTGTTTTTGTTTTTTTTGTTGTCTTTTTCATGGGAGGCTAAAAAACGGGAACAATCCGTAATCTGGTAGATGACGGGTATATCTGCTTGACAGCATGTAATTCTTTCTCTTCTTTCTCGACGCCCGTCCAATCGGGTTTACCTCTTCTTCTACTTTTTATTTTTATTTTATTTTATTTTTTTTGAGTCATAATGTGATACCACCACTCCATCTCGTTAGGGTCGAGTCAGGATCGATACTACCTAGCAAAGTCCCAAGGCTCCTGTGATTCTAGGCTACATTAATTGCACAGGTAGAACACGGAGGGGGGATGGAAAATGGGAGGGCTCGTCGGCAGAGAGTAGTCAACTGTACCTATCTATGTAAGAGCGATCTGGGAAGCTGGGGGAGCATTCTGTATATAATTGAATAATGTATGTCAAAAAAAAAAGGCCGTAAATGGCGCGTCTAAGGACCTTGTCGCCTCCGTCGGCCCATGATACTTCCGTTTTTGTGTATGTATAGTGTGTGTGGTGTGTGTGGTGTGTGTCTGTTTTGTCTGTGTATCCATCTCCATTGTATGTCTACCCAACCCTACCTAACCTAACCCATCTAACTACCCCATGTACTAAGTCGTGGCATACCAGTTGTGCATGAAGTCTTGGATTGTGTATAGTAGTCTACCTAAGGTATCGATCGTCAGGACATTATTAGAGACATGACATGAAACGTTTAGCTAGACTCAAGGTATTGACTCGAACAATAGCGTGCTAAAATAATGGCATAGATCGGGAGAAGGCTAGGTTTGTCCACATAATTGTGCACTAAGGTATGGAGTAGGTAGGCGAGTCTAAGTAAAGCGGAAAAAGTAAGTACCTAGGTACCTTAGGCAACGGACAAAGAAACGATCCCCGCCTTTCCTTTCATTACAGGGCTACCTAGGTGCTGTCACTGCACTGTGAAAGCTTAGCTTAGGTAGGTTAGGTACTCCCTTTGTTCACTGTTCACTACCTAAATAGGTACCTATAGATACCCAATGAAATACACAATGAAATACCCAATGAAGCACCTAATGTAGGTACCCAAAGAAGAGAGTTCGGGTGGCATCAAGGCACGCTGCCCATGCGCCAATGGCAGCGTTGCGATTCAGACCTTTTTATGTCCAATGCGTCGAGGCCCAAATCAAACCTCGTCGTTTGTATTTATGCCGTTTATATTTTCGTCTGCGGTCTGGCGTCGAGTCGAGTGCGAGTTCCCATTTCTTTCCTTCTGATCGGTTGACCTGATCTGATCTGATCTGATCTGATCTGATCTGATCTGATCTGAGAACTACATACCTACCTACCTTCTCGCCCTTCGCCTCTCTCGCAGTTTACCACCAACTCCCCCAGAATTAATTGATTGATTGATTGATTGATTGATTGATTGATTACGTTTACTCGATCGTACATACTCGGCACCTACCTGTTTGGGCCATCCACAGTACTAGTACGACATACCGACATACCGACACACGGTTGGTAGTGGCCGCCTGGGTATTTTGGAATTTTCGATTCCGCATACGCACTAGCTGCAGGGAGCCCGTGTTACGCCTAACTGCCTATATTAGTACTAGGTATAGACTACCTGCTATATTACCACCACTCCTGTCATCCACCTCCATAGAGCAAGGCGAAAAGCGCCCCGAAAGTGCCTCGGCAGCGCCCATACGGCGGACCCGGGACAACTTACCTCTGCTACCTTACTATACGGAGTACAACCCCCGCCGCAAAGTCACTCAGTGTTTCGATTTAATTACGTCAGACCTACATCCGAGGGAAGCGACATAATCCATAATCCACGACGAACGACGAACAAAAGCAACCGAGAACGACAACTGCTACCCGCCGCCTGCTCTCTTCATCTCGCCTATTGGAAACTCGATTATTTGGATCATACTATCTGCGCATACTATATCCGTACTGTACGAAAACATCACGTCGGCTTGCATCGGACATTCATCGGCTTGTGCGAGCACACCACCACCATGACGAGCGATATTCACGCTGCGTCCACGACGCCGCCGCCGCCGCCGCTGCTGTTGAGAGCGTCGGATTGGTATCGCGGGGACATACAGACGTCACTAACCCCCTCAAATTTACACTCATCCTCACATTCGCCCTCATTCTCACAATCACAATCACAATCACAATCACCATCCCACTTATACCCGCAGTCGCAGCCGCATGAGTCATCCCCACTACGCCACAACTCATCCGTCTCATCACTGTCCTCGGCATATTCGGACTGCAGCACAGATTCATCTTCTAGCACCGACTCGTCGTCTCCGGACGAGGGGTATCCTATCATCGGCATATTAAAGAAACCACGCCGGAAATTTCAGACTAGCGGCGCACAACCGCAGCATTTCAATCACACTGGTCACGCGCCCCAGAACGGCGGTGATAAGGAACCCGGCAGCAGAAATCATGACGAGGGGGACGATCGTGATCACGAGCAGGGGGGAGAGGAAAATGAAGAGGACGACGAAGATTGCTGGGAGGACGAAGAAAGCGACTGTGGCATCGTCTTCGAGAGGCACGTCACTTTCGATGACCCCCTGGCCACAGATCTCGTCAGCGGCACCCCCGTATCGCCATCTTCGCGTTCCCGCGCCGAGTGGACCGCGCTGAGAGCTAGGGCCTGCCTTGAGCGGATCAGGAGGATCATGGGGAGCGGGAAAGCAGACGCGGAGGAAGAGGAAGAGGAAGAGGATAGGGGCGTTGGCGAGGCGATAGATGATGACATCACGCTAGACGGGATGAGCCTGGCCGAGGAGTTGGGAAGCCACGATTTCTTGAACGGAGAGGAGGATTTTGAGATTGTGCAAGGAGAGAGTGAGACGGGGGATATCACGAAGGAACCCCAGACGACGCACGAGCGCAATATAGCCGAGGTCGAGATTAACAGGGGAAAGGGGGGCCTAGCCGCTGATGTAGACGATTCGCCCCGCGAGATGCCGGGGCAGATGTGCATGCACGTGTCTACGTGCCGAAATGAATAATGATAACGATAACAATACATGATTCAAGGATAGTCGCAGTAACAGCCACAGTCACGGCAAGGCGCGGTGACGCGAAGCGAGGCTAAGAGCTAACGTGATCGATTTGTATGAGATGAGACTCTGAGTGTGAATACGTCGAGTGAGTGAAGTTTTGGCGTGGCGAATCTGATGAATGGGAGCGTAGAGTCCTGCGACGTGAGGCGCGCGGCGGGAATAGCGAGACGCGGGCGCGGGGAACCAGGCGAGCCATCTAACTTAGAAGACTAGAAAGACCGCAGAACAGCACAACGGCGATGAAGCCTTCGCGCAGATGCGCCGCGGAATGTAGGTTAGTGGAATTGGTCTGCTCTCTTCTCTATAACAACACCGTCTCTAGGTAGTAATATAAAGAAAGCGTCAGACAGATAGATAGATAGATAGATGAGTACCGTCCCGCCCGCTCCCCTGCTGTTCAAGGCCTGTGAAGAAGGGCTTTGGGTTGGCGATGCTCGAGCGCGGCTGCCACTACAACAATTTCAATTACTGCTAGTGCTGGCTCTAGTTCCGGCTCTAATTCTGGTTCTATCGGATCTATGTGCTGGAATGGCTGCGTGGTGTGTTGATTGCTGTTCAAGCGCGGCGTTTAGAACGGTAGTCGGGAGCCCTGCTACAGAGCGTGTTCGGGTAGTCCCGGCTTTGAGGGCTATGTAAGTATATTACTTAGCTATCCTACGAGGCTATGGCACGACGGCCTTTCTTGGGGTTAAAAATGCAGTGCAAGTGAGGCAGCAACTGATTCAGGCACCGGTGGACCTCCGCAATTGCTACCTTGTCTTCTTTCTTGGGGCTAAAAGTGGAGTTGCTCTGCGGTGCAGCGCATAATCGGTTACAACAATCAATAGACAGCTACCTCTCTCTCGGGAATCTCTTCAATCGCTCTCCTTTGGTGTTAAAAAGGCAGTGCATGTTACCGAGTACGGCGTGTTGTCAGGCCAAGAGCCTATGGCTACCCTACCCACCTACCAAGGTATCTTAGGTAGGTATTCTTACGGCAGCATACGTGCCACCTACCTAAGGTAACACTAGGTACCTAGTTAGAGTCGCATTGACCGCCATGATAGGCTCTCACATCTTTGGGTATAATAATACGACGTAGAATATTTTGACCTCGTTGAGAAACTTGAGGTGCTCTCGAAATCACATTGGATTCATCACATCAGCCTTAAGACGCAGGGATCCGAAACAGCATGAGGGACCTTGTTAGAACCTAGTTAGTTAGCCAAGCTCCATTCGACCAATTAGCAACCCAACAGCCGCGTGCCATTGCCTGGTTCGGCAGTGCCAAAACCACAGTCGCCTCGCACCTTTAGCCCGCCCCAATCCAGCCCAAGACAAGAAAAAGACCGTGCTTTTATCCCATGAGATCCCATCCAGGCGCCATCCAAGTGATGACATCACCACCATCTCTACACCAAACAACATCCCCTCGTCATCACCTCGCAACGGCCTCTTTGTTAGATATGGCTGGGTTACACGATCTTGCGCTGCCCTGCTTGCGTCCGGCACTGACGTATTTGATTCCCGGTCACCTCAGCCGTCGGACGTGTCGCATGGCTCGCGGGAACGAGCCAACGCAACGCATACAAGGAGACATGAGCAGCCACTTGGGTTCATGACATTTCCATCCTTAAACACCTCATTTATGTACTCTGATCTTAGCACTTCGTACCCGTAAATACCACAACTATCAACACTTAATCTAGATACTTAAAAACCTAGCAAAGACCAGCCGATACTCAAGAATCCCATCATCAACCGCCGCCACAACTCGCTAAATCACCCCTTACCCAAACCCAAAATCCAAAATCCAGAATCCAAAGACCTCTACAGAAATGGGCGTCACGTCCGGACTCGCACACCTCTTCGAGTCGATAGGCGAGGTGCTACGGGGCGCATTCGCGGCCGTTGTGGCCGCCTTCTCGTTCGTGCTCGGCGCCGTCGCGGACGTATTCAGGGGCTTCGTGAACTTCGTCGAGGGCACGCTCGGTTTCGCGTTCCGTGAGTCGCCCATGGTTACCCGGTCACTCACGCGCCCATCTACTTACCGCTCACATTTTTCACCGCTTTTCCTATGTACTCCCTGTTTTGCTACGAACCCATAGCTGACTCTGCCCCTCACATCAGACAATTTCTTCATCCTCGGGACCTTCGCGGCCGTGGTGCTGGGATACATGCTCTACACGCAGCAGCAGCAGCAGCGCAGGGGCAGGGTGTCCGCCGCCAAGAGCTAGCCAGCTAGATCCAATTTCCCGGCTTCACTAACTCACGATCACCTTCGCCCGTTTTGTTTCGTTGGCCCTTGCTTTCTTCAATCTATCTTGATTTATGCCACTTTCTCGTATATGAGGTATCCCATCCCATCCCATACAGCAATCTCATCATCACCCCCCGGGCTGGAACAAACAGGCACCTTTCGCGACACACGCAAGATTTCTAAGGTAGTTATGGTTGGTGGTCAGAGTATATGCCGAGCCAACCCAGCATACGGTGGATGATTGATGGATGGGCACAAGAGGACAGACAAGATAGCTGATCCCATCACGGCTCCCTTCCCCATAGTATTTTCCACGGGAATTATTCCCATAAGAGGAAGCATATATACACCTCGAGTCGATAATGCAATGAACAACACAGTGTAATAAATGAGTAAATAAATAATACACACCATCACGAATACCTACGATCAGAGAAACGAGAGAAGACATACCTAACCTAGCACAATTACGAGGACGATGTTAAAGCTCAAGTATAATTCATTCTGGCTAATAATACCCCCAAAACACTACGCGAAAACTACCGTGTGTCCATACCGCAGCACCATTTCGCAATCACCAGCAGCCTCCAAAACCGTAAATAATCACTACAGGTAAGTAAGCAGGTAAGTCAGCGGGGTCAATAATTCGAGACATTCCCACACGTCGGACAAGCTCTCGCCCCCGCAATGTTCCTCGCGTGGCGTCGTCCCGGGACCGCAAGGCTCGGATTCAGCAGTCGCGCCTTCTGGCCATTCCCGACCCCTTTGTCTTTCCCCTTCGCTTTATCGCCGCGATATCGATCGAGGAACTCCATGGACTGCGCCGGCGGCGTCCGGGTCCGTAACCAGGCGGCATCGGCCTGTAGCGAGGAGCAGCGTCGCGGAGGGCACTCGGGGCTCTGCTCCCCCTCTATCTCCCGCATATCTTCTCCCTCGTCTAGCACTTCACCCTCCGTGTCTGGAGGCATCTCCTCGCAGCTCTCGTCGCTCTCGCCTCCTTCAACAGTCTCATCCCAAGCAACACTCTTCCCTTTTCCCTTCCCTTTCCCCGTTTCGCTTTTCAAACCCCCTGGTCCCGCCGCGTCCGCTCTCCCGTCCTTCTCTGCATTCCACTCGCCACTCGCAGCGGTAAAAGGGGACGCAGCACGACATCCATCCTCATCTTCATCTTCGCCCTCTTCCTCCTCTGCTTTCACATCCGGATCCGGACGCTCATACACCGGCCCTTTCGTAGAAGAGGGCCGGCGAAGCGGCTCGTCGGCTACGACCGAGGGCCGCTTATACGGCTTAGGCGGGGAGATCCGGCGTTCGTTTTCGTGAGGGAAATATGGGTGTGGATATGCGAAGTCCGGCGGCGAGGCTCGTCTCTTAGCATCCCCTTGACTACCCCCGTCCTCATCGCTGCCGCATTCGCTCTCGGGCTGTTCGGGTACTTGCGCGCTCTTGAACTCGTCTGATCTCTGCTGAGGCGGTGGTGGCGATGGAGATGCGGGCAGACGTGTAGGAGGACGGACTATTCCCACCTCGTTCTTGCTACCGTTCCTACTCTCAAGTCTATCCCCGTCTGTTCCATCACCAAGTTCACCAGTCTGTCGAACAGCACAAGCCTCCGTCCCCGCCCGCGCACTCCTCGCCCCCCCACCACCAGCGCATGGCCGCACAACCTCGCCGGCAGGCGGGAAATGGACATCGAGGACAGAGCGAGGCGCCCAGGCGCCCTCCCCTGCGTCTGCGCAATCCCTCTGGTCCCGGCATGGCAGCAAGCGCATCCAGTTCGGCAGAGGCTTCGCGGGGCTCGGCCGGAAAGCCGGGGCGTTGACGGGGTCGAAGATAGACACATACAGCGCCGCGTGCTGCGGCACCAAGCATTCGAGCTCGGCGAAGCGCGGGTCTCGGCAGCGCCGGTAGTGGAGTCGCGCGATGGTCTCGTCGGCTTCTCTTCCGCCTGCGTTAGGCGGACACGGGGCGGGAGAAGGCGGGGAAAGGTCCGGCGGGGGTGATACCAAGTCCATGGAGCTGTCGCCGCCGAGCAGGCTCTGCGTGGTCGTCGTATTCCGGGAAACCATATCCGACTCCTTCCTTGCGCCTTTGCTTCTCCATCGCAGCCGGCTCAGCCCCGCGTCCGCGGCATCAATGCGGCGGAGGGCGCGCTGGAGGAGGGAACGGCGGTCGTCGGTCTCGCAGGCGACGGCACAGTGGGCGCACAAGGGGATCTCCGAGATCTGTCTTGCGCGTCCCATTTCCTCGCCCGCACCACCACTTCCTACCCCCTGCTCCCGCTCTTCCGCAAACAACTCCGCGACCCCAGGCGCCGTGACCACGCCCTTGTTCCCGCAGAACAGGCAGCCGTAGCACGCGCGGTGCCAGAAACACCAGCCCAGGCTCACGCACTCGTCGCCGCGGACCACGACCTCGCCGCACACCCAGCACACGGCCAGGTCCAGCAGCGCGCGGAAGCACGCGTCGCACGCCAGGCGCGCCTCGCGGCCGAGAACGTGCGGCGGGCCGGACGACGGGGTCCAGCAGAACGTGCACTTGAAGGGGTGCCAGTGGGGTGGCATCGTCTTGTCTCGGCGGGGGTTAAAGATAATAATAAAAAAAAAGATAAAATAAGTAGATAGATAGCTCGGTCGATAGGGCGAGGCCGGTCTCGTGGAATAAAGATGTAGATAGAGTTCGATCTGTGGAGGGCGGCGAGTAGACAAACAAACAAGTAGATATTGATTGTATGTAGGTACGGTGTAGGTACGGTGTAGGACGGATGGCAGACGAACGCTGTATCAGAACGACGGGATGTCGACGTACACACTTTAGCATCCCCACGATCTGGCAGTTACCTTCGCTACCGCGGCTGGGTATTTCTAGACAGGTATCCCCGGGCTGCTTGTTCATGTTCTCGGGCCCCTTACACAAGACACATTAGGCCATACATTATCCATACCTACCCAGGTAAGTACCTACATATCTTATACATATATGTACCTTGGGGAGGTAGGTACCTATGTCGGTACCTATGTCTTATCACGATAGTATAATCAGCGAGGCACTCACGACCCGTCATCCGAAGGTAGGTAACCACACAGAGAAGGAATAACCAGGCGCTTAGGAAGTGTGTCGAATTTTAAACGTCGCAGGCGGCTGTCTTCTACCTCGCCATCCTTTACGATACACGAGTAACGATAAGAACTTGCTGTTCGCGTAAACGATGACCAGAATCTTAGCAATACATCCCGCACCATCATCACCTCCTCCATCAGGCCCGCCAAGACCCAAGCCGTCCAAAAGCACTGACATAAACATATACGGCAACCGGTCAGGTCAAGTCAAGTAGAGGAATCGAGATCAGAGTCGAATTGAGAATATCAGAATTATACACAGGACCGTCTATCTTGACGTGGTCCGTAAAGCTGGTCTGTCTCTCAAAGCATATTTCTTTCGTCTCATTATGCCAGTAAACGCCATGTGACCGCCCAAACGCCTTCATGCCCAGCCGCCAGATCATCCATTTCCCGCACCCGTGAAACAATTTATTTTCTTTTCCATTCATACAGACCCATGTTCGTCGCGAAACACGGCCCCTGATAACATGGACGAAAACATGAACATGAACCAACAAAACGACCTCTGAACTGGCCGCATAGGCCGCCGAGACGAATCGTCACAACACCGAGTATCCCACACTGCATATGTGGGAAGATGCATCCACAAACAACTTCTTACTTGGGTGCCATAGCTTATCAAAGTCCCTCCGTAAAGAAACTACTACTCTGTAGAGTCGTCGATACGGGCCATGGCGAGCATCATGACGGCATCAACACGTGTAGATCGTACTCCGTAGCCAGATAACGTCAAGCCCTTAACCACCCAAAAGATAGCCCGTCTATCGGCGTAATCGACTACTTGCGGATTTTGGGCTGGGCAAGCATGTGTAATCGGCTGAGAGTTAGACCACCCCTCTTCTTCTTCTGTGGGCTAGGGGTCGGGGGCGTGGAGCCGAGTGGCCTCTTGATGGGGGATGTCTTGTGGAGAAGTTTAGGGGGCATCAGAGCCTGTCCCTCGCCCGCCGCTGCGTTTTTGCGCGACTTCTTCATACCGCGCTTGGCTCCCTCGTCGTCGACATCGTCCTCTTCGTCCGAACTGGCTCTGTGACGCTTCTTGTTGGTTATGCCATGGGGGATGCTCTTGCGCCTGAGAGGGTCCTTATTTTCCTTGTTGGGTGATGGCTCTAAAGCCTCGGGGAAGCTGCCAGGCATGTCGGCCGAGGAGGCCGCCGATTTACGAACTTGCCGAAGACTAGCCTGGCCAGCTGCCGGGCCGAATCCCTTGGATGGGCTGTTGTCAAAGCAAATCGTGTGATCACTACGGAACGTAAAGGTGCCGGGGACGGACTCTTGGAGGGGCTTGGTCTTGACTTCATCAACTCCATAAGCTGAGAGGTCAGGATACGTAACCTCGCCCGTCGTAGACTGCTGCTGGCCGTCGCCTGCTTTGCCACCGGCAACAAATTTAGGCGGCGGGGGTTTAGAAAGTTTCCTAGACAGTGGCATGCTGGGCTTGACTGGCGAGGGAGAGTCCTGGGCCTCGGCAACTTGCTTGGTGTCTGATGTAAAGTCGACGTGACGATCACGCTTTCGTCCGGGGGTGGTCAGGGGAACGGCTGGAAACATTTTCTCCGTCAAACCGAACCGGTGGGGTGTCTTCGGGGCCGGCGAAGAGGGCTGCGGAATGGCGGACCCGATTGTGGTTTTGGTTCCGCTCGGCTGTCGTTTCAAGATCGATCTAATTCTACCAAATCGACCGGGTGTCTCAACCTGAGTGGGGATTTTGGTGCTTTCGGAACCCAAGTTATTCGTGGTAGCCCACCTATTCAAGCCTCCGAAGCGCTTCTTGCCGGGTGACCGAGCCAGTAGCCCGAGGCCCGTCTTGCCGGGGGACTTGAGAAGGGAACCCCCGACTTTAGCCGAGAAGCTATTGATTTTGTGAAGGTCTGGTTGGCTAGGTGACTGGACGAGGCTGATAGTTGGGGTCTTCAGGCCATTGGTAGTGGCGGTGCGGGCAAACGGTGCTTTGATTGGTGTCGCGAGGCTGCCGAGCGTATGCGAACGGGGGATGCCAGTGCGCAGAGAATCGTTGCCGCTGCTCTTGGGTCGCGGAATCGAAGTTCCATCTCGGGACACGGGGCGAAGGGTAGAGGCATCATCCTCGATACGTTGACGGACGCGCTTGGATGGGTGCTCGGGCGCCTCACGATTCTTTTCCGAGGACCTCGCAAGCGGGCGAGGGATCGCCTTGGGGCGTACCGACTCGGGTTCGTCGAGATTCGCCTTGGACTGACTCCGCTTGATACCGGGTTTAAGAGGAGTGATCAGTTTGGCCGCAGCAGATGCTTTGACGGGTGTGAAGCGACCGGGGGCAGCACGAAACGAAGAGGCATGTCCTTCGATAGAGTCCATTTTCTTAAACTCGGCTAGATGTGCGGAACTAAAACGACCGGATTTCCCCTTGACTGGTGCGATCTTGCGTCCCTCTGCGGACTCCATTTCCTCAGCCCGCTCACGAGCACGTTTTGCAGCCAACTCTACCTTGATTTGGGCGGCCTTGTCGCGGAGATCGTCCATCATTCTCCTGGCCTCGGGTCCAAGCTCCCGTTCGGCACCAGGTCGAGCATATCGAAAGGTGAAATCCGAAGAGGGGGCCGGGGTCTTGGAGGGGGTGTTCTGAGTCAAGGTCTGCATGGTCGTCTTGTTGTAGTCGATATCGGTAAAGCCATTTCTCAGACCGGACGAGGGAGGGGCCATGGTCTGATGGACCTTGCTGGGATGCATCTCGGACATGGCGAGCTTGAGCGGTACCGTGGTGGAGGGCGTGGCCGGGTTGGGCGTCGGCGAAGACATAGTTGTGTTTTTGTTGTTCTTGTCGGCCTTGTTGTCGACGACACGAGAAGGCGTGCCATTAGCCGGGCGGGGTATCTCGTTGGTTTCGTCAACCGGGGCTAATTGCTGTGGTGCGGGAGAGTCGTTGCTTCTCTGTTCACGATGTGAGACACGTCAGGTCGCCATGACATATATAAACAACCTCACAGGATTGACCAATCACAATCTTTCGCGCGGAGGTCTGATGCGGTCGAAGGGCAAGGGAAAAATGAAGGTGTGGTGAAGATGCACGCGCACGATGTGGTTTGTTTACGGTTATGTTTACTTACTTTGGAGGCCGAAGCAATGCGCGCCGAACGGCGGCAGCGAGGCGACATGTTGAGTAGCGGTGTCGAATGGCAGTAGATTATGTAGCGCTGCAGTTGTGCAGAGAAAAAAATACGGAATTGGGGATTGACTGAGGGTGAATTGATTGTCGAGAGAAGGGTTAAGAGAGGTGTTATAGCGTAGCTAGGTAGGTGGTCGAGCAAAAAGTCCGGGTGGAGGAGGTAGAATGTGATGTAATGGAGACCACGCGACGTCAGATGGTCCGACACAGGGACAAAGAGGGTGCCCAGATACCGTACCTAGATACCGTACCCAACCTTGGCGCACTCCGAGGTAAACAGTATAGATATCATTTACATTTGTATCAACACCGGATCCTGAATACACGAATAAACGCATAAACGCTGGCTTAATTAGCATGTAAGCAACTACCTATTGATTAACAGACGATCAATGGCTCTTTCTGTGTTCAACGTTTGGTCAAAGGTTAGAAAGAACAATATGTGAACTGGACTATACTACGTAGACGGTTTACTGAACTGGGGTAATGGCTTGGTTAGGGTTTATTTGGGATTTTTTTCAGTCGACAGACAAAAGTGGATGTGATGGGGGCTATGATTTGGGGGTGGTTCGTTTCTTGGGAGACAAGAAGCCGAAAAAAGGGAAATATAAACATTGAAATGGGAGGTGCTTTACTGAATGGGGTGCTGAATGGGGGTGCTAAAGAATTGGCCTGTGCGCCCTGACCCGAGCTCTTGATTTACAAGTAAGTTAGGTAGGTAGTGCTCCCGTCTGATTAGCCGAGACAGAGCCCATAACCCCGTTCTCTCCCCGTTATTAGTACGTTGGGTACCTGGCTGCCCCGCAATTGAACCCTAGGTACCCACGACTACCTCTCTAGGCAAGATATACTATAGGTATGTACCGAGTAATCGACAAGTACCTAATACCTACCTACCTACCTACATGTACCTACCTATGCTCTATGATAAACGCGAACGCGAAGGTTAGCCCTCAGCAGCTTCGATTGCCCAATAGGCCTACATACACTCCCACCTAAGCTAGCTACCTACCTAGGTAGGTAGCTACCTGGGTACCTAAGTAGGTAATTAGTCTGCCGCTACCTGAGGACGGGGTAAAGTGAGACAAGGCAACACTTGCATTAAACTACGGGTTAATCAGGTAGCGAGAATGCCACAAGTTACCCGCCCCCGGGTCCGTGCCTAGAAACCGTGTCTACCTACATAGGTAGGGCATCACCGTACAAAGTATACCGAGCACATACGTATATAGTACAATGGAAAAAGGGAGCAGAGCATTAATCAGCAGCCCTCGGCAGCATACTACACCGCGACTGTCTGGGGCGCGCGCAAATGACGTCCGAAGGGCGCATGCATATGTACATATGTACGGATCACTACCGTGCCGCGAGCCCATTGGCCACTGCCATGACTCAACTAACTAATCAGGCAATGTCCAATCACGGTGGGCCGTCAACGTCGTCATTCTCAAAGCATTCGTGCCGTATGTGCATGCCTCATTCTCCTTTGGGTCTGGCACCCTGGACAAGACGGCGACGAGTCCAAAGTGTATATAAGAAGCTGAGAGTATCCCCAACTCGGAACCAGTCTCCTACTACCGGCAACAGCATTACGATACAGCAATACGACGCCACGAAGAAAAAAAAAAAAAAAACCATCGGTTTATCGGAGCCGACGCGGTCACTAGCTTGAGCTACATCCTAGATACCCAGGCCGCTTAGGCGTTACACAGCATATAGATCATAGCAGGTCATATCATCCATACATTATAAGCCATATTGTGCTGCAGCCCAACCCTCCGTTCCCAGACACCGAAATTCATCTCATCCTTCCCGTTCCAGGTACCTCACAATGGCAGACATAAAGCCGTATAGAATCGAAGTCACTGAGTCACAAATCAAGGATTTGAAGACGAGGCTTTCGCTCGCCAGGTTCCCTGATGAACTAGACGGCGCAGAATGGAATATGGGAGCACCCCTTGCCGACGTCAAACGACTGACGCAGCATTGGGAGCAGTCCCACGACTGGAAGAAGGCTGAGAATGAGCTAAACGCGCTTCCTCACTTCGTCACCGAGATCCAATGTAGCGGCTTCGAGCCACTGGCCATCCACTTCGTTCACATCCGCAGCAACATCAAGGGCGCCATCCCGCTGCTCTGGATCCACGGCTGGCCTGGCCATTTCTACGAAGGCGTCAAGATCATAAAGCCACTCACCGAGGGCGGTGACGGCGTCGAGCACCCTGCTTTCGACCTCGTGGTCCCGTCGTTGCCCAACTTCGGCTTCTCCGAGGGCACGCGGGAGCGCGGCTTTGCCCTGGCGCAGTATGCCGAAACGTTGAACAAGCTAATGTTGAAACTGGGTTATAACGAATACGTCACGCAAGGAGGTACGTCCACGTCCGCTAGGGTCAGAGCCCGGTACGGTGTTTCTCACATGCATCACAGGTGATTGGGGCACTCACATCAGCCGCGCGTTGGCACACTGTTTCCCGGAAAACTGCAAGGCAACGCATCTGAACATGGACTCGGCGAATCCGCCCGAGTTCTTCAGGAACCCGCTACTCACCATCCAGCACGCCCTCACGCCATACACGAAACGGGAGCGGGACGGCCAGGCGCGCACGAAGTGGTTCATGCGGGAAGGGCGGGGCTACAACCTAGAGCAGTCGACGAAGCCACAGACGCTAGGCTACGCGCTCGCGGACAGCCCGGTGGCCCTCCTGGCGTGGATCTACGAGAAACTGCACGACTGGGCCGACGACTACCCATGGACCGACGACGAGGTGTGCACGTGGGTGAGCATATACTGGTTCTCGACGGCTGGGCCCGCGGCGAGCTCGCGCATCTACTACGAGAAAACCCACGACGCCGAACCAGGCCGCCCGAACCGGCTCCCCCAGCCCGATATACGCAAGTACTCCCCCGGCGTCAAGCTCGGGTTCAGCCACTTTCCCATGGACCTGACGGTCCTGCCGAGCACGTGGGTGCGCACGCTCGGCCACGTCGTCTTTGAGCGCGATCACGAGGACGGCGGGCACTTCGCTACGTGGGAGCGGCCTGATCAAATTATCCGCGACCTCAGGGACATGTTTGGAAGAGGCGGGGGTGCTTTTGGTTGCGTCAAGGGTGCCACGGGCTATTCGCAATGAGTTTTCAGTTGCCTGAATAATCGCCGGTTCCCTTTACTGTCTGTTATCTGCTCGCTAGATTTCCGATTCTGGTATCCCGTATACGATTTTTGATATGTTTGCAACCTCACTGCCGGTATTTTGTTCGTCTTCCCCGGCAGCATGTTAGAATGGCTGCGGTTTATATAGCTGACTAACTAGCCAGTCAGCGTCAGGGGCTATCAGCTTACCTAAGAGGTATAGGTTATGTTAGGTTGCGTTAGGCGAAGAATACCAACTCTTCTGGTGTCTGATTCTTTAACTATAGTGGCACTCGATAGGGGTCAGATTTACTAGTGCACTGTAGTACAATGAGAATTGTGCAATTGCGGTGTATATTAGAGACCTGTGACTATTATGAGTTGTAAGTAGCTTTCTTAGAGGAAGCTAACCTAGGATGTCTTCCGAAGGGAAGTATACCTTCTCAGGTCACGTGACACTACATTAACGAATATGTACATGCGCTCCTTGCGCTCTATGAGTATACAATGAGCTCCGCCTCCGTATGTGCCGGCAGGGCTAAGCCTGCGAACCAATATACAAGCTTAAACCCGTTCTGTAGCCCAGTCGATGATAGGATATTGTGTTCGACTTGATAGGCCTTTCCGCATCAGTTCGACAGGATTTAACGTATACAGAAGTAACCGGCGCTATGAAAGTACAGTCCCGTGTAAGGATGCCAGAAGCCAATAATGCCTTAACGCCTTCCGCCCTTAAACCCGCAGTCTTGCTCTTATAAAGGATGCTGTATAATAAACTTCTCCATGCTAGCCTTGCCTTCAAACACATCATCGATAGCCTGGATAGCGGCCTCTGCACCCTGCACGAGCCTGATATTCGGGAACCGGAACCCCGAACCAGAAGCAAGCTGGTCCAAAGCCCAGGCCATCGTGCCCTCGACGCGCGCGTCGAACTCGGCGTTCTGCGCCGACAGGCCCGGGTCCCGCCGCCCGATGCACAGTTCCCAGCGCGGATCATGCGGCGGCGGCAGCGTGGCGCAAAACCTCAGCTCCTCCACGGGCACGCCATCGGCCACACACCTCGCCGCCATAGCCGGCGAGCTCTTGGTCAAATCCGGATCGCCCGCCCCCGGCTTCCTCGGCTCCGCAAACCCGGTCCCTGCCGCCACCGCGTCGAAGACGACCGTGAGCTGCTTCCCCTGCGCCGCGGCCCGGATCTCCTTCACGACCCCCCCGGAGCTGTAGTCGAACACCTGCGTCGCGCCGTGCACCAGCAGCGCTGCATGGTTCTTGGCCGACGCCGTCGCGTAGATCGGGCGGAAGCCCGCTGCCGCCGCGAGATAGATGGCTGCTTGGCCGACGGCCGAGCTACCGCCCCACTGTGTCAAGGTTAGTATCTTCACTCGCTGTAAACTTAGGGTCTAAGACTTAGTCTGCAGATAATCGGATAGGGAAGGTATCAATGAACGACGCACGATGAGAATCGCCCGGCCCGCGGGATCCGCGCCGCGGACGTCGGCAGCAGGAAGCGCAAAGCCGAGGGAATTGAACAGCGCATCGGCCGCCGTGCGCAGGGCCGCAGGCCAGCCCACGAGCTGGCGGACGGCATCGTCGTCCAGGCCGCGCACCAGCAGCTTCTCCGGGACGCGGTAGGTCGCGGTGCCGGGCCCGGTCTGCGCGAGGATGAGGTCCTGGTGGGCGCCGATCTCGATGGGGCGGCGGTGTCCGAGCGCCGCGAGCCCGAACAGCGTGGCGCCGACCTCGTAGTCCGCGTCTGGCCCCGCGGCCTCCACGCTCCCCAGCCACTCGTACCCCGCCACGAACGAGTGCCACCCCGTGTAGAAGTGCCGCTTATCCGCCGGGTTAATCCCCGAGTAGAGCACGCGCACGGGCACCTGCGAGCCCGTCGGCACGTACGCCGCGCTCTGCGTCATGATCTCTAACACGCCTGATGCCGGGAGGTAGATGGCGCGGCGGGGAGCGTTGCCTAGACTCGTTGGTGAGTTGGGCGCCATGGTGGCCGCTATGATTACTATTCCTTGCGTCAAGGAAATGGGGGAAATGGAGAATAAGTAAATGGGAAATGGTAAGAGTTGATGAGTACGATCCTCAAAGTATACCCTTCTTGATACGTCCAGAAGGAGTTGTCGCGTAAATGAATTCGTTTCGTGGGTAGTCAGTCTGCTGGCTTGATTTCCTATCCCCTGCCGCGCTCGCCGCGCTCTTATATATGCACCCGTTTCACCTACACGTCCATCTGCCCTACGTGATGCGATGTTGCGGGGCCGCCGGGGAATCTCTAACCTAACTCATAATCATAACGGCCCGGGCAGGAGGATTGGTCATGGTGGGGAACGCGGCGCCGTGAAGGGTTCGGGGGTGGAGATGGACCCATGAGGATAGACCCACGGAGAGACATTAGACTACTAGCCAGCTAACATAACGATATACCAACTAAAGGATTCTTATGCGCGGCCTTTCTGTCGCCGTATTTATGTGACGCAAACAAGCACTCGGGTTTACTTGCTATTAAGCTAGGGGAGCTTAATTGGGCTGCGCTTTGTCTAAGACAACCAGCTTGACTAATTAGTTATCTAGCGAGTCTGTCAACAACCTAACCCATCGAGCTAAACTTTGAAACGGAAACCTAAGGCCAATCTCGTTGCAGATTGCGGTCAATACTACGCTTACCAGCTACTTAACCCTACTAGTATGTTTACCTTACCTAATAATAAGTAGACTTCTAGACTCACTTGGGCTTTGGATGGTTTAGTTTAGGTTAAAAATAGCATGACACCACAGCTTATGCATTGTAGTGTGATGCTTTACTACCTCCTAGTACGGTGAAGAGTGGATACTTACAGCGAAGCATAACAGCTATCTTAACGCTCTGTGGCTTAATACACCACGCGATATCTTCACTTTGTGCATTGATCGGCAGTGTTATTGGGATGTCGAAGGCTAATAATTTATTCTAGTGCGTGCAGCATATCTGCTGTAATCTTTGTTCTCTCCGCCAGAGTCGAATGTCTAATAGAATTCATTGTAGCGCATAACCGTAGAAACACAGACAAAGAAGACTGCACGCAGCACGGTCTACTATACCCCGTCAATCCGATCTAAGAGCAATGCTCGGTTCCATCCGCGTGTGTATGGCATTCCTATTACTCAGGTTAAAAATTAATTCCTTAGCTGCATACTAAAAGAAGAACTCGCCGTTGCTGCGGTCGTAGTAGCCGACGGCGTCGTCCCAGCCGTAGTGTCAGGATCGCCATGCTCAGAAGGGCGGCCAGTGCATCCCTCCCCGGGCACCGCGATGTCGAACGCGTACACGTCCAGCGCGAAGTACTGCAGCGTGTGCGAGTTGCGGGCCGCCAGCGCGGGATCCCGCAGCGCCAGCTCGAGGCATTCGCCGTACGTGTCCGCGTAATGCTCCACGATGCCTTCCCCGATCTTCGGCAGGTGATAGAGACGGTGCACTAGGTCGGAGCCAAAATAGAAGTTCAGCGCCCCGCTCGCCACCGAGTACCCGTATCCGCAGAGCCCCTCGAGCGGCTGGCGCGTCGTGTACGAGAGGGGGCAGATGACCGTCTCCTGCGTGCCGTTTTCGCCGCGCCAGTGGCCGGCCCAGCCTGTCACGTCATATCATTAGTTCGGTTTCGGACGCCCCGTGCCGTGCCGAATGGGCTTAGCTGTCTTACCATCTTGCGAACAGTTCCCGTCAACGTCGTCACAGCGGAACCAGATCCCGCTACGGTCCGCGCTCACGATCTTGTCGTACCATCCGACGACCTCCGCTGTCGGCGAGGCCCCGAAGTACTTCGAGTAGAACTCGGAGTTGTTTCCGAAGCGCAGGATGTGGTCCTTAGCGTGCGCGGCGAGGGCGACTGCCTCGCCCAGCCCCCTAGAGAGAAGAGCCCGCTCAGTTGCATTGCACGAGCTGTGTATGGGGTATGCGGTAGTGGCACCGGCCGCCCAGTCGTAGACGGACGGCTGGGGCACTGGCGAGACAATGGTTTGCGTGACGGTCACGACATCCTGTCGAATTCGAAGTCTACTTACCTCGCCTAGAGCAGCTTTCAGGCCGAGACAGGCAACAAATAGGCGTACTTGGCTAGGAAGCATCGTGGAGAAGGGGAAGGAGCTTAAAATAAATTAGTGAGGCACTGATTAGGGCCCGATTTGTTGCTGGCCGGGCAGCAGAAAGAAACCCGTCGACACGTCCATGTTCTTCCTTATATAGAACCCCAAAGCCTCTCCTTCGGCCGCAGATTGTTTGTTTTGGAGACCTCACTCGCCTATTATTCACCCTTAGCTGAATGAAAAAGGCTCCCAAGCCCGGCCAAGGATAACGGTTCATCAGGCCAGCCCGTTTACAGCGCGGGCCAAGATCGATGAGCAAGCACAGCCATTGTCGTGAATGCCATCAAGGTTCTTCTTTTCTCTCAAAGTATAGAACCTAGATGACCTAGTCCCTAGGACATTGGTTAGAAAGTGGGACAAATGAGTATTAGACTAGAACTGTTCCCGCTAGCTAAGAGCGAGTTGCTTGGCAGGGTCCCTTGATGGCCAACGTGAACATCCCAATGATACGATAAGAAACGCTAGCCTTCTGGCGCCTCCGTCTCATTTTTGTAACCGTAATCTTATCGGGTCTGGATAGCTTTCGTAGCAAGTGCTGTGGTATTAGTCCTCGTCAAGTAGAAGATTGAAACCAACTGGATTTATTTCTCTTCTTGACGTAGCCAACCGGGATTAGGTTTCACACTCTCTAGCTATCACATATCCGCAATGTGAGGTAGCATATTTATGTCTAGGACTCATCCCTATTATTTTATAGCAGTTCATGCCGTTCATGATACAATCGCACGACCCAAACTGACACTTATCCCGCCTCAGGCTTTTAAACAAGCCATGAAATATCCCCCTTCCTTCACCATCTCTAAATATTACAGTCCGCATGTGACTTCTTTTACAGCGGCCGATGAATTTTAATGACATTCGTCTTGATAATTAGTGACCACTATAATACGAAATTCCACCCAAACCATATCAAGCAGACGCCGAAAGAGAGGTTCAGAGTAGGCCCACACTAGAAGCAATGACTGATACACCAGGCCTTATTGCGCCTTTCCAGATGGCTCTAAAGGTTGTGGGATGAATGGGTTCCAGGACTAGGGCGATGACAAGGAAATAACTGGCGGATCCTGGACTGCTGTCACACCTCGAGAGCAAAGGAGTGTTCCGTGTATTAGTAATAACCCCTCATAGCATATTGAGCCTAGACTCTCGGCGAAACAACAAGTGTTCATTAATAAACCTTTATACCGAAGGTTATAACTTATGACAACTATAGGCATGAGTACTTGATCCGCTTTTAAAAATTAACATCACATGTAATATTAAAAACTTAGCACGAGAGTTTATGCTTGCCACGAGAGGAGGAGTCCTTTGGGGAGGCAAGGCTTCCAGTTTGGGTATCCAAGTGTATATATCAATCTAAGGATAAGGAAAGAAAGGAAGGAAATCTGAAGGTGAATCAGAAGGTCTACAGAATTATCGGGCATTATGTGTTGTGTGCAGAGCGGGTCCTGCAGAGGGTCCTGCAGAGGGTCCTGTACAGGTGGGCCCTACATGGGTCCCCTGGGTTCAAGGGGCCAACCGTGACTATGTCCAATATGATACAACACTCGACATCCGTTGATAAGCTCGACTTGTAGATCAAATAATATCACATTTCACCGTCTATTCGGTGTCCAAGTTAATAGTCCAATGTTCTCGCTTCAAAGACGGATCCTATACTCTGACTCCCTATCTTCGAGCTTTGGCTCAAGCAATCTCGTCCATGTAGACTCATACCCACGCCAATCAATTGTGCAGTTGTTCTGCAGTCTTGATCACGAGACGCAGGAAGCGTCGCACAGCATATTTTTCAAAAGCCGGACGGCTTATGAGGCCATCGGAGGCCTCCAGCTACATCCACTTGACCCAATATGTCATCGATTGAGCCAACACACCGGCATACTGCATCTTTGCCATCTCTAGCACTTCATCTTTCATTTTTCAGACCAGCAATGTCTTTTCGCGAATATCTTGGGATCATGCTCGGCCTATCGGGCTGGATCACCGCTTTCGCCGTGATGCTCGGATCCCTTTTCTGGCTGTATCCTCTTGTTTCCAGGATCCAGCGTCGTGGTAAAGAACCCCGGCCTGACGGAATCCAGATCATATCGAACCCGAAGAACCCAAAATTTGAGTAAGAAACCACACCTGGACGGATTGACGCCTAAGCTAAGACGGACAGGATTGTTGCCGTTCACGGCTTAGGTGCCCACCCCAAATATACATGGATCCGCAACCGGCGCACCCACGAGGCTCAAACCGACGAAGCTAGAACCCTGCAAGAGGTTCATCTGCTTGAGGACCTCCTGAAGAACAGCTTTCCCGAAGCCAGAATCCTCAGTTTCGCCCATAACTCCGACTGGCTGATCGATGCCCCAGTGAAGACTGCCCAACAGATTGGAGAGAGGCTGCTCGAGCAGCTGGTGAAGAATAGGACACAAGTCAGGACCCCTCCATACACATCAATTGCCATCGCTAACATGATACCAGCGCCTGCCAATCATTTTCATCGGACACAGCTTTGGTGGTATTATCATCAAACAGGTAGGATGGCCGGCCTCATGTTGCAACAACTGGAAGGCTGACGCCCAATTCGAAGGCTCTCTGCTTGTCCAAGGACAAAGACCATATTGTTGAGGATACATCTGGTATCTTATTCCTTGGGACCCCACACCAAGGCTCGTCATTATCTGTTGCCGGATCTATCGTAGCGCTGCTCACTAGCTTTTTCGGTTCCAATACCGAACTTCTGTTCCTTCTCCGACGGCATTCCACTCAGCTAAGCGACCTTGAATCAAGCTTTCGAACAAGCCACGGGAAGGCCAAAATCTTCTCCTTCTACGAGACAAAGCCTTCTTACGCTCTTGGATGTTTCTCCATTGGTTTGGTAAGCCTGTTCTCCCCTGTAACTACCATCTCTAACCACTTCTTCAAGATTGTCGACCGAGAATCAGCTACTGGGTGCGCAAATGAAGCTATTGATATGGACACCGATCATTCAGGACTGAATAAGTGTTTCGGACTTAAAGACCCACTGTATGAAAAGATTAAGAGCAAGATAGCAGATTCGATAAAACCTTCGCTTCTCGATCAGGCCGATAAATCGATTCGCGAGAGTTATGAAAACAAACTCAAGATCGAAAGACTCTCAGGAGAACAATTGCCGATGAAGGAGTGTTACATCAATCTAGCTGTCGTACAAACTCCGCAGAACAACCAACACGAGGATACGGTACGGCCACCCACTTTCCGCCCTTCTTTGCTAGAGCGGTTCAACATCGAGGACCCTGATGAGGATCACCATATTTGTCTTCCGGCTCTGTTTGAACCTCGCAAGATAGGGGGAAAACATAAGGAAAAAATAAGAAGAATCTTGATCCGAGGTCGACCTGGTGTCGGGAAGACGACACTGTGCAAAAAGATCGTTCATGATTTCATTGATGATCAATGTCTGCAATGGAATGGTCTTTTCAAGCGCTTGCTTTGGGTGCCACTTCGAAATTTAAATTTACCAGGACGTCAAGGAAGGTTTAGGCTTAAGCACCTTCTTTGCGACGAGTACCCCCAACTACCTGATTCAGTCTCAATGCTCGACGAGCTGCATAGCCAATGTGACAAATCCGATGACAGCGAAAGTCTCTTTCTTCTCGACGGATTGGACGAGATCTGGTACAATCTCCCTTCAAACAGCGATCTACGTGAGTTCGTTCTGTATTTACTCGATCGGCCAAACGTTATCGTCACGTCTCGACCGTCTGTCCAGTATCTGCAAGGTGTAAAAGACTTCGACATTGAACTGGAGACTGTCGGCTTCTACCCAACTCAGGTTAAGCAGTACGTGCAAAGTAATCAGCCTGACTGCGCTGGCAGTATTCTGGACTTCCTCAAGGATCGGCCTCTCATTGGGGACCTGGTCCGTATACCAATTTTACTCGATGCACTATGCTTTACCTGGAAAGATGTCTCACACTCTAAGCCAGAGACGATGACCGAACTTTACCAGGCCATCGAGAGGGACTTGTGGGGCAAAGACGTTCATAGTTTAAAAGATCTAGGCCAGAATTCCACCCCTTTGCCAAAGGATACTGAGCACCATACGGAGCGACAAGCTATTCTTCTCGAGAACTTAGCTTTCAAGGGGCTACATGATGGTTTTACAGTCTTTGATGCGAAGTATCTCAACGAATTGTCCAGCCAACTGTCATTAGGAGGCGAATTCGATTTGACGCTACGGAAAGTTTCTTTTCTTCGCTCATCAGACACTTCACCTAAAGACAAAAGTCGCGATTGCTATTTTCTTCATTTGACTCTCCAGGAATACTTCGCAGCGCGGCATCTTGCGCGGCGATGGGTTAAGAAAGAAGATCTTGAGCTGCTGGATCCGCAAAGCCAGGAACCAGAGAAGCTACAGCCCATCGATTTCTTTCGGCGCTACAAATACTCAGAGAAATTCGGTATCGTTTGGCGCTTCTTATCTGGGATTCTAAGGTCCAACCCTGATCATCAACGCAGCTACTTCGAGGCGATTCAAGCACAGCCATTAGATATGTTGGGACCTGCCCACCAACGGCTTGTCATGCGTTGCCTTTTTGAGATACCTTCCTCCCGTCCCTTCCCTTTGCGAACACCTCTTGAAAACCAGTTATCGGAATGGTTGCTCTTCGAATACAATTTCCTACGGCGAAATCCATCAAGGAATCAGCATCGGAAACCGCTCGCTGAGGAGATGGAGTTTCCAATAGATGTCCTTGTACAACTGTTACGGAAAGATGATTATGAGCTTAGACGCTATTTATTACAATCGATCAGATCGCGGCACACAATTCATGTCAACATTGTGGAAACACTCATCACATGGCTTGAGAGTGGCAGTAATTCAGAAGTGTTAGAAGTTCTCTCAGTTTTCCGATTTTCTTCCAACATCTCGTTATCAGAGAGAAATCTAGAGGTTATTAGCCGAAAGCTCACGGACCAAGACCACAACGTCCAGGTGGCTGCCGTGGACTCCCTAGGGACACAGTCGAACCTGCCAGAACATTTGCTTCAAGTGGTAGCACAGAAACTCAAGGACAACAACGAGTACGTCCGGCGGGCTGCCGTGGACTCCCTAGGGAAACAGTCAAACCTACCAGAAAATTTGCTTCAAGCGGTAGCACAAAGACTTGAGGACGAACACGAAGACCGTTTGGTCAGGTTGGCTGCCGTAACGGCCCTTGGGAAACAGCCGAACCTGCCAGAAATGGTGTTTCGAGCGGTGGTACAGAAACTTGGGGACAAACACCAGGACGTCCGGATGCGTACCGTAAACGCCCTAGGGAACCGATCAAAGCTGCCAGAACATATCCTTCAAGCAATAACACAGAAATTTGGGGACCAAAACAAGCACGTCCGGGATGCTGCCGTTCGGGCCCTAAAAAAACAGTTAGACCTGTCAGATAATGTCCTTCAAGCAATAGCACAGAAACTTGAACACGAAGACCAGAACGTCCGGTGGGCTGCTATGGAGGTCTTAGAGGAACGGTTGGACCTATCGGAAAATGTCCTTCAAACAGTGGCACAAAAACTCGAGAACCAAGACAAGAACGTCCGGAAAGCTGCCATTTGGGTCCTAAAAAGACAGTCAAACCTACCAAAACATGTTCTTCAGGCGGTAACACGGAAACTCGAGGACGAAAATTATGAAATTCGTCAGGCTGCCATTTGGGTTTTAGAAAAACAATTAAATCCGCCAGAACATTGGCTTCAAGCAGTAACACAGAAACTTAAGGACAACAACAAGCACGTCCGGCAGGCTGCCATTTACTCTCTAGGGCAACAGTCAAACCTGCCAGATCATATCCTTCAAGAGATGGCACAAAAACTTGAGGACGAAAACTGGGAGGTTCGGTTCAGTTGCGTTGGCGCCTTAGAACGACAGTTAGATCTGCCAGATCATATCCTTCAAGCAGTAGCACTAAAACTTAAGGATAAAAATGATTCTGTCCAGCACTATACTCTAGAAGTCCTAGAAAAACAGTCAAGCCTGCCAGAACATATTCTTCAAACAATAACACAAAAACTTGAAGATAATAACCAGAACACCCAGCAGGCTGTTATAAAATTTTTAAAAAAACAGTCAAACGTACCAGAACATTCATTCCAAGCAATAATACAGAAACTTAAGGATAACAACGAAGACCTCCAGGAAGCTGTTATGGATTTTTTAGGGGGGCGGTCAAACCTGCCAGAACATTTGCTTCAAGCGGTGGCACAGAAACTTAAGGACAACAGCGAGTGCATCCGGCGGGCTGCCATTTACTCCCTAGGACAACAGTCAAACCTGCCAGAAAATTTGCTTCAAGCGGTAGCACAAAGACTCGAAGATGAATACGAAGACCGTTTTGTCGGGTTGGCTGCCATGGAGGCCCTTGGGAAACAGCCGAACCTACCAGACCCCGTGCTTCAAAGCATAGCTACACTTATGAAAAAACCGCGGTTGTCAAATCTAGATGATCTCGCCGATGAGTTGTTGAGTAGTTTCAGACGACATCATAAGCTGGTTTCTATCTCTGAATCGAATGGTCATTTTAAAGGACTGTTTTGTTTTTTACTACGCCAGAGCTTTTGTCGCCACATAGCTTGGTATTATTACGACAACAAGCCTCATCTAATCATTGACGGTATTGATATACAATACGAAGGCCAGAATCTGAATCACGCCATTAACGAAGTCAGGAAGCTCGGTCTGTTCCCTGATGGAAGGTTGGGAGGTAACCTTATCATGGATAGATAGGCTTGCAGCTGTAGCTAGCTAGCTCCCCTTCATATGACGCGCCTAATACATCACTTTTGGTGCTGATCAGCCGTCCATCACCCCTGTTTGCGAAACTGACTGGGGTGTGTCGATCTCGTAGCCAAAACTGTCATACGTAACACTGTATACTAGCTGAAAAGTTGGACGTAGCACGCGGGACTACTAAGGCCTCTTTCAGCTACTCGGTCCCTTACTTAAATACTAAGACACTCCTAAATGAAGTCATTAAGGCGACTTTAGGCGAGGGGGAATAGTCGCTGACTAGGTGTATATAAGCCTGGCGCGATCGCCATTCCAGGGTCCCTTTGTTCTGAGGAACTAAGGACCCTTTGACACCATAGAAGATTATCCTTAATCTGAAGACATTCCAAGCCCCTCACGAGCCCTTCTTATAAAAACGCAGTCTGGTATTCAAGCTTATAAAGTACCACGATCTAAGTTGTTGCTCCATACTACCGGATCTAAAATGGCCGAGGCTGCTGAAGCACAACAGGGATCATGCTATGAGGAACTCGCCGCGGGAAACATGCCACGGCTATGCGAGGCATAGGTAGACAAATAGTGGATGACAAATTCTCACGGCTCCGCCCCTCTTTATCAAAGCCTTTGACTAGGGCAACTCTAGGATAGATATGAACTACAACGTATGCTGAGGCTGAGAATGGAGTTAGGTCTAGAATCATTCGGGAATCAGGAGCAGGGGGCGCGAGAACAGATTTCTTTTGACCTATTATCCTTGAAGTTAACAAGTCGGTAATTGATGTCGCATACGAGAACCTAGTTAAAGACGTTGAAGCCACCGGCGCTTACGCCTTGGATGGCGCGCCTTACGATGAGGACCAGTATGGAGCGGGCCGTCGCGAACATAACGGAACCGACGGCGAAGAGCAGAGAGGCCTTATCGAGCAGGGCCTTGCGCCTATGTACGTCCGACGCGCTAACGTATAGGGGCTGTGCAACGACGACGATGAGTAGGCAACAGGTTGGTCAACTTTGCGCAGAACCCGTCGCGACTGAAGGAAACCCGCCAGCTGCGTACTCGTCGGGATTAAAAATCAGCTTTTCGACCTTTTGAACCAGAATTTCTGGACCGTTCATGTCTCGGTAATTCTCCGTTTGCCCTATACCTGCCCAAAGGCGTCTGCTGACTCATTAATTATGGCAGCACAGTTTATCGGTGTGGCTCATTATGTGGCTAAGCGATATACTATAGATGTGCTTTCCGGCCTTCGACCCGCTAGGTAGTGCCATCGTAAACTAGACCAAGTTGAATACATCATCATAGCCCTTGACTAGATTGAGCTTTTCCCGGCCGCGTAGGAGAGGTCACGATATGGCCTAAGGCACGGAGCGACGCGGGATACGGCTAATTTATTTTCAGTTTACGTTTTCCTTCGTTGGGTGCAGAATTGCGGTACCTGGTAACGAGAAACAGGATATACATCCATATAATTACACAGTAAGAAGCCTGTAACTAAGTAAACATGCCCTCGGAGGTCTCGAGTTACGATTTTGGACTATTTTTGTATTGTCCCTATTAGCTACTTGGTTTACTTGGTCTTCTTTTTTCTGTACCTCACAGCGCCGCTTTTTACTCCGGCATATGCAAGGAATATATATATTAATACACATAAGGCATGGCATTGCTTACCTCTTCGGTGCTTTCCACGCTAAAAACTCTCGCGGTCACGTCCCCTTGGCTTTTAGCGCATTTCGGCCCGTCTAGACTCTGCATAGTCTAAATGTTAGGCAGGGGGCTTGCCACTAATCAACTGCCCCGGTCTGGAGATCGGGATCGAGATCGCGTATTATTGGAAGGTTGCGGAGACTTTCCTCCAGCTTCCAAACCACACGTCCGACTTCCATACTTAGACATACCACGCGACGGCACCGAACTCTTGCATATCAGCCGGTGATGTGAAAATTACGGTCAGACGGTCGTGCAGTCGTAGCCGCAGTCGCAGCTGCATCTGCACTTGTGAGAGCGTCTCGAGATGGCCCAAAGCGTGCATCAAGGTGAAGTGGTGACGCCATATTTCCCACGGAGCGGGCCCAAGCATGCTTCAAAGCTTCTCCTCCAACAGCTTCCACCACCACCAACGGCTGTAGGCCCAATATTTGATGAGGCACATGCTAAGGAGCCAATTCCGGCGTTCGACCAGGAGGCTCACGAGCAACACTATGCTGGGCCGTCCCAGTCTGGAGAATCTCTCCCGCCACCTTCGCCCGTTGCTTTCCCGGACAGGTATCTCGTCCCCACGCTGGCACGCCACGAACGCCTGCGACTTACGCTACTCTGGTATCACACCTCGCATATCGAGCACAATGAGCCTCTGTTGGCCGAAATAGACACCTTGGTTCGGAGTGTGCACAACCTCATTGGCTGGGAATACACCATCGCCGGGATTCTCGATGAGTCCACCTACAGACGACTGGCCACCGTTAATCTGCCGCTCGCCATTCTGCCTCGCAGGGAAAGCACGTGCTCCCATACCATTAATCAAAGGCTGGATGGCGTGTTCATGGTCACCGACATGTCAAAAGACTGGCGCTTCCGACATTCCCCGCATAGCGAGATCGGTGGTTTGAGGAGCTACGCGGGCGCGCCTCTGCGGCTAACGGTCGACAATGGGGTCGAAATCCCGTTGGGCAGTTTGTGCGTGGCCTCCGATACTCCACAGAAACCCTTGGGGAAGGTGAGTTAGCTGGCTTGGTGCCCGTGCCCCTTTACTGCTGCAATGATTAAATCCCATGAGAGCCTGACTGATGGTTTCCGTAGGCCCAGCGCGAGTGTCTTGTGAGCTTTTCTGAGCTCATTAGCACTGCCATTGCGAGCCATACTCGACGGCGCCGGTTGCAGAAGAGGCAAGAAATGACTGATCTTCTCTCAATCTTACGTTCGAAGATCGATGCTGAAGACTACGAAGAGAGCTCGATCGGCGTCATTCAACAAGCTTACCCCGGGGCTCACGTAGCGCTCGAGATCGCATTAGACGGCCAAATACCCGTAAGAGGCCGACCTGGTATTCGGCTGTCAGATGTCGAGGGGGGTCTTTGGGAGGACACGGTATTAATCGAACAGACAATCATGGCTTCAAACTTTGATGAGCTGCGGCCGACCCAGACCGTTCGTGCCGTTGTCGCCCATTGTGGAAGCTCTGAGAAGTATGTCGTCGTATCAGGCCTCGATATACATCACGTCTTTGACGATTTCGACGCGTGGTTCATCTCCAAAGCTGCCGCGATAATAGCAGATGCTCTCCAAAGCCGACTTCTTCGGCAAGCTCTAGCGGCAAAGGAGATATTCCTACGTGGAATCACTCATCAACTACGGACGCCTATCCACGGCGTACTCAGTTCGACGGAGCTCCTTGCCGAGGAGCTCACTCTACGGGGATTGTTGTCACAGAAAGACGCAAATGCCGCTCCCGTCTCGCCATCCGCCTGCATCAGTACGATACGCAACTCCGGCCAAGAGCTGATGAGAACCGTCAACAGCATTCTTAAATACAATACGTGGGCGGACGGCAACCGCCGAAAATGCCGTAGCCCGTATGACTTGGGCCGCCTCGAGGGCGACATCCTCCCCGAGTCGCTGTCGCATATCCTGCACGACCACCTCCAGGGGATTTCCGTCGAGTTTCGCAACGAACTGAGTCATTCCCGTTCTTTACTTACGGACCCAGATCTTCTGAAATACTGCCTCCAGGAAATACTGCTGAACGCTATTCAGGCAGTTGCTGGGCGGCCCTTGGGGACCGTCACATTCACAATGCGAGACGACGGGGATGGGGCGACGTTGATTTTCGACGTTGTGGATAACGGCGCAGGCATCGAAAGACGGGGCCACAGCTTTATCTTCCAGCCTTTCTATAAAGTGGACAGTTTCAAGCTCGGAGCTGGGCTTGGGCTTACTCTAGCTAGGCAGATTGCCACTTCTTTGCAGGGGACGGTTGAGCTGGTGTCCTCTTCATCGGAGCTTGGGTCGCACTTTCGGGTCGAGTTCAACAATCCTGTTTTTGATTCGCCTTGCGATCCCGGTGCCAGACCCAAGATTGAGCTCCGGCATTTACCGCGGACGTTCCGTTGGAATGTTAGCGGGGCGAACTACGCACATTTTGCTGGCCATATAACGAGATACCTCGAGCTTAACAAGTTCCAAAGACGCACCAATTCTGATCTCGGCCTTATCTTCGCCGACTCCGACATCGAACAGTTACGTGATGCTTATCCCTCCGCTGTCATTGTTGTGTTTGGAAAAGTCAAACCCGATGTCGAAAACCACCCGGGGCCGGGCATTTTGCATGCAAGCGGGCCGGTACACACCGAGACGCTGAAACAAATGCTCCTACAAGCGGATAGTATGTATCAGGAGCTCGCAGACGAAACCGCTCGTCGAGATTCGTGTAAGGCGATCTTTCCCGTAAACGGCGTCACGACCGGTACCGTCCCGACCACAGAGTCTGCTAGCCTTGGTATTTCAGACACGCTATCGTTACCGCACAACTGTGGTGATCGGCCGGTCAAGGCTCTACTCGTCGACGATAATCCAATCAACCTCAGGATACTCGAGATGTTCTGCAGCAAGCGCGGTATCCCATTCGCCACGGCCGAGGATGGGAATATAGCAATCGAACGATTCGTAAAAGTAGTTGAAACCAACGAGCCGTTTACTTTGGTTTTAATGGATCTCCAAATGCCGAACTGCGACGGCATCGAGGCAACCCGGGCGATCCGCGCATACGAACGGAAGAACGCGCTGTACAGGTCATTCATCTTCATGGTGACGGGCCAGGACTGGGGAAAGGATAAAGTAGCCTCGCAGGATGCTGGCACAGACGTCTTCTTGATCAAGCCAGTCTCCCCCAAGATACTGGACACGCACATCGCGAAATTTTTCACGACTTATCGACCTTCTAGGGGGTGAATGACCGTGGCAGATTGATGGTACTACCACCAAAGACAGGCACTAAATACATCCGATACTGCGGGTAGAATGCGCGCAGAGTGGCACCCTTGGTTTCCCCCCTAGTAACTCACAACCATACCTACCTATGAGTGTCGTCCTGCTAGGGCAGATTTTACCTATGATCAGGACAGACGCAGAAGCGTAGGACATAAGGGGTAGGTATAAGTTCTATCTCTAAGGGTAGCTTCATATCTCTCTCGTACTCATCATAGCGGCTAAAACCATCGCGCGCGTAAATCTCACAGCAATAGAAGATAGGACAGAAGGGGCGGGCAAGAAACAACATCCCGGGACACAGGTACACGGCTGTTTAGATACGGAGACGCAATGACCCTCAGGTTTTGCAAGGCTTGAGATCGCAGCCCTATAAGCAACGCCAGCACTCTAAAGGGCTCTCGCACATAGTGACGATGGCGTGGGACCGATCTTAACAAGGCTAGGAGGAGGGGGTGTCTAGGCAAATAATAGTCTCTCTGCTCCCCACTGCCTGGACCTGCGTCAGGAAACCTGCGCTTCCCCCCCTTTTTTGTGAGTTATCGAGGGTTGTTGGGTAACGATACGGGTTAATTACAGTGTATACCTGTTTCCGGTTTGCCGTGACGAGCTACCGCTTACCCAAGGTGGGAATTGATAAATTATACACCGTGTATCTAGAAGTACTTATTGAATCAAATATTTAAATTACCCCAAATCTTCTCCTACAGTTGGTTGGCTTTGCATCAGGCCCTTAAACGGGTATACGTTCGTGACCCATTTGTTCATCTGATGATATCCGAAATACACACTTGGGAGTAGGCATTCTTAAGAAATGACTACCCGTAAATAGTATTGATCTGTACCATTTGCTCTATACCCGCCTTGTCTCGCGATAGCATACATGTGCTCCTGAGCACCGATGCTAGTCCACCCGCCAAGGCAGTAAGTAAGTAACCAGGAATAGCGCCAACATCCGTCACAGTGCCGTCGTCGTTCCCAACCTCACACCATGGTCCAACACCACGGATTCCTCCAGTACCTGCGCCTAAAGCTGCTCGTCGTGTTGCTGCGAGCGTGGGTCCGCTTCTCTAGCGCGGACAAGATCCGTCGTGATAAAGCGCTCGCGCCGCCCGACGTCGAGCACGAGCGCATCAAGATCCCTTCGCGCGAACCGGGCCGATACATCCTCGCCGATCTCTATTATCCGCCCGGCTCCTGGATCTGGCCGCGGACCCCGCGTCGAAGACAGTACCGCGCCCCATCAACGCCCATCCCCTCTGGGCCCTCCGCCTCTTCAACGACTGCTACGTCCCCGACGCGGCCGTGTCGCCCTGCTCAGCCACGAGGGCGACAGGCTGTGCCCCGAGGCCAGCGCTAGTGTAGTTCCGTAATTAGTCTACACTACAAGCAGTGATGAACAACTGGCTTTCTCCCCTATGCAGCGCAAATATCGCGCGAGAACCAGGATCACGGGCTACGAAGAACTTTCCTTTTTTTGGTTTTCTAACTTCTAGAGAAGGATGAGCAGATGTTGCCTCCTACGTACAACCCACGCTAGAAGTTGCAGAAAGGTGAGAAGAGTAGAGCTACCAGCGTCATGCTCAGAATATGTGTCGTACCAACAAAAGAAATTTCATACTTCCGTGATGTTCGGTCTTCGGGCTCGGACTCTTCGTCTCTGTGACGACTACTACTCTTTTTCTCATATTCTCTACGGGGTTTTACCACCTCCCAGTCTCTCCTATCGTCCGTCTCATCCGTCGTAACTTCATCTTCCTCTCAGCCAGGGATGTGTCTCGGGTGATGGCGCGAAAATGGCGCGGATAGCCGCCGTCTTCTTGATTACTTCGTTACCTTCTACTCTTCGCCGTGGTTTAGATCAACGTCTTATTTCTCCTGATCCATCTGCGCAATTTCTCGTTCTATCATGAGCCTGAGCCTCTTTTTTTGTTCGATCAGCATCAGTTTTATTCGACAATCTTCTATAATATGATTGTCCTCAGGCGTCAAGCCATCGGAGCCAAAAAATCTGGTTGTAATGATTAGCATGTGCAATTTGGAAGCCATGTATAAATACATACCTGCCGGTAGTAAAGCGGAGGTATGCCTGGAGTAATATGGAAAGGTTCTTTGGTTGATCTAGCTTTAGAGGAGAGGACGGCCCCCCCTTTTGCAGGATATAGTCGTGCACCTCCTCTACCGTCGAATGAAAGATGCCCTCGGGGTAAATGGAAGTCAGGAGGCTACGATACGTATCCAGAAATTCCACTTCGCCCTCTGATAATTCCGAAGAGGCTGTCGCCAGTACCCCCTTAACCGGTGTAGCCTGTTGGATCCACGATCCCCTCTCGTCCGTGAGCTGCGGTTGAGCCCCTAGCGATGCTTCGGTATGCGCCAAGTGCTGAGGCTCTTTTGCTTCTTTAGGGCGGTTGGGTAGACTTCCGGATGAGCTAGTCGTAGAATCCATAATGTTATTATCTACCTCTTCCACACTGGTTTGGGATGAGCCTTCCGGGGTTTTGGCACGGCTAGGCAGCCCAGATGTGCTCCCTCTCTCAAGGGATTCGTCGGATATTTCCTGAGGAGGCGCAGATTGCCCAGGGAGCGCCTCTATTGCCAACAAAACGGCGTTTTCTGGGCCGGGAGACACAATGATGAACTGGCAAAGACTAGGTCACTGATAGAATGCCGGCCTGCCTAAGGGTGTAAGGGTATAACAGTCTGCCAACGGCGGAATACGGGTGTAGTAAGAAACTGGTTTGTGCAAACTCGTAGTTCAACAAAGGCTTTATATGCTCGTGACAAAGCCGGGTTACGGTTACATACCTTTTAGGCTGGGTCCTGATAAAACAGCGCCTCGAACCATATACACGTTTTTCTAGATCCTAATACAGGGCCACTCACATTCTACTTTAGCATACGTTTGAGCGTCCAAGCCTCCAACCTCCACTATAACCTTCTATTCTGTCGCTACACCACGCATCACAGCTATCTCTTTCCATCAATACCTAGTAATAGCCCTTTTTTGTTTACTTTATTTTAGTTTCAAAAGCTTTTATATATTAATTCGCATTTCTACCGATTTAAACATATGGAAAAGCTCTACAAACGGCCTCACTCAATAATATTGTGTCAAGTCTCGTAGGGTGAGGATCTCTGTCCCGTGGAACCTCCTAGTCCTAGACTAGAGGAGTCCCCTGGATGAACGGGTTGACGACGTAAAGAAAGTGATACTACAGCTCCTTAAGGACGGGGAAGTCAAGGCCATGGTAAAGGTACCTATCGCGAGGGTAAATCGAACGTTGTGTTGGCAACGAAGCATCCGTCCAGCCCGAGACTTGGTGCTGCAGACACGCAATTCCAAGCAGCGTTGAGCCCGAATAGCAACATCGGAAGGGCCTAGCCCGGAGTAGAAGCAAGCGTAAGAGACGGAGGCTGCAGCGACATAGAGTTCGGGGATAAATCTGGCCTGTTACTTTTCTGTTCTTTGTAAAAAATTACACCGCGTTTATGACCCTCTCCTCGCATACAGTTAGAGACAAGGTCCGGGTGATATAATGGGTGAAGCGATCGATATATCCGGCACTATGCACGCATATAAAGAGAGGCTAAAGCCTTCGCGAGGAATCAATTGATATTTGCTTGGTTGAATTAATTTTTGAATATTTTGGATGTAATGCGTAATAAATGTCCTTAATCCCTCGGAAACGTTTCTTAGTAACTTTTTAGATTTTTGCCAAGGTTCTGTCTGTGTATGCGAGGGATGAAGATTCCTTGCCTTCTTCCCCTTTCTTCATTGACCAAGGGGAACTGCTATATGCCATTTATTTGCCTCACTAAATTCCAGGTACACTCACTCATATGACTTTAAATCAAGAATTCTAGCGACTAATCAAACAGCTCCTATCTAGCCCGCAACTACTCCAAGATATAACTCAATTTTATCGATTCTTCATTCTACGACTAAAAGCGCCCAGAAGCCCTCCGTATTCTCCCATCACCTCGCCTCGTCTCATCTCATCTCATCTCATCTCATCTTGCACTACTATCCCTGTCGTCCTATCTACCTCTTCTTACCTCCATAACACGCCATTCCCTCACTCATCAACACCTAAACCGTATAAAATCAACAGAAGTGAACACTCACAGCCGTAAAAGCAACGTAGCATCAAAGCCTACCACAGTAAAAACACAGCATATGGACATCGCGACAAGTTTGTTCTACCCTATTCCATTTGAAGCCCCGCCCGACCACACCCCTTATTCCGAACCCCCCTATTTACCTATCCTTCCTGCTTTGACTACTCGTAACATGGCCACGTCGTCATCATACATACATACAAAACCGAGCTACCTACCCACCCAACCTTAGCGAGCCAAGACAAGATCAGTGGGCAGGTTCCATGCGAGGCCTGTGTTCAATGCCGCAACAAACAAGCAATGCAAAACGCCGGGCAAGTCGGGTCCAGAAAATGACGGTAACCATACCCACAAAACAGGATATCAATCCTAAACCTGAAAGTAACCCAAGCCAGCCGCCGGCCTGCCTGCCCACTCGCCTGACTAGTGTTGTATCATCGTCTTCCATCCATTCATTTGTTCACTCATGACAAAAACTATACCCATGATGTACCAACAATCATCCACAGACCGTCGTGCGAGGTCGGGAGCTAAGATCCTTTTTCTGCGCTGGTCTCATCAGCAGCACCGTCGGCGGCAGCATTGGTGGTGGCGGCGACTGCGTCTTTATCCGTAACACCCTTAGCGCTGACTTCGGGAGCATCAACCTCCTCCTCATCAGCGGGATCGAGTTCTTCCTCCTCGACCGACTCCTTGATGATCGTAGGTTTAAAGGTGTCTCCCTCGTCGATGGGCGTCGGGTCGCGTCCGCGTCCGCTATTGCTCGCCGAGACACCTACGGCCGGCGTGTCGCCCTCGGCAATTTTTTGCTTGGTGGAGCTTACAATCTTTTCCGCCTCGCTGACTTTACCGCTTTCGCCCGTACTATCGCCCTCTACGCCGATATACCGGTCCTTGTTGTTCTGGTCGAGTAGAGCGGCCTTGTCAAATCGAATGATCATACACGACAAATTATCTGTGCTGAAACGGGCCAGCGCATGGTCGACGAGTAGTTTAGAGGCAGCTATAGGATCGGGCTTGTCGCGGACGAGATCGACTGCTTCCTGGTCCGAACACACGTCCCAGAGCTTCAAGACTCGAGTTAGCACGGCGGGGCGGATAAAAAGAAAAGAAGAAATCAAGCAAGATAAGAACAAATTGATTTGAAAGACTTGTGCCCACTTACCCCGTCGCAAGCGATAATGATAAATTCGTCGACTTCGGGTTGAATCACTGTCTCCGTGGTATAGGGGTGACCAGTGACAAGTTCTTTCATATAGGAATCTCCCAGCGCCCTCGTCACGGCCAAGACGCCGTTCACTCGGTTATTGAGTATCAAACCTCCGGCATTAGCGATGCGCTTCCCTTCATTCTCGTCGCTTCCCTTGTGGTCGTAGGAAAGCCGCAGAGCCTTGCCGGCTCGGCAGAGAATGATTCGCGCGTCACCCACGTTGGCCGTGTAGAGGACTCGTTGCCGTGTCGCGGTACCTTTTAATCTTGCGTGAGTTGACTCTGGGATGGCTATGGTGTTGCCGTCGTCCTCAGACTTACTGTCCTTAGGCTTAGATGTGTCTGCGGCCTTGGAGGCCACTGCGGCAGCCGGAGCAATGGCCTGGGAACCGGTGGCAGAGCTCGAGCTAGGCACTCTATCCTCCCAGCGTAGCACGGCGATGGCGGCAGTACACCCACTGTTTTTCAGTGGTAGTTTTTCTAACTGCGCGTCGACGCTAGTGAAGGTTTGGTCGAGGAGCTCGGGTATAGGAGCGTTGGGGTTGCGGCGAATGATGTCTTCCAGGACCAGGTGGAGCTTCTTGCCACACCAGTCGGCGGCAAAAGTGCCAGCATGTCCATCGAATATGGCGAAGTAACCATTGTCGGTCTCGATCATATCCTGCGACGGTAATTCGGCCTGGGTATCGCCGTCCTCTGGCGAGCTTTGCGGCTTTGCATTCTTGTCCGCAGAGTCTCTAGCCAGGAGAGGAGCAGGTGTGGGTAAGAAGTTATATAGGAAAGCATGTGTATCTTCCATGGTGCGTCGGCACTTCTTATTCCTGTCTTCCCACACGCCGACGCGGAAGGTGGATCTTGGGCCCGGGAGCGATTCGCCCGCTGAGTTATTGTGCTGGCCCTGGGGCACGGCGAGCGCCTGGTCCTGCTTGCCCAGCTTCTGAAGAGGCGTGCGTGCGGAGGCGTCGCTATTGGACCGGCCGGACTGGAAATTGAGGGTGTTCTTTGCGCTCGTTATGAAGTTGCTCGCCTTGGTTCCCACGCCGCTACTCCTGCGCTTCTTCTCGGCGGCGCCATTGTCGGAGTTCTGACGGCCGGAAGGGCTGCCATTACCGCTGCGTTTCTCGCCACTGGCGGCCTGACCAGGTGGTTTAGTGATACCATCCGGGGACGACGAGGAAGTCTTGGGGTCTTCGGGGAGAGTGTCGAATTTGGCGGTGGGATCCGTAGCCGGAGGGGTGTCGGATTTGGCGGCCGCGGAATTGGAGCCACCGCCGAACATCCTATTCAGCAGACCTCCTTGAGAGGAGAGACTGCGACGTTTATTTCCTGCCAGATTTTCGGGAATAGAAGGGAATGGCGAAGACTACTGTTACACACAGCTCGTAGCACGTCAGGGAATCGGAGCAGGGGGGGAAACGGGAGTGGAAGAGACTTCGGCAGTGTCAAATATCGGATGGGATTAGCTTCAGGACGGATCACACAGGTAGCCGGTAGCGACAAGTGATGTGGGTAAGGATAGTAGCAGTTGTATAGGCCGATTTGGTTGTCGTCATGCGTGGGATTCGTAATTGTGGAACACGACGGATGTTTGTTGTCTTGCTTAAAGGGCACCAGGACAGACTAGTCACAAAGTTAGGTCTGAACATGAATGTCTTGGAAGCGGGCCGCAGTCTTAAACAAAGGCGTGGGCAAGGGGGCGGGAAACAGAGGATAAACAAAGGACGAAAGGGGTAAGAATTGCTAGACAGCGGATCGACGCATAGTAGACAGAAAGACGGACGGATGGAACAATGTAGGGTTGAGGCAGTTGGCAGGTGAATGTATGGGTTGTTTGCCTATTTGTTTGTTGCTTGCTTTGTTGTCTGGTGGCGTATAGAGAACAGGACGGGAGCGAAGGTTGATTGCTGTTTTGTGCTGTTTTGTAGACAATCGCAAACGCCAAGAGAGGTATCAAATTATGCAGTGTACAGCAGTAGGTAGGCAGGCAGGCAGGCAACGAATGGCCATAGCCACGTAAGTCAAGTACTGAACTACCTAGGTAGCTACTTAAGATAGATACATACTTAGACAACGAGTGGAATGGGAGTTGAGGCGAGTGCTCGTGTGCGAGTACGAGGATCATGCGACAGGTTCGAAGAAGTACATACCGGACGAGAGACGAGAGGTGGGAGGAGGATCGACGTCATGCAAGGGAGTCTCTGTGAGGCGCAAACAAGGGAGTTCGGTGTAACAGGTGAAGAAAAGGATAAATGAGGAGTCACACAGTAGAGCTGGCAGTAGTACCTACTCGGCTCGGTATCGGCAGCGTGATCGGTATTGGTAGAGACGTTTGATGTGTATAGGAGTTGTCCTCGTAGGTGTCGTATAAGAGGTAGGTAGCAGGTATGGGGTAGTTTGGGAACTTGGTTAAACAGATGATAAATCGTGGGGTTGACGAGGGCGAGAGAGGGGACACTGGAGGGGACACTGGAGGGACATGGGAGGGACATGGGAGGAAGGGGGACGTGCACTATTGGTTGACTATTGGTTGTCGCAGCAAGTTTGAGGGAGGAGTTAACTGCAGGAGGGCTACCTAAGTAGGTACTGTACCTCTATACTACCTACCTAGGACCAGGTAATAGAGGGGGCATTGATAGGTAGGTAGGTAGAGAGTCACTGGAGAGGTACCTATAAATTGTTAGGTACCTACACTACCACTCCCTTATCCCACTACCTACCTCCTAGGTAGGTACCTACTGCACACACCTTAACAGGGAGGTTAGGTAAGGGGATATGGGTACCCAAATGTCCACTAGGAGCCACCCCTGGACACCTGTGCTTTACCAGCTACCTACCTAACCTAGGTACCCACCCACCAAGCTAACCTAGGTAGGTACCTACTGGTTAGGTAGTATAGGTAGTGTGCAACAGCATGACGCATCCATGTGTCCGTCCCGGACTCTAGTTGGCTTGTTAGTTTATACCCAGGTAGCAACTTGTTCCTACAGGTATGGGCCTACGGCCGCATTGCAGGCCGACTCTAATCCCAAGTAGTTGTACTCCGTATACCTGGAGGTATGTTTAGGGAATGTGAACGGAACGGGCCACCACATTTCTACCCAAAACCTCCGGCCCAGGTATTGACTCTGGTGCGTCGTAATAGCGACGCTAATAATAGAACTCTCCGTCTCCCGTCTATCCGCTATCTAACCTAGTCTGGGTGTGTCGTACCTATCCCAAGGTCCGCAATCCGTACCATGATCTGTGCCACTGTTGTAATGATAGCACATCCCGTTCAGTCAAATTACAGTACCCATGCAGTCCTCGCATAGGTTTTTATGTCGGTATAAGTTTTGGGCCACGGCCGCGGCTGCGGCTGACGGACCGCACGTGGCGTGGCGTGGCATATCCGGGACCCCGGTCATCGTCACAGTCAGCCGAGTGACTGGACGTCAGGCCGCCTTAACCAAGAATTGGTATCCACTAGATGGCTTAGTTCTTCACGCCCGAAGAGACGAGTCCGGGAACTCTTCGTTGCCGAAACATTTAATACCACAACCATCCGGTAAAGAAGCGGCGCCTGCCTGGATGTCTGTTCTGTTTAGCCAAGTCCCTAAGCTACCTCGCTTACTACCGGATCAAGTAAGAAATAGATAAACCTACATGATAAATGATAAGATGAATCATGTGATAACACATCTCGTGCAGAGCAAACCATCATCTTCTATCTATCTGTAACTCGACGGCATTAAGAAAAGAATCTAGATATCTATACCAGGACTCCTCGCATAGAGATAAGCCCCTTGCTCTTGGTATATGGTTGGATTATACCAATTCGTCCTGTATATAAAACAAGAAAAGAAAAGAAGAGACTGCCCTGCCCAATGAAAATTCCACCTGTGCATCCCCCAACAGACCAACCCCTCCGGTTCCCAGCCGCGTTGCGTCAGCACGTGGCGAAAAGGTATAGGATAGGCGATCTGCTCGCGATCGCCAGCCAAGAATAGCACGGCATATCTAGACGACCTCGCAAGCTCGGCGGCAGCTGAACCGGGGCCCGCGTCGGCATACATCCACACGCATGTGACGGTTCGAGATCTTCTGTAGAGGTCGTAGTGGCGGCCAAGCATTGTGAGACAATCGCACCGTAACCTTTGGTGAGGAAACCTGACCGACTAGGCAAGGGTCGGCTGATTTACGCGCAAATCTAAATCTTGGGCGTTACATTATAGGTAATGGGGACATATCATCGGCACGTGGAAAAATAAATGCGAGAGTATAAGCCAAATTAGTGCCATAAAATATATCTCTCTGGCTCAAGTACACGGTCCTGACCTACGCACCGTGCAGGCCATCATTAACCCTGTCCCCACGCCAGACCAACGAGACTCTCTATCCGCCTTCGCGTAGTTTAAAGTTTGACTCCATAAGCTCCCTAGCGACTCCCGTGGTCTACACCTCGGCACGATTAGGTGGGAAAAGCTCTCGCCCGTTGCTGAACCGAACCAGACAACGGTTGTGAATATTTGTTCTCAGGGACGCGACCCTCGTGATACTTGGCGCCGGATAAAGCGTGGCCAAGTACGGGAGTTCGGGCACTAGACCACTGCGTACAGAAAAGAGCTACGTGCGCTACGCAGCACCGCAACCATAACCACAGGCAGGGCCACGCGACCAGGCTTGGGGCCGCGAGCTCATTGAGATGCAAGGAGAACCTGAGGGACACGTGGGTCGGCGGTATTGTTTCCCGGGGAAATGGTCATGGTCATGGCACCGGATATCAGCTGAGGCCCGCCGATATAAGGACGGAGAAATTGGCTGTATCCTCGGTCCGGCCATACGCAAGTCCAACTACGTGAAGCTGACAGGCGTGGCTAGACAGGGCGTAATAGCCGAGATCTCGTGACGAGATACACGCGCGTCCGCGGCCTTTGAGGAGGTGGGTTTCGAAAAAGAGTCGGCGGATCTCGGCGCTCTCATAGAGGCCATTGTTCATGCATCGGGCCTCCCACAGGCGCTGAAGGAATTTGGAATCCGGAAGGATAACCTCGACGGGTTCGCGGAGCACAGTCTGCGAGGTAGCTAGGTGGAGGCGAACTCGGTGCTCTTAGATTAAGAGTATATGCTTTAAATATTCAGAATTTGTGCTCCAATAATTCCGCACCTAGCTGTATAGGTACATGGAGACGTAAGGGGCGGCAAATGAAGGAAAGGCTCGTGGTATTAAGAACGGCATCGAGATGGTTTGTTGATGCCCTAATATCAATCATGGTACTTCTCATATCCTATACTCAATAATAAGCCCGCTCTCTTAGAGCCAAGACGACAAATATCTGGCTTTATGATAGCGAGATGCAACGCTTGCGCATGGCAGCGTACTAGTCTTTACTTTCTTAGACTGTCAAGGCGAGCCTGGAGATCGTCGTCCGCAGAATCACCACCTCCACTAGGGCCTCCGATCGCCTGCGCCACCCTGTGTTCGGGAACTTTATCGGATTGAAGGCCCGTGGGCGTCTCTCCGAGCTGTGCGACCTAGTTAGAACTTGCCGCGCTGCATCGGAGGCTGGCTGGTTACTCACGGACTGATTGAGGTCGACTCCAATCTCTTCCAATACCTGCTCTACGACCTCGTCACCCTCTTCCTCGACACCGACATCCATGGCATCGTCAATGGCGTCGTCCATCATCTCCTGCCTCTGTTCCATTATGTCGTTCTCGCGCTCAAATTCCATGGCAATCCGTTGTAAGGCGGGAAGATTCATGGTTCGGTTCATGCTCCCCAAGGCCATGGTGGCGCCCTTCATGGCCTGCATCATCTGCTCGTTTGTTCGATGTGTCTAGGACCTCACGCATTAGCGACGGGTGACATACAAGATGGCTATCATCATACCTGAAGCCGCAGGGATATCTTTTGTAAGTTGCTCTTGAGTCCGTAGAACTTTTCGATGTACCTGCAGCACAGACGGTCGAGTCAGTCGGAGGTTTGCTCTATATCTAGATGGAGTTTGGGTGTCGCAAATCGGCGCTGACCTTCTTGTGCGCACCAGATCCTTTGCTTGTATCTTGGCCGCTCCCATCTGGCCCTTCTGGGCACTCTGTTTTATCTGGCCGATGAGCTGCTTCTCCTGTCTCTCCAGCTTGACTTTCTGTTGGTCGATCTCGCGTATCGCTTTATCGAGAAGGCGTTGGTTCTTGCGCAGGCGCTCGGCTGGCGTCATGCGCTTGCCGAAAGCCCATTCTAAGATCTACCGCGGCCGTCGTTGTCAGTAGCCATCTCGCCGTGGGTGTAGATGAAGATGGAAATGGGAATGGGAATGGGAATGGGGATTTTGGTTTGGATGGTGCGCGCTCTCACATTCATGGCTAGTTTCGTGATCCGATGGATAGCTTGGTTAGGCGCCTGGTTTGAATGGAAAGAGAGCAATTGTGATGTGATGCGCAGGCTTTCTAAAATCTGGCAGCCTAGTACCTGAGGTAGTGAGTGACTTGCGGATTATGTCGTCGTGTTGCCGATGAGTCTCTGGGGTAAGGTCGCATATGATAACCCTGGAAGATACCTATTACGCTACCCTACCTAGGTAAGTGGTTAGGTACCTTGGCGAGAGCCCTAGGGGACTAGTATGACTTGCGCTAGGCTTTCAACGGCGCAAGCCTTGCGGAATTTCTCCCTATGACGCTATTATAAACTTAGTCACTCCTACTACCTAGGTACTATAAACAATTTCTAAAATTTCCTACTATATTTACGTAGTAAGTACTATTTATTATTTAGATAATATCTACCTACCTAGGTAGGTACCTATAGACCCCCTTTAGGTGGGTACTAGGCATTAAGTTATTACCTAACCTTACCTAACCTAGGCACTTAGGTAAATACTTTGGTTGCAATATATTTTGTACCTAAGTATATACACTACCTATAGAAGGCAGCATGAAATTGGCGAATTGTCGGCTATAGCAATAAGCATCTGGAATCTTCACGTCGGACGACAAGACAGAACAACCGCCACGGAGGCATGGCTTCCTTCCTAGTTCTTGGTCAAGTCCTTCGGGGAAGAGTTGGAGTATATACGGTGTCTAAGAAGATACATGATGTTGTATGGCTTGCGAGGTTTGTGGCGTTATTTACGAAAACCAAGATTGGGTCAATCGGCTAACATCATAGAAACCAAAAGAGTGGCCTAGTTATTGTGAAAAGCGTCAGTGGCCATCCACGCATGGAGAATGAGCGGCATGTCCTAAAGCGTTTCCAAGCCCGAACCCCCTACTCGCGTCCCTTGGTTGATAAAATTCAAGACCCGGCTGAGCCGACAACAATTGTGCTCAGGCACCCTGACTCAGACCCTCTAGAAGCCTCGGTTCATCAGCCATTGAATAGAAAAGAGATGAAGTACGCCTTGAAACGAATTCTAGAGGCTCTCAGTGTTATGCGTAAGGACGGCTACGTCCATACAGGTAAGATTCCCAATCACTATAAATGCTTCGACTTTCTAACCGGCTCCTTAATACAGACGTAAAGCTTGACAACGTATTCGTAAACTTCAGAAAGGACCGAGATACTATACGCTTTTCAGATATCCAGCTAGGAGATCTCGGCGGTAGCTATCCGCGAGATAGCGAATGGGCGAAATCCGGCACCCCGATCGGAGCACCGATACGGTCCAGCCCAGAAGTTCTCATGGAGACTCCGTGGAATACGGCGACTGATATCTAGTCTTTCGACACCGTAGTAAGTTTTCATCACTGTCCCCCACGCCTAATGTGACAGAACATAACCCAAATGTACGGGTCTAAAGGTCATAAGTTTGTTGGTCCGGGAGATCTTCAATGGCGAGACCTTGATGTCCATCGTGTACCTCATGGAAATGATACCGCAAGATACAATGACATCGTTCCGGTTCGTAACGGAGCGGGAGGTGGCCAAGGAAGACAAGGACTTTGTACTGAAGATAATGCAAATGGATTGGCGCGATCGACCGACGGCCGAATGGTTTCGCACAGAATGAGTAGCTTCGGAACGAGAAGACGGCCCGTTCATCTGTTATGGAAATTTCCATTTGTTATAAGACGCACAATTGGGGGCCGCGGTCCCTCGACAGCTACGTCAGTTATATGTAGAGGCAGGGGCGGGAGCTTGTGTTTACCTAGGTACACTAGTTGTATCCAGCTTATCGTCTATACTACATATGTAATATAGTAGGCTTAGTACGTTTGCACTGTATTTTGGCCCCTCTTTACCCACCTAGGTAGGTAGGTAGTGTGTCCACGTTCTGCCCACATCGACTGCCCACGTCTATTCCTGGCACCGCATCTAGCCTAAAACAGAAAAGCGCCGAAGTGGCAGGTGACATACAGTGTGTAGACTGTGTGTTCGCCAATGACATAACCAATCATTGAGTGCGGGCGTCGACATCCAGTAAACGTCCTAAAAGTTAGCAGTGGCGGTCAAACCTAGGCGGGCTCAATGCAGTCGATATATCGTGGCACTCGCATAATTTTCTCATAGCCCACCACCATTTGTCTCGCCTAACCACCACCACGATAACTACCTAAATCATCACTCTAGCCTCCCGCATCCGTCGCTACCCTTCTACAACAGCCTGTGTACAGACATCTTTCATGGATCCCGACGCATAGCCATTGCCGCCATAGCCATGAGCCAGGAATACTTCCCACCTATGCCCAAGGGCAAGTCTCCCGCCCGACGCAACAGAGACAGCCGAGGTGGCAGAGACGCCTCGCCGAATGATGCCTCACATGAACCTACTACGCCCGGGGCAGTGAACGGGGCCGGGAGACCCGGGTATGTCACTGTTGGCAGCGGCTCGACTTCGTACCATGCGATGAGACTACAATCCATGCTTGACGACGACTCCGGATATGGTGGAAGCAGCATCGCCGGCGATGAACCTGGTTCATCCAAGCTGCCCATGGGCTCTCCTCGAACCGACCCGAGCCTTGCCGGAGACATGGTGCTGCCACGCCAGTCGACCGGGAATCCCGAGACCGACCAGCGAAACCAAGTCACCGCCATCTCCCAGCTCTGGTACAATCAACAGCGAGTCGCCCTAGGCCGCGCCATCAACAGAGTCGTCGATCTCCTCCAAGGCCTTCAGGAGACCAATACTACTTGGCCTGCTCACTACCCCTCAGTCCAACGCACCGACATGGCTGCTTTTGACCGCTCGGTTCCCGGTCCCGGCTTACATCGCACATTCTCTACGGCTGACGAACCTTTCCACGCCCCGCCGCCCCCACGACGATCTATGACCGCATTCTCCGACAACGATTCCGCCGAGTCCAGCAGGGATGCCGAAACCAAGGCCGCCACCGAAGCTCCTCGATTAATATCGCCCCAGATTGCACAGGAATTCTCTATTCTTAAGCTTGATCTGAAGCTGGGGGCTATGCACCAATCCGAGCTCGTCCACTCGCTAGAAAAGGGTTCTGTTGCTTCTTTACTCGACGGCAAGATACGCACAAGCATCAAGCACCTGGTGGCACTACGCGAGCGGATTGATGATACATCTAGCAAGGTTCTGGTCACGGGAGACTTGAACGCCGGTAAATCGACATTTTGCAATGCCCTGCTTCGGCGTAAGGTACTTCCCGAAGACCAACAGCCCTGCACGAGTATTTTCTGCGAAGTTTTGGATGCACGGGAAAATGGTGGTCTGGAGGAGGTTCACGCCGTACACATGGACACCATCTACGACCGACACGACGAATCAACCTATGACGTATTCCCCCTCGCCCAACTTGAACAGATCGTACTCGACAACTCGACCTACATGCAGTGCAAGGTTTATGTCAAGGATGTTCGCACGGTAGACGAATCACTGCTCAACAACGGCGTGGTAGACATTGCGCTAATTGACGCCCCCGGTCTCAATTCGGATACAACCAAGACTACCGCTATCTTTGCTCGACAAGAAGAGATTGATGTTGTCGTCTTCGTTGTTTCTGCTGCTAACCACTTTACGCAATCGGCTAAGGAATTCATTTGGGCCGCAGCAGCGGAGAAGGCCTACATATTCATGGTTGTCAATGGGTTTGATATGATTCGGGACCAAGAACGCTGCCAGAAGATGATCTTAGACCAGATTTATGGTCTTAGCCCCCGCACTTACAAGGAGTCCTCAGAATTAGTACATTTCGTTTCGAGTAACGCCATCCCCATGGCACCCCCGCCTCCTGGTGGTCCTGGGGGAGGGGGAAGCGGCAGCTCCAGCGGCGGTGGAGGGGACGAGCCGAGTGATGATCCCAAGGGAAAGGGGAAGGAGAAGGAGAAGATCCAAGACTTCAAGAAATTAGAGCAGTCTCTTAGACACTTCGTTCTAGAGAAACGAGCGCGATCCAAACTAACACCCGCCAAGACTTATCTCATGAACATCCTCAACGATGTCCATGTTCTCGCCACCGTCAACGTAGAGGTTGCGCAGTCCGAGATAGATCGCGTGACGAGGGATTTGGAAGAGATCGAGCCGCAGCTGGAATCCTCCAAGAAGGCTAAGGCAGAGGTAGGCGATGAGATTGACCAAACCATCGAGGTCACCTGCAAGGATATCTACGATCACACACGAAATTCTCTCAACTCCGCCATCACCCACGTTGGCGACAGCACTCTAGGCGTGCCATATCCAGGGTTATTCGGCGTATTCAACTTCGCGGATGACCTCAAGGAAGCGATGCTGAATGAGATCTCGACGGCCGTCACAGATTGTGAGGAGCATGCTCGTATCGAGACTGTCGGCGGGGTCAACGCCATCAAGCAACTAGGCATCCTTCATCTGGGGAACGAATATCACGACCTCAGTTTCCGATCCGATGTTATGTTCCGAAGACGACGAGACGTCTTGGCCAAGGAGATTGACCTGCCTACTGAGCTCATGGATCTCGTCGACTGGTCTACCCTCATGCAGCGCCAAGAGAAGGTGGCCGGTACGGGTATGGCCCTGACTCTGGCCACTGCTTTGGGCGGGAGATTGATTGGCGGGACTAGCTGGGTAGACCATGCTCTTAGTGCGGCCAAGATTGTTGGAAACGAGAATCTCAAGAAACTGATTATTCCGGCCGTCGCCGTCGCGGGTAAGTTCCACACACCAGAAACCATAATATCCAACGATTTTCTAATCACGTATTCTATAGTCGTGTCGGCCGCAGTATATGTCCTCCAACAGATCCCGCAGTCGCTACCGCACCGCCTATCTGCCAAGCTCTCGGCGCAGCTAGAGGCCATGGACTACGTTCACGCAAACAGCACGCGTATAGCTAGTTCGGTACGCAAAGTGTTGCGGTTCCCGGCCGACAATCTCCGCGTCGGCTTGACCCGCTCAGTCGAACAGCTCGGTTCACGCAGAGACGAGACGCTCAAGACACGCACCGAGAGCGAGGGCGCGTTCAAGTACTTCACCAGCCTCGTCCGTAACAGCGCGCACCAGCGGACGCTCGTCGCGGACGTTGACCTCGACGCCCACCCTCAGGCACAAGCTGCATGAATAGCTTTAACCTGAAGGAACGATTGATTGATGAAATAAGGCAGGGACGACGACAGAAAGACGGGCATTGGGCGGCGTTGGGTACAAAATATTTGTTAATGTTGCACGTCGTATAATACCACTCTGTTCAACCTTTTTCTCGCTGCTTTTCTACCCCCCTCCCATGAGTTTCGCGTTGCTGAGAATAAATAAAACGGGTGGGTGCTTCTTAGGAGTGATTTCTTTCTATAACATAACGGCGATTGAAAAGAAGAAAAGATACGAAAAGGAAGGTGGTTGTTGCGTTTATGGATTGGACTGGCTCATCGCTTCTGGTGTGTTGCAAGAAGCATAAGAACAGCTCTACTCTGCTCATTTTACCAGGACTTGTTTATAAAATAGTAAATCCCATCGCAAATAACCTATATGTTCTTCGATACGTAGATATGCGCTATGTGCAGGGTTGCAAAATCGCATTTAAACTAAGAGATATATATGTGTGTGTGCACATGCGCTGCGATATTATATACGCATATATCGTACATGTATGGAAATATCAGGCCGTTGGTCAAGCAATAATGTTTTTCGAAAGGAAAAAAAAGTACCAATCATGAATAGATAAATACATGCATAGTAGGAAAAGTGTTAGTAGGACCACTTGAGTGTCCTACTTAATGTAACGATCAGGACGGGACTCGAACCCGCAATCTTTGCCACCGGAAAGCAACGCCTTACCATTAGGCCACCCGACCGTGCTTGTTACAGAAGTTAAGCTATTCAGAAAATATACGTAGAAAACCACGCGCAAGGATTGCCAGGATAGGATACAGACAATGGAATTTCCATGGGGGGGATATGGGTTACCCAACAATCTTAAGCACATGCCAGTGGCTATGAATCCTGAAGTATATAAGGACGGATACCAGAATGTGAGACGAGTACAGGAGAAGCATTAAATTATAAAATTAAGGTATATTCATTCTGCTTGTGGCGAGTGCGTGCTGAGTGAGAAGACGGGCATCAGAATGAGCCGTCCCGCATTTCCACTACCTACCTTGCGCCCGAGGAAGAGCAGAGCATTAACCACATGCGAACCCCTCTTTGGCTTCCAACTAGGTTAAGGAATCACGGGCTGTATGTAACTTGAGAAACAATCGCGTATATAAACACATACGCGATCCCACGATTATATATCACCCGTTAATAGAACAAACGGTTAAGACGCCGGTTTCGCACCCCAGGGACAAGTCCACCTTGTTGGTAACATCTCCTATACATATATACACTACAGGCCACCCCTCCGTTACAGGCGTAAGGAGCATCGTGGCACAGTTGGCTCCTTCGACAGTAATCCAGTCTCACAAGGCCATAGTCGGACCAAGGGTTACATCCCGTTAGGATGAGGATTCAGGAACAGGTAGTCTAGATGCGTCACGGATGCGACCTGTGATGCCTATATTGGGGGCCAGGGGTTAATCATGCCTGCACAGGTTGTGTAATCATTCACCATATCCAGCTCCGAAACAACCAGCCCCATCGTCGTAACCGTCGTTGTCACTCTCTGCTTGTCTTTTTTTCGGATGGGAGAGGCTATTTGGATGGATTTGGATGGACGAAGGTGTACGGGCGGCCAACGGTGCCGATGCAATATAACTGCTCGGCATTCGCCGTTGGCTTGGATGAGGCCATTATAAATCCCCTTTCGTGTACCACCGCCTACGTTCTTAAAACCTGGTTGTATCGGGTTTCTTTCGCTGTGTTGGCCCCCAACAGTCATGAGTTGCTAAGAGCATTATGACAGCCTCAAGCCAACACGCAGTTCCAATACCATCGAGTCTCGTGCTTCATTGAACGGCAATGAGCTATATCGTAGGGCAGGAAAAGTTCAGGGTATTTAAATCCATTCGTCCTGCAGGCGGTCCAGTCGGATATCTAACGCCGTCCTCACAGGTTAGCACCCCGATGGTGGTGGCGTATGACACCGGCCCAGAAGTCGTGGTAGAGAGGATCGCCCCGGGCGCCTCACACGAACAGTATGCATCACAGTATGTATCACAATGTGTAGATGGAACACCAACAACCACAACCAAGCCGGGCGCGGTCTGGGGATCCAGAGTCAGAGATATGAAGCTATCCACTTGCATCATTATCGCGCTTGTGATAGGTATCGTGGTCATCGGGGCATCGGTAGGCGGCGCAATAGGCGGTACCGCAGCATTGCGTGAGAAACCCAGCCAGCCGAGCCCGTCTGAGTACGACTCATCCAATAAATCCATACCCGCGGGGACATCAGGTTGACCTACCGTGTTAAAGCAGCCAAGATCCCACGGCGAGCTCGCTACCGATATCCCCGACGACGTCAGCCTCTCGCAGCACAACGCTCAGCAGCACGGCGCCCGCCTCTCCCACGCCGACATTCTCCACCGACTGCCCTAGCTCCAACCGCACGACGTACACGTCGCGGTTCAGCACGGGCGGCGACGGCGCCGTGACGCCCGCGATGGGCCTTACGTTCCGCAAGCTGTGCGCGGTCGACCGGACCGCGACCAATGTCGCCCAGGCCACCGTTGCCAGCTTCGACCTATGCATCGAGGTCTGCGCCTCGATGAACTTCTGGGCCGACAGCGCCGCCGCCTGCACCGCCGTCGCGTACGCCGTCGGCAATGGCGCCTGCTGGGCGTCCAACGCGACGCTCTCGACGCGCCAGAACGACGCCATCAGCGGCGCCGAATTAATCCCTAACGCCTGACTTGGCGTAACGCGCGAGGGCGGAGCTGTTGTATTAGTAGAGATAGACGGTAGATGCGAATTCGCCGAGTGTGAAAGTCTGCATGCGTGCGTGGAATGCCCATATTATTGTATTGTATTGTATTTATTTTCACCGCGAGGGCGCATCTGATGCATTCTAGACAAGCTAGGTAGTAGGCAAGGTAGGAGGGCAGAGGCCAGCCGTAAAAACAAACCCCAAGAAACGAATGACTCAATTAATCGTAGCATCGCTCCATCAAAACTGTGACCACGCGTACTTCAGGCCTTCCCAGATCTCGATGCCGCTGGGCAGGATCTGCTCCGGCGGCAGCACGAACCCGTAGCGCGTGTCGCGCAGCTCGATGCCCCAGCCGAACTGAGCCTGCCCGACATCTGTCACGTAGTCGCGGCCGTTGCCGCTCGACTGGTACAGCACCACTGCGGCGACGTGCGACGTTAGTGATTGAATTCTTTTTGGAGAGGGGGGTTGGAGGGAGGCGGCCATTTCTCGGGGTCTTGAACTTCTCACACGCGCCCATCCGCAACTCGGTGAAAGGAAAGGAGACTGAGACCGGGGGGAAGACGGGATCAAAGAAGAAAAGGGAGGCATGAGATTAATACGTACAACATCCCGGACCGTAGTCAAAAGTTGTGTTATACGGCTTCGCAATGGCGCCCGCGATGCCCGCCGCCAGCGCGATCTGCTCGTCGACGTTGGCCGGGAACTCGGTGCACGTGTACCCGTAGGACAGCAGGATGACCTGGGCGTAGCTGTGCCAGTCGACGAAGAGCTTGATGCCGTGGAGGTCGCGCAGCTTGCCCGTGAAGGCCGCCAGCGCCGCCGTCTCGGGCGTGTCGTGCGGCGCGAACCCGCTGAACGTCTCCGAGCTCGGGCTCGGCGACGACCCGTCGCCCCCCCAGCCCACCGCCCAGTTGCGGTTGATGTCCGTCCCTACCGCCGTCGTGTTCGACCGCGTCTGCCGGTTCTTGCGCCACAGGCGGTTCGTCGTTTGCGTGTACACGAAGCCTGGCAGGGCGCGTTGGTTAAGTCAGTCCCGTCCGGCTAGGTTAGGTTGCGGGTTGAGAATAAGGAGTCGGCCCCCGGGGGCATTTCCTCAGGGTGCGGGTGTAATGTGAGCAGGGAGTAGGTGGGAGAAAGAGAAGCTGGACTTACCGTCTGGGTTTACCACCGGCAACACGTAGAAGTCATAGTTATCTAGCACCTTCTTCACCAGGGCGTCGCTGGGATACCCCGTGACGAGCTGGTAGAGGATGTACTCGACGACCTAGGCACGTATGGATGGGTTAGCTGCTGTTATCCCGTTTATTCATCTATCCTCACTACAAACTCACCCACCGGCAACGGCCAAAGGGGGAAAAGGAGAAAGGGGGGAAAAAAGAAGAGAGAAATAGATAGTTCTAGGGCTCATCATACGACAGAAGTAATCCATTCTCTAGCATGGACGTTCCCGTTGAAGAAAATCGCCGGCTTCGAGTCCTTGCCCGCCGCACCCCAGAGATGGATGCCCTGGATCGGCCGTCCCTCGAACGAGGTGCCCGCGACGATGAGCTCCGAGTTGTTAGGGAACGCGGCGTGCAGGTCCGCCCAATACTGCACGTGGTCGGCGTACGGATGGTACGCGTCGAACCACTCGAGGCCCGGCAGCGCGCCCTTGGCACTCGATCCCGCGCGCTGCGCGGAAACCCTACTCTCGGCGGCGAAGTCGGCCCCGAGATCCTCGCTGAGTACGGTGCGCTGTGCATGCAACCCCGACGTCTCGAAGGCGCCGATGTCGCCCGGTGCGACGGCGAGATCAACTGCCCAGGCCCCGCTACCCGCGCGCCGCCGCTGCAACTCAATAGCGGGTGTCGAGCTTACGACGTCGTTGTCGCCCACCACCGTGACGCGGTACACTTTATACCCGTCGTAGCTCACCTTGCCCGGCGCGGGCTGGTTGAGCGGGCTCGCGAGACCGAGCGCTGCGAGCGCGAGGAGACCTCCGGTCTTGAGCTTGAGCTTCATATTTGTATTGTATCACGACTCCGAATATCGAGAAGAAGAACAAGAAGGCGGGGCAAAGAAAAGAAAGTTGGGATTTTTCCCATCCGCCGTCGTGTCAATGAGGTCCCAATGGATAGACTATCTTTACACCCATCCTCGCGCCAGCATCGCATTACTTATATACCACCAGACCGACAGTAATATAGCTAACCGGCCCCGTCAAACCCCTCTCTCGTGAGCGAGCTTTTCCCCTCGATTGGTGAGTCGAGGCCGATGGCGAATGCGACACAACGATATTTCGCCATTCCACGTCGTCTTGGCTCCTTCCTGAAACTGCAGTCCTCTGCATCGCTTGGGCATGAGGTGACGGGGCCGCAGGATATCGACATACCTACCGACCTACCCGTATGCTACCTATATGGCCATATTACTATATACATGATTTCAGGGTGTTATATGTTTTTACATTTTTTTCTGGCTTTCATAATTTTCTTCCCCGCATGGACATAGGTTGTAGTAACCGCTGATCATCTCAGCGTGCATGAACTATTTGATATTTGATGCATGCACCTTAAATTTTGGGACCGGAGGAACCCTGTCTTCTCTCGAAATATGGCGAATCTGTGCTTTATTAGGTTATAACATACCAGTCCCTATACCCACTTCACGTGCTGATGCTATTGAAGCCCGGCGTTTAAGGCCGCATAGCTAAGCCGGTACGTCCCGCTGCGGTGAAGTCTATCAAATACTGAAAAGCGTCGTGGCAAGCCTGATCTCTGCGGACACTACGCTGCCTGGATATATCGGGTAGTACAAGACTAGTTATACTATTTCTTCAATTCAATTGCCGATGCCGGCTATCTTGTGACCTTCCGCCGAATTTTCCTAGTGGATGTTTCTTTACTCTCCCCTACTGCTGCCGCTGCCGCTGCTGCGGCGGCGGCGGCGGCTTTTCTTTCCGGGTATAGCTCGATCGCCCCGTCGGGCTCGATCACGCCGGTCCGATCGAGGTTCGTCCGTGAGCGAACGTACGGATCGAGCTTCCAGTAATTCGTCCACAGCGCCTCTACGGCGTTGCTGCGCAGCTGTGCCTGGATCGCCGCCTCTTCGTGCTCGTCGACGTCTACGTGCTTTATCCACGCTTGCGTGGCAGCTAAGAACCGCTCCGCAATCTCGTGGCGCTCCGCTAAAATTTTCTCGCGTTCGTCGCCCCGTGCTATCCTAGCGTCCTCGTCTTCGGGGGGCTCTTGGTACGCATACTGCCAGTCGTCCATCCCACCAACACTGGATATAATGTTTTCTTTAGGGATGTACTTTTCTAGGCCTTCAATATTACGCGTGAAATCCACCTTTCCCGCGACCACCGGGTCAAGTAGGCCCCGGATTATCTTCCATAATCCTTTGATTTTATCGGTTTTAGTCCTGTTTCTAGTGGATTGTTTGAGAATAGGTGAGTGACGCACCGGAGAAGAACCACGGAGCGTTGTGAATCAGCAGGGCGCCTAGACATTCCGGATAGTTGGCTTCAAAAGCCCGAATGATGAACCTGACCGGTTGCCATTCCTAGCATATGTGTATCAGTGCGTGATCGGCGGATCTTGTCAAGACCTATGTGAGTTTGGATCGTACCATGTTAGACAGGGAGAAGCCAGTCAAGTCAAAGACGACACAGAACGACTCGTTCGGTGGTGTCGTGAACAAACAGCGCGCTGTCTCGATCGTCTGTACTATGAGCTTCTCTAATGTCTCCTGACTTTGCGCCCCGGGTTTATGTAGTGCGGCGTGCACATAGCCGACCGGACGTCCGCGGTGATCCATACCACGGATGTATACCTTGCCTAGCCTCAGCTGCTCCAAGAAATCATGAGCATTCTTTTTCTCCTTTCCTTCTCCCGTCTTCTCCCTCTTCGCACACCACGGTTCCCCCTTTGGCAGGACTTCCTCGTCAACGCGTGCCTCGTCGTGCCGCCATATTAGGGCGCTCTTGAGCATCGAAAACGCATTCGCCGCATCCCATTTCCGGGCGCGTAAAAAGCGGAGGAGAAGCGCGTCAGGGTTCTCCTGCTTCACCATGCTCAACCATGTATGCCGGAGCTTGTCTGCCAGCTCTCGATTCACGGAACCCTTGCCCATGTCCACTTTGTGATTCGGCGGCGCTCCGCCCTCCTGCGACCCAGCCGTTGCTGAATCCTGCGGATCAGATTCTTCATGTTGGGCCGCGTCGAACGCAAAGGCGTCTAAGAGTAGAATCCACAGCTGTTGGAGCTTCTTTTCCTGGTCTGGGGTCAGGTTACCCACGTATCCCGTCTCGGTAGTGGCGTCCTCTGTTTTCATATCGCTCACATTGGTGGAAAAGGTTGCTTGCAGAGGTGGACGAGAGAGAGGATTGCGACCATTGCGAGACAGACAGCCTTGTCGTCCGACTTTATTATTATTATTTGGGAGTCGGTGAGACCGTTGAGGCTGGCGGTCCCCATCATGTTCCCTGATCTTATGGAGCTGAGCAAGCGGGGTATTGGCACTACTGTTGGGGGATCTAGACTACTTCCTACAGAAAGCCTCGTAATTTCTTTGCCGCGCAATGCCAAGATTGGCTTGGATAGCTTATCCACCGTCTCGATAAGGTGAGGATTGGCGTAAGACTTGAGAAGTGATGAATTTCTTAGGCCAATTCGCCGTTACATCGTTGTTAGCACTTGGTGATGGTGTTTGCGTCTAAGTGGCTTTGTCCCGTCTTCATCTTAAGGAGAAAGGCGGTGGGTACGGCCCCGTTCGAGCTACTGGGATTCAACGAAATGTCTATCTGGCAATTCGACCAGGGATCCGAATGATTGGGCTGAGCGGCCTGGGCAGGGAACTTGTCGCTAGGATAATAAGCTTTACAAGGTGCCGAAGAAATGATATTTCAAGAATTATGATAGGTGGGGGCCTATGTCAATATAACTGGCACTAAGCAGAAAGGAACACAGGTCGACCATGGAATTTTTGGGGTCACATTCGATATCTGATAGGCAAAAACCGCGATCGAGACGTAGATAGGATAGGGTATTCCCACGGTCGTCCCGACAAGGCAATCTTTTATTAGATTGTCAATTGCATTTGAGCCATCTACCTAGCCCCTGCTTGGTCAGCCGGCGAATTCCAAATCAACATCTTATAATACCAGTGTGCAATCGTCGGGGCTCTCTTTCATCCTCATGCCACCCACGGAGGGTAGACTTGGAGCGCAACCCATCCAAGCTTTCGCCACGGTTATCACCATGTGGTGGAGAAAACACAGAGGGCAGGTTTGGTGGGCACGACATTGGCTTTCGTCATCCGATTGTTTGTTCTACCATCGCCAGCTCAAAAAGAACCTGTCTGACTTACGGAGTCCATATCGGAGCCTGTTGGCTAAGAATGCGGTACTACGCGCTGTAGCTAGGTGCCCTTGCTGAATGAACCTTGGAATGTTCGCAGGCCAATAGCAAGTTTTCTAGGGGTTTTCATCCTTCGTGGTGGCGAGCCATTGGTTATCAAATCTGTAATATTCATCCCATGGTTTCAATCAAATGCGGGCGGAGCGAGAAGCCACAATACCCAAAGCTGATGTGTGACGAATATCGTTGATGTATGTATGGTCCTGCCGGATAAGTGCCTGGCATCTATTTCTTCTTTCTAGACGTTGCAGCCACTAGGCGTTTCTTTAAATGCTTGGGCATCTTTTCTTTCCGTTTCTCGGTTTTGGCCTCCTTGGTGGCTTGTTTGCGTTGCTGTTTCCGTCAGTAGGTATGTTTAGGCGAAGAGTAAGAAAGGAGGTGGGTGAAGTGGAGAATTTAAATGAGCCAGGGAAATTTTGGGGGATTATGTTCATTTCAGCACTGACCTTCTTCTCATCCTTATCCTCAAATCGCTTGCCCCTAGGTGGACCCTTTGAGAATTTGCTCTCGTCGCCACTATCGTCCTCACTATCGTCCTCACTATCGAGGGTTGCACCCTCGTCCGATTGATCTCCTTCAGAAGCTTGGCTATCCGTAGTCTTGGGAAGGACCACTTGGTCGGCTAGCAGATTCCGATACACTAGCTTATCGCCCTCGCCGTGTCCGATCCTCTCGGCGTCTTTCTCAATGTCATAGACCTGCTCGAGGGTTTGGGGGATGTACTGCTGCCTAAAGACTTCGTTATCGACTTCCAATTCGGCTACCGCCTTCTCATCAGTCGCCGATTCTGCTCTGGACGTATACAGCTGCTCGATAGATTCTTTCAGGCCAGGCTCCTCCACCGCACCTCCGGGGGCAATGATGAAATCGAAGACAACTCGGTCAGCTAGCGTGTCGACTCCCTGCCTTCGGAAGAAGTCGCCAGTATTCTTGATATCCATACGCAAAAACTCGAGAGATCTCGGATGATCGTGCTCCACGCTCTGGGACACGTCTATCACGTAAAGTTGCTTGTCATGGTATAGGATGTTGTACTCGCTTAGATCGGCGTGGACCAGCTTACAAACTTGATATAAACGTCGCATGATGCCGAGGAGCTGAACGTATAAGCTGCTCCATATATGTTCGGCCTCGTCTGCGGGGATGTTGGCGTCGCGAAGTCGCGGGTAAGCCCAGCCCCTCCGATCACCTAAGAAACCCATGACGAGGACGTGTAGCTTCAGCTGGATAGGCTCTGGACAAGCTATACCCGCAGCGTGAATTCGGCGCAGGTTTCGGAATTCCTTCTCGGCCCAGAGCTTCACCATCTTCCGGTTGTTGCCCTTGTCGGCGCCGGCCTTGAAACGATGCTCGCCGGTGATGTACCTCTCACGGTCCTTGAAGCTTAGGATGGCCGTCTTGTAGACCTTGACGGCGCGTTGAATCTTCGTAAGGTCGTCTTCGTAAGCGACGGCGCCGTAAACGTTGGCCTCTTTTCCGGTGCTGATGGCACCGTGGACCTCGCTCACGACGCCACGATTGATCATCTGGTAGAGAATCATGCGCGTGCGCTGGTCCAGGACCTGCTCGCTCGTGGCGCGGTCCGCCTTGTCCTTGTCCTTCGTCTGGCTGTCTTTGACATCGTCGAGGCGAATCTTGGCAGCGTGCTTAGAAAGAGCGGATATCTGATCGTCGACGCTGTTGAATGTGTTGGCAGCAGGTTTCTGCTGGTTCGAATGGAGCGGGTTCTGTCGATTGTAGTTTCGCGCGAGATCGGGTTCGCCGTCGGGGCCGAGGCCGTCGTCATGGTCGCCATCGTCGAAGATGTCGTCAAAGTCATCGTCGTCTAGTTCGGCAGCATGTAACGGGTCGGAGTGGACTGTGGCAAGGGTACGTGGTATCTCTTGTTGTACGGAAGCATCGTAGCCGTTGTTTTGTGTATATACGTGGGGTGGTTCGTGAGGACCAGCGGTGCCAGCAGACGTAACGGGCTCCATGGTGGAAGCCTTAAGTGCAGTCTAAATATCGGCTGTTCAAGGTAGAGATAACTGAGCTAGATTTGACGGTACTGAGCCGCACACTGTTCCAGCAAATAAATACTCAGGGGAATTAATAGATAGCTGTGCTCATATAAAATGTGGTTAGGATCAGTATATTGAGTCACTCGACTTCGAGTCACACGGGTATATGACTGAAGATGAGTTATGTATGATTCATCAACACAGCCCTCAACTTCCAAGGTTAGCCGTCCCTGGTGTATCACCAAATACATTATGTGCCCCTCCATTTTTGCTGCGGATAGTGGGGTGTGTCCTTATCGATAAGCACCTGCGTAGGTAGTATAGCAGCACAGTATACTGGTACTCTCATAGGTACTTTAAAGTACCTACTGCTTGAACCCCACCTCTCCTTACCTCTCTCCTTACAGGTGGGAGGTAGGTAGTACCATACCTATACTTATATATGTATATAGGTAGACAGACCTATTTATATAGCTAAATTTATATAGTTATCTAAGTAAGTTTGTATAGCTATGTAGGTCTGTATAGCTAGGTAGGCCCGTACGGCTAGCCTAGCTATACAGACCTTATACGAACAGACCTAGCCATATAAACAGATCTATCTACATAACTTAGCTATTATTATAAGAAAAAGAAAGAGAAGGGGAAAGGAGAGGTGCTATATGCTAAGTTCCAAGTTCTAAGTCTCAAATCCCGAGTTTGAAAAATCACCACCAATGTTTTTGTCAGTGTGGTCCCAATGGTCCACCGTCCTCTACGTGTAACATTACTCATATAGATCTAGATACCTCTCCTCAAAGTCTTCTTACAGTTCAAAAGTTACCAGCCATGACTTGCAAGGTAATTTATGACTTGTATGGCTATAACTTAAATTGCCCTAATAGATAATGAGGTCTAGTACCTACAGGCGGTAGGTGCTTCTCGCCATCCCTATTGACATGCCCATTTACATTCAGATGCGGGACCATCTATCTAGATGTGCATTCTCCAACTCCTCGCTCACCTGCCGGATGGGTAGCTTCTATATTTCCCAGCATCATCGCTTTCGTAACCATGGCTTTGCGGGTCGTACCGTACTCACCCCCGCTCCCACTGCTACATATCCTCCCGTATATCATCCGCGTATCCCCTCTCCCCGCCCCGTACAGATGGGGACGAAGCGAGCAGTGCACCTCCACTCTGCTATTTAGGGATGCCGGGTTCCTATTTATCTCACAGGATTTAAGGGAAAACGTCTTTAATCCGCCTCCTCGGTAGATTTGTCTTATGCCAAATATCAATGTCTCTCGTACGTGTGCATGTATAATGGCTTTCTTTTACCTTGCTTACTTATTTACCTGGGTTACTCTCTATAGTGAGTTGAATCCGCCTCTAGTTCGTATCTAAATTTCCACCTCATATCACCCGAATACTGATTTATGAGTCACTAGCTCTCGTATCTTCCTCTAGATTGATAGGCATACCAACTATTCCTTTTAATGTCTTAGGCAGCGGGGCATATTCCATCTCGACTGTCAAGTCGATAATAGTTGACCATGAGTACGCAAACCGGGTAGATGAAAACGGGGAGACTCTGATTCCACCACGTCTACACGAGTTTGCTAGTACTTTCGCTAGCGACCTTCATGATATTTGGGGTTTAAACGTTAGTGTATCCGTGGCTCCGAAGGCCCGGCCTCATTCTATTTTCCTGACTGTTTCGGAAAAACCCTCGTTCTGGTATGCCAGTGGTGAGGCGTCTTCTGAAGGCTATGCTTCGGAGGTGACGACTTCGGGAATCACCATCCACGGCGCTACTCCATTAGGTGTGTGGTGGGGTACTCGTTCTCTTATACAGCAGTCTATCCTGTCAGAAGGGAAGTTACCTATTGGGAAATCCGTCGACTTCCCTGGATGGAAGATACGGGGAATGATGCTCGATGCTGCCCGCCATTACTACCCTCCAAAAGTAAGCCTGGTCCCCTCATTTCTTTTCCACACGCTAAGAAGCGAGCTTTCGCGAGGAAATTACTTGGTTATGCTAAGGCTCTTTGGTTGTGATCGTAGTTCATTGTTGAGCTGTGCGCCTATATGAGCTTTTTCAAGCAAAATACCCTCCAATTACATCTTAGTGACAACCTCTATAACGCCGGTATTTACTCGAGAGAACAATCACTAAGTCTATACGCTCGCTTTCGACTATGGTCAGACGCGGCGGAGGTTAGGGGCTTGAATAAATTCAAAAACGAGTCCTATACAAAAGCGCAATTCAAAGCTATTCAGTCTGAGTGTGCGGCGCGAGGTGTCACTATTATCCCGGAGATTGAATCACCGGGGCACGCCTTACCCATCGTACAATGGAAGCCACACTTGGGACTGAGCACTGACTTGTCGCTCTTGAACATCTCACATCCTGACACTATTCCGACGGTGAAGACTATCTGGAGCACCTTTTTCGACTGGTTCGATTCGAAGACAGTGCATATCGGTGCTGATGAATACACGGGTGAGGTCAGTGAGTATAACCGTTTTGTGAACGAATTGGCCAAGTTCATACGCAACGATGGCTCCAAGTCAGTTCGTATCTGGGGAACATTTCCACCTAAACCGGAGTACGATAACATCACAAAAGACGTCTCGATCCAACATTGTAAGTTGATGCTTGACCTTCACCGAATAAATTCTCGTGCCCAAGTTTGCCCCTATTTTTCTACTCCGCCGATTCTGATAGAACTAATAAGTTGCTAGGGGAGTTTTTCGAAGATAACCCGCTCTTCGATTATATCAAAAACAACTACTCGGTAGTGAATTCGGACGATACCTTCTACGTCGTCAACAAGTGGTCCGGGAGCTACCCTCCGAAGGTTAACATCGCTAAGTCATTCCACGGAAATCCGGCGACAGGCGGACCTTGGCAACCTTTCATTTTCGACACAAACAACGAGACGAATAATCCCGAAAGGTCAAACAAGTACATTCTCGGCGCCATCGCTCCCCTGTGGAACGATTTCGGGCCAAACGCCACCGTCTACAGTGAGGCATACTACGCGTGGCGAGAAGGCATTCCGGCGCTAGCGGACAAGCAATGGGGGGGGGACTTGTCAGAAGAGGAATTCATGGCCATCTTCCCAATATTGCGCGCCTCGGCTCCGGGGCAAAATTTAGAGCGTTCCATCCCATCTCAGAGTTCGACGATCCTTCATTACGACAGCAAGTCCTCCGAGCAAGGAGTTGCCAGTGGCGTGTCGAGAGGCGAGAGAGTCCCGGATCTTTCAGGGAATCACTACGATGGTTCGACCAACTGCGCCCGGACACCAAATAACACACTTCTCATCACCCCGAATTGCTCGCTGAAAACACCGCTCTCGTCGAAAGGCAGGAACTACACTCTTGCGCTGAAACTTTACCTCGAAAGCATCGAAAACCAAGACGCGACGATCATCTCAGGTGCGGACTCGACGCTCGTGCTCACACCGAACATAGCACTCTTTGCCTCGGGCAATTATTACCAGCTGAACTCTACCCTGCCGTTGGAGACGTGGGTGGAACTGAGCATCGTCGGACGCGGCGAGCAGACATTCGCCAGCATACGGACGACGAGTCCGGAAGACCCCTTCTCGAGCGCTGGCGCCGTGGCTGGCACGGAGGAGGAGTTCCAAGCGGTGCTGGGGATCAACGGGGCGTACCTCGTGTGGGCACCCATCGCAATCGAAGCCCCGATTGCGGAGCTCGGGGGAGGCTGGACGGGAGAGTTCGCCGGCTTGTTACTGAGTTCTGAGACCTGATCAGCTGTAGTTATACCTAGTTCTAAATAATACCCTGAGTTTACGATCGCTTTTAACTCGTTAGTCTCACCCACCGCCTTCCCTCTTCGCTGGGCATTGACAGCTAGACTAACTGGATCCTATGATAGTAGCTGGGCGGGACTCATTCAACTGACACTGATGCACGTCATTTACGCGCGGATTGGCAGCAAGGCTAGGTTAGTGCGTACCTGCTGCTCCCCTCTCCTAGCTATTCGAAACCTTCTTCCCATGCGAGGGCCACGTGGCTCACAACCATCCCCCCTTCTCTGCGTCCTCTTTCCGTGTAACACGATAGTTTACTTCCGCCATCCTATTCGTATAGTTGGGCATTGTCCGCGCTCTAGGTTAGACGGCCCTATTATGACGAACTCCTAATGAGTGTAGAAACGCTTTATGCAGCGGGTAGAAGGGGGGTAAAGGTGTTGCTGGGGTCCAGGGACTGGGTGAAGGAACAGCGCAGGGTTTGACTCTGATATGTATCTCTACAGGTACTGCGCGCGTGCCCCGTGACGCCGCTCCTATCCATAGCTGGCTAGTGTCAACGTTTCTCGTCTATAGGTTATCGTAGCATTATATCCAACAGCCAAATCCTGGCACATCACATCACGTGCATCGCGAACGCCCGTGGCTCTCGGAAGAGGAAGCGATAGTATCAAGTTTTTTCCCGTGTTCTTTTCCGTCTTCAATTCGTAACCCGATTTACTACGCCATGATGAATAACAATATTTCTAAAACGCCTTTTATCTTGCAGCCAGCCCCCCGCCGTATGTGCTTACAACCACAGGCATGCGTCTCGCGATGCCGTCCGTTAGTGCATTCTTTCCTCACAGGCTATTCCACGCCTAGCTCCCTAAGAGCCCCGTCCCGCCCGAGCGGCCTACCCATCGACCCGTTTGCATACCCGACATCTCTCGCTTCCCTTTCCTCGCAGGCCGAGGCGTTTAGATGGGGTCGATGTTCATGGCGCAGAGGTCGAGTGTGTTGTTCGTGTACGGGTTCTTGTAGCCCTGGTTCATCCATGCCGTCAGCCTATCCCATTGAACAGCGCAGCAAACGCCACCGCTGCCATTGAGGAATGATCGATTTGTGACGTGCGGAACTTACGGTGGTTTGGCAGCATCCCGTGATGTTGTACACGAACAAGTTGCAATTGTACATCGGATTCGTCACGCCCGATATATGCGCTCCGATACCTGTGATGGCGTGAGAATCGTGCTTGACTTGTCGTGTGGTGCGGGAGCCATCATGTGCTAGATTAAGAGGGGAAGTGATCATAGACATGAACATAGGCGTGGGCGTAAAGGGGATCTAGACAAATAACATCTTACAGTTGATTCCAACCTGCCCGTTTATATCCGTGCAGCAACTCGGGGAGAACCCGCTTCCCTTGGACGAATCACATGTGAAGTACGTCCTCTGCAGGTCGGTAGTAGTAACAGTAGGCGCCGCCATCGCTGCGCCGAGGAGAAGTGCAGTGACAACTGGGATGAGATACATTGTGTATATCGAGTTGTGTTTGCTTATTGAGTAAGATAGAAGTGAATATGGGCCCAACCCGGAACCGATGAGGTTACGACTAGAGAGATAGGAGCGGAATGCGGTCGGTTCGGAGGGTGCTATGATAACGAATGACGAGAGCCTATCGAATGTACGTACGTAGGTGTCTCTCCCAACACCAAGACCTCCGCGCAAAAGAAATGAAGATGCAGACGGGTATTTAACCTGGCCCCCTGACGGGCTTGACCTTACTACCAACGGCACGTTATCTCTTGCTCTGCCGGCCTGATCCCAGCTTCGCGCTTGCACGATGGCAGGGCGAGACTTGGCATGCTCGGGTAAGCACCACCACATAGCACAGCAAAGCAGTCATGACGTTGCATGATGAGTGGCAGCTATCTATATCTACCTGCCTATAGCTAGGTACATATGTAGGTACATACAGTAGCTCCAGCGTACGGTCGGTACCCCAGGAAACAGATCCCAGCACCCGGCAGCCGAGATTACGAGAGTCGGAAATCGGGTTTCACGAAAACGGTGCATGAGCGGATTATCTAAACTGCCAACTACCATTGTAACCTGCATAGTTGAAGTGTAGTAGGAAGTAGATTAACCATCGACTGCGGCGCGACCCCAAACTACTTACATGTTCCATCCTTGCTTATAACTCATCTCGTTATTCTTTTTGTTATCGGTTTTTTTTGTTCGTTTGGATGCTACCTACGTAAACACCCTGCTGATCTTTTCCCAGACTGCCCACCCCGCTAACGCACAATGAAAATGGGAATCATATCTATCTATAGAATTAGCGATATAGCGCCCTATTACTGCCTAGAAAAACGAAAACTTCATACGTCACACACGGTTATCCTACGTGGTAAGGCCGGATGGATAAGGTGCTGGGGTTATTACTGGCCTCTCCTCCCTTCGTTGCTTTTTTTTGGCCTAGGGCCGTTGAGGGGACCTGATGGGTGGATTGTAGATAGGTATGCGTTGCATTGCTTGGCGTTCGTATTTGTCGATCCTCACGATGCCATCCATTCTCTCGTATCTAGGAATGGATCTTGGCCAATGGGTGAGATAGGAAAAGCGATAACACAACACTGTAAGTAGCATCGACCTCAATAACACCTCAGGGCATGAGCCTTCTGTGGATGTTATATTAAGCAGCCGTATTGGAGTGGACGTTAGGTGAAATGGAGCAATAGAGGGCGAGCGACAGAGAGCCAATTCTAGAAGCGGCGGAATACTGGAAATTCTTTTTTGGGGATTCTCATTTTCCTTGTTGGAGTTGGCATTTTCTTCGTGTTCTGGCGTGTTGGGCTCCGGCCCCCATTAGTAGCACCACGGCATTGGCCACCATTGGAGACCGGGCTTCAACAAGGACTTGGTACGCTCGAGATGCTCGTTCCACTGCGCCAATCCACCTGAAAGGGAGTTTAGTCTCTGCCCCACCGTCTGGCCCGTGATTATGTCCTTGATCGCAATATCCGCTCCGCGAGAGACGAGGTACTCGACCATGCGCTCAAACTCGGGCTTCATGATTCTTTCCTCCAAGGCCGCGCCCACGGCCGCCATCAGGGGCGTCTCTCCGTTGTGAGTGGTGGCGTTGGCGTCGGCGCCTGCCCCTACCAGATGAGCGCGGCGATGCTAAGAAAGTCACCGCTGGCGCAGGCGAGATGGAGTAGCGTGCCACCGGCATACCGGCCTTGCGTGACTCTTTCCTGGGCTGAGGCGCCGTGACGTAGGAGCATATCGGCCGCCAAAGCCCGGTTTTCACGCCAATGTTCCACGCGCCCAATCGTCTGCCCCCGGGAATTCAGGGTATTTGATGTATGACCCGAGGAGCAGGCTCATAGGTATTTGGCCTTGGTTCGTACGTGCGTTGAGGTCCACCTTGTGCGGTGCGTGTTCTAGCAATACTTTGATGTAATCGAGTTGGTACTCCATGAAGACGTTTCCGGGACCCGGCTTAATGACAGTGTGTAGGGCTCGCCAGCCCATGTTGTCGACGGCCTCAACATCCGCCCCGAGATCTAGCAACGCTTTGAGGTAGCTGCCGCCGCGGCCACGCTTATCCATAGGTATACTAGCAAGTCTCATCAGTATTGTCGTTCCCCACTCCCAGTCGTGTTTGTTGGGGTCCCCATTAACGCAAATGGGGGGCCCCTCAAGCACTAGAGCAAGCGTTATCGGGGAGGGGAATTATACGGCACAACTGAGTCGAGAACACCAGGAGGAGAAATCCTCCTGGGTATTGGCGGCCATCCGTGCTGTTTCCCAACTCATCGTTGGTGTCGCCTCCCATGCTGCCATCCATGCCGTCGCCCGTGTCATCGTCCGTGCAAGTGTAAGTGCCAGTTTCTGTGCCGGTGTCTATTCAGGAATCTGTAATCAGTAATTCTGGTCTACTGTGGATGATATGGAGGGTTTCGACGGCACGCAGGGGAGGGGGAGCTTGATTGGACAACCCACGATCCCGAGATCTGTTGAAAGAAGGGCAAAAAGAGACCGCACTAACCAGAGCTATTGTCCGAGCCATCTTCCGAACCGTCGTCCGAGCCGTCAGCTGATCCGAGCGGGACGCGCACGACGTTATCTGCGTCGCCACTCCGTTCGTCTCGGATAGTGATGATGAACGACTTTGCATTACGAATCACTCGTCGTACATCCTGCGGGGCGAACGGGCCGGTATGATCAATCGAGAACTCAACAGCGGTTCTCAGCGGTGCCTCCCCCTCGTTCGTTCAAAGGGTGGCTTCCGTGCAGTGATGGATTCTAGGCTCAAGAGGCGTGTATAGCACAAGTGACAGTAATCGTAGGATTTCACCTCTGTCGTTAGCAAATACTCATACTAAGAGTGGTGTTGTGCTAGTCGAGGGTAAGACAAGGGGGAAGGGCCGAGATGTTGGCCCTCTGGAATATATAGATATACGTTCTTCGTCGGGTACTGTCATACTTTTCTCATGAGGCACGAGTCGTGGGAAGAAAAGGTTCGTCTGCTGCCTGTGAAATAGGAACATAGTAACAATAAGTGCCCAAAGTATATATTGTAGTGTTTATACATTGTCGGGGACTAGTGCAGCGGGAAGGTATACGCTGGTACTCTGAGGACTGATGTAGCGGAGATGAAGGCGCATATAAGGCCCTGGAGCCCTGCCAATTGGCCGGAAACGGCTCGGGAGCCAATAATATTGAGTCCTACGCGTATACTTCTACCTCGAAGTGATATACCGGTGACCCCCAGGGTTGGTCGGCGAAACCATACCTAGGTATTATCTACTCCATAGGGAATCTACGTGTGTTGTAATATGAGGTATAGAGCAACGAAATGCCGTCTTGAATCTACCTTCAACTAAGCTTATAGATGTTTCTTGAGGAAAACTGAAACTAAATCCAGATTTCCCGTGTATGGAACCCGCGAATCCCTGGCCTCAATTCATCTCATTTTCATAGAGTCATCGGCTCAAGTCATACAAAAGGGGGCATCCAAATGAATAGAACCCAGCGCCTACAATTAGACTCGCCCTTCCAAGCACACACTTACTCACTCATTCACCACACACACACACGCACATTATACGAGTAACCTTGACTTGAACCATCCTAACCACCATGTGATACAGTCCCGCCACACTTGCCATCGGGATATGTGTTGCAACTCGTCCGTTGGCGCAACACCGAGGCTATCGGCCTCAAGGACCTTAAACGCGTGCTATTCATCTTGATCGCTAAGGCTTTCGACACCCTCGAGCTCTTCACGAACCTCTTCACAACGCCGCCCATCGTTTAAGGTGGCCACCGCGCGCACGAATTTGGCGTCGGGCCGTACTGCAGCATACATCTCCGGTGTCATGAGTATGGGAGGTGCACCTTTCCCTTTTCCGACGGCGATGCCTTTCAAATACGCTAACTGATACCCGGCCATATACCACGGGAAACTTAGCTTGTAGTATTCCTTGAAGCAGCAAGATGCTTTGAGAAGGTCCCATTGGGACAGGCCAACCGCCGCAAGGCTCTCCTCCTGAAGGGAACGTACCGTTCTAGATTTGGCTTTGTCGGTGGGCACGATGCTTTGCCACTTCTCGTAAGTATTTATTACTTTAAGCTCGAAATCTCCACTGTAGGTGCGCCAATACGTGGCCACGGCACCGATACTCTCCTGTAATTCCTCCAGCACCATCTTCCAAGTACTCTCTTTCCTGCCTGTATCGGAAGACCGCTTGAATTTCTCAAAGTATTCGCCGAATTTAACCAGATCTTTATCGTAACGTTCACCTTGTCCGAGATATCGGTTGAGCTCCTTTAGTTCCCGTTCTATGGTTGGCTTACCTACGAGGAACTTTACATAGTCAATGATGTGCGTTGGCTGTTCATGGCCACGCCAGTCGTCCTCTTTGTATCGGGGCTGTTCTAGTTCTAGTCCTTTGTCGGCCCGCCGAGCATCTCCTTGCTTAGTATTGAGGAACTTTCGCTGCCGGGTCCAATCTTCCTCCGAGAATACAATGCCTTGTTTCGCGCGGTCGACTAAATGACTGATAAGTGTGCTCATGAATATGGCATGCTCATCTCTGACGGAATTCCTAGAGTAGCACAGTTTCTCCTTATAATTTGTGCACGTGCCGAGGAGGCTTGGCTCCATGTTGAAACGAAACGCCTCGTCGAGAAATCGTGTGGTAATATCCTTCGATCCACGCCATTCAGTAAGTGACTCGTAAGTTCCGCCTTCTTTCCTCAACACCCCGGGTGCGAATAGATTCGGCGCATCAGGAAGGCGTGCGTTGGTGAAGTTATTCACAATGCTGGGCTCCCAGCAGACCCAGGCGATATCGCCGTCATAGTCACCGCCTGAAAGCTTATCTGCCAATGGAATATCTCCCTTACGTGGAAATATGATGACATCTTTCAGTGAACCAAGCTCCGGTCGGAAAACTGCCTTGACGCGTTGTATGTCGCTTGGATAATGTGCCGGGGTTCGTGCGACTAGTACGTCCATACCGTGTAGAAAAGTCTCTGAAAACCCAGACTGTTCATCTACGAATCTCGAAGAAAACCCCATATGAACCTCGTCTTCCTCTAGAATGCCGCAGAAGTCGACAGTCATGTAAGCGTAGGTAGATCGTCCGATCTTGACGTTAAGTCGATTCTGGAGCTCGTCACATTTCTCTTTCCGTAAACTATAAGCAATCTTACGCAGGAACTCAAGTTTGGTGGGTTCGAAACCTTGCGACAGAAGCAGCTCCATCTGGTCTTCTCTGCTGTCCGGAAGGCCGGCTAGCCACGGGACATGGCCAAGTCTGGCACGGTCTTGGCGGCGGTGTGAACCTGTGTTGTTGTGCATCCATAATCTAAAGCGGGCAGGATCTTGCATAGCTTCCTTCTGCGATTGCATTTCCGATTCGAGGCTGTCTTTCATGAACCTGCCCACTGTCTCTTTCATGCCTAATGGCTCAATGGCCCTATCCTCAAGGATAGGGAGCAGTTGGAGATTCAAGGTTGCAGATTTGAGTTCCTTCGAAGCGCTGCGGGCTTCAAAAGTGCGGTGATCCTCCTCCTTAAAATCACATTCCCATTTTCTCTGGGAGGGATAGGTCTCTATCCAAATGTCGTCGCTAGTGTCCTCAGTATCTCGAATCCAAAAGCCCTTCGCACTGCCGAAACGACCTTGGTATCCGGCTGGGACGTCATCGAGACCCATGACGTCGCGAATTTTTCGCGCAAGCGCAGTCGACATGCGAGCTATTCCGTCGTTCATCACTTTGTTGACTGGAGATACAATATCGGCGTCACGATGACGAATCTGTCCGGGCTGTAGTATCACGGTGGGGTGAGTGCGGCTAAGCCCTAGGGACCGTTAATACGGGAATTCGAGGATCAAGAAGCATAAAGCAGACAATCATACCCAGAGATATTCTCGAAAATAGTTTATACACAGACTGGCGTTGGGTTTTGGGGTTTTCCTGAATTTGCAGGAGCCAGTCGAGGAGATGTTCCCGTTTCATTTTCGTATGCGCACTCGTCATTTCGGGCTTAGGTGACACAGACTGTGTTGCTTCTGCGTGGATAAAATCGTTACCGTTTTCGGCAAACAAATATATCTTGTCCTGTAGTATCGTTCTAGTTTCAGGCCTTAGAGTGTCGTCTTTGTGTATTTTCTTCGGGGTGGCCTGTTTCGTGCCAAACGACCTCCAGGACCGACCTAGTAGAAAATGAGTCCCTTCAACCAGCCAGCTGCGGATGGAATTTATAAGGGATTCGTGGTCCTTGCTTAAAGCTTTCATTTCTTTGGTATACGACGAAGGTATGGTAAGTTCAAGGAACCGGTCGGATCCGAAGCGGCGATCGAGTCTGTGAGGCAGATCAAGTCTAAGAGGTTGGAGGCTGAGGTTGAACAGAGGTCCAGTCTTGGCTCGATCGTTGAGGGTTAAGGACGCTGTGAGAACAACAACTTGGTCTGTTGAGCGAAAGTGATCGCTCATCGCTGCATTCCAAGCTTCTGGCCTCGACTTCTCCGGGAATTTCTTACCTTGTAACACACGAAGGCGTCGAAGGTTTTCCCAGAGTTTATTCTGGTCGCTTAAAATCGGCTCGTATTGAAAAGGCAAGTCTTCTATAGGAATTCCGCAGTGCAGAGCCACACGCATCACTTCCCAGCGTATGGCCAAAGGAATGCTCTGTAGGTAGGCCGGGGAGGCAGCTAACAATGATCAGCGTTGAACAGCAAGATATGTGTACACACTCACGCCAAACTTCACGAAGCCGTTTCTTGAAGTTTTGGGCATCAGTATCAGTCGCACCATGTCTCGTCTCCCGAAGTCTTTCCTCGAATAGTATAGCATCATCGATGGCGGTATCATGGGGCTCTGGATTTGTGGGATGAACATCGGGGGACGAGCCGTTTCGAGATCCATTTTGCTTGCGCGATTGTGTGACGTTCTGCACAGGACTGTTCTTGAGATGGCCCTGGGCGTCGAACGAAGCCTCAAGTGCACGTTCAGTGCTCGAGGAAGGAGCAAGAGAATCCACTAGGGAGGGTGATGGTCTCCTGGACTTCCGCTGTGAGCTTTCCGCTATAACGGTGACTTCAGTGTCTTGGGTCGCTGGAAATATGGAAAGGCCTTCGGTATCCCCGGCTTCGGTGAAAACTCTTGACACAAGCGATGACCTGCTCGTATTTACCGAGGTGGCGAGTCCGTAGACATCATGCCGCTGGCTGGGTCGCGGATCATGTGCTGTAGGAAGCACGGTTGATTCAAGCAAGGGAGTGGAAGCTCTCACTTCACCACTATCTAGACGTGTGAGGATGCTGGGAGATCTCGAAGGGACCACAACAGCTCGGGAGCGCTTCGGGGATGGGGAAGTACTAGACCCTCCAACCGACGGGCGCTTGGAACGATGTCCACGGCTCAAGAAATCGAGATTCTCCGCCAGGCGGTCTAGCAAGCTGATACGCTCGGGCTCGGTGGACGCGCGAGGCAAGTGAGTCAAGGAGGGGGTAGCGTCACGTTCCCCGCTCGGTTTCCTCACCCATTTGGAATGGATTTCGCGGGCGTCTTTCTCGAAGAGAGCAAGAATGAGATCCGCATTGCCTTGATGATACTGAGTCTTTAGGCGATGATAAAACGATGAGTCGTCGTAATAGGACGACGCTGCGACATCGTCAACCGAGAAGCTAGGATTTGGCCTGCGCAGGTTCAAGTTGTAGGAATTAGAGAATTCTAGGAACCAGAGGTCAAAGTGGCCGTTATCATGATCCCTACAGGCACGCCTACGTGCGGACGTGTCCTGCGAGCTTGCGACTGGACGATGTCTAGAGTCGGAATCGGGGCTTGAAGCATGCGTGGACCCATACCGCTGGTTCGGGGCCATTGCTTCAACATGCGAAGCTCCATATAGTCTATCCGGGATGGTCGGAAAGTTGGAATTCACCAATGGGGAGCAGCCAAGGGCCTGGAACTTAGTAACGCCACAGCTTTGTCGTTGGCTACAATAGAGCAGAACAGACCGGACCAGACCAGGGCAGAGCAAGGGGGGGGTGATCCTCGTCTGTCAGCACATTATCCGCTATTTCGGCTAGGTTAGCTGGTATGCCGGACTGCCCAGCTAGCAAAGCGGTGAGGCCTCTAGCAGCAATGGCGACGGCGGCGGCGGATTGGACGGCGATAGATGACCGGCGTCAAGTATATATCTAAGGAAATCAAAGTAAATTAGTGCAGAGGTTGTAAACCGCGCTCAGCAAAAGCACAACGGACCGAGCCGTGGTGGTGAGGCAGTGGGGGAAGCTAATACTAGGTAGGTAGTCAGGTAGGGAACCTAGACTACATATAAGATGGAATTGGCAAATTAGGGTGTTGTAGGTGCGGGTAGCCCGGTGGGGTATGCTATAGTGTAGATAGTATACTAATAGCAGGAGTGGGTGGGACGAGCTTTGATGGGAGCTTGAGGGTTGGGAAGAGATGGGACGGGAGGGAATCCAACCTGGAAGTTAACAACACTGACGTACAAGGTAGTATTATAATCACTACTTAGGTACTGTACCTACGCGAGAACTTATCGTTGATAGCAGGGGCCCGGGTTGCCTGGCTTGGGCGGAATACACGACCGGGCTGTGATACCCAAGGCTGAAGGGTATACGATTATATTGTAGAGGTACTTATGTAAGGGTACCTACCTAAGGTATTGTAGAGGGGGATTCAACGCCCAGCGCAGATACGCGAGAAGTCGATTTGGAAACGTACAACGTACACTAAGTAGTGTAGAAAACGCAGAAAATAACCTTACCTACCTGGTACCATTAAACCCAGGGTGTCCCGGCCAGGAGAAAGTGCGCCAAGGCAGAACCGAGGCACGCAGGCACACAGAGAGACATTGTACTGTGGTAGCTCAAGTTTCTGCCCGAGTACTAGTACTACTAGTACAGTAGTATACGGAGTACTACGAGTGCGGAATGGAAGCTTTACGATTTTCAGCTCCGGGTCTTGGAGCCATTTCCGATGGTTACGGCGGGTAATGCCGCATGGCCTTCAGTTCTCTCGTGCAATGAAGTGTAGGGGTGTGGTTACTGAGGTCGTTGAGTACCCCATGTATTACCTACAGTACCTACTTCACTGTTCAGTACCTAAGGTACCTAAGTAATATACCTACCTAGGTACCTAGGTAGGTACATAGTAAGTAGGGTGTAACAGACCTGGGACCCACACTATAAGTTTTAGGTAGGTAGGTACTAATAGCAGTCAGTACACAGAGGTAGCCACAGTATGGCATCTCCATCCCATCTACATATTATCCCCGCCACAATTGTAACCGGTGGACTTATGCCCCAAATTCTGTAGTCCGTCTACTTCTGGTCTAACGTGCACAGTGTAGCATCTCACCTCCATTTCTTCTACTTCTCATCCTATCATGTTCCATAGAACCTGCCCCTCACCTGCCATCCAATTACATGACATGATCGATAAATTCGGGAGGGTCGTGGGGTCGTGAGGTGGATGCCATGGCTGCTGAGAATCTCGAGAATCCGTCGTCGATTCGTCCAGTCATCAACCCGTCCTCTGCTCAGGTTCTCCGCTTCCGAGACCCAAGTATTAATTAGTACTGCTGGTGCTAGTGCTGGCGTGTTGCTGCCGCTGGTGTTGCTGCCGATGCCGTCGTTATTTATTACGAGTCAATGAATAAAGCCTTCCCTCTCTCGCCTTTCGGCACCCTCGGGATCTTCGTGAACTAGACCGCCGTCCGTCCTCAGCTCCTCAGTTCGCTTCCTTCGCTTCCTCTTCTCATACGTGCGCCAAGGCTGACCAACAGTTGCGAGCTCAGCCTTACTTAGTACTTTTTATCCAAGAGGTCGATCTCCATCACGTCAACTACCCCGGAGCCCAGGCTACCTACCTACCCTATACTGTTACACTATACAGTCCCAAGGAGTCCTTCGGCCCTCTTCGGCATTCAGCAATCCCACAGCCCGCTTTTGCGGTGGGCGTACTGTGCAGTGTACCTGTTTCGCTCTCCGGCCATCTTGCGCTCAGTCACCGCGCGCTGCTGGTGCTGCTGCTGCTGGTGCTGCTGCCGCCGCCGCCACTGCTCGCCCATCATCCTTTATCTTTTGCCTTGAACAGAGGACCCTGAATCTCCTCGCCGCCAAGCCAACGCTTCGTCGTTGCCAAGACCTCCCTGTTGGGTCGATGTGCCTAAGGCGGGGCCCGGGCGCTGTCTTTCTTGTCAGTACAGTATAGTAGCAATGTCGGAACAAGATATCAACCAGGTCCCAATAGAGGACCTCACTCCGGAACAAGCCAGTCATATAATCCATTCACATCGTAAAGTGAGATATGGTACGTGAACAAAATCCCCCTCTCATCGTGGTCTTTCAACCATGCCGAAATAGCCCCGTGATCCATGTTTAGGAAGCCTTCTCTTTATCGTGTTCTTAGGTCGGTTTGTGGTGTGATGATGATGTGGTTGTGCCGTGATAGGGAGGCCGTGTCGAGCACCGATATGCATTTTTATAAAAATACCAATAACTCGGGACTGTATTCTATTAATTCGCTTACACAATCTAAAGGAACCGCCTGTTGGCCATGTCGCCAGCGCAAAGTGAGATGTACCAACGATCTACCCTGCGAAAATTGCATCAAGAGAGAGCACCCGCAGCTATGTAGTTATAAGCCCAATCGCTCGAGTGCCTCTAAGCAGACCTCCATCTCCTCGGGGAGTAATCTGGGCAAGAAGCGAGCACATTCCCCGGATGGGAATACTGACAATGCCCAAGAGGGAGACCAACAGCCCGACGGCTGGCGACAGGCAATTGGTATGCATCTATCCGAAGTGTCAACATAGATATCTTCCCTCGTCTGATCGGTTTTCCTTCCTCTAGACCACACCGAGTCCAGCAGCGAATTGCACCGTTATGTTGGCCAGAACAGTATTCCAGCGTTATTGAGGGACCAGCCCTCGCCCATCGAGACCAAGGACGGCATTGATATCCGTCGCGACATGCGTCCAATCTTTGGGCTCGACACGTCGGCCCCCTTCCCCCTCATGTCTGCCAAGCACCTCGATATGATGACACAAGATATATTCTCCGAACTGCCACCCGATCGGGAGGTCATGATGTGCGTATTCGTCTTCTGGCTAGCATCGTCGTTCGGGCTCTTCGTACACTAACCTAGCAGAACAGTCTATTCAATGCCTACAAGGAAATCGCACATCCCTTCTGGGGCTTCGTGGCGGATATTGACGATCTTGAGTCTCGTATCATTATCTATCTTGAGGAGAGAGCCAAAAGTGCCAAGGATACGAACAAACCAGGTCGTCCTGTCTCGGCCTCGTGGCTGGCCATTCTGTTCGCCGTCATGGCAGTCGGGTCGCAATACCGCGATTCTCCGTACCACATCAGGACACGCGACTCGCAAAAATATGTTCAAATATCGTTCCACTTTTTGCGGATAGGGAACTTTCTACTCCGGTGAGCTTGATGGTTTTGACTCGAGCGGTACATTGCTGACCATATGACAGCCCGAACCTCGACTCTATTCAAGCGCTGCTACTTACGGGCTTCGTACTTCTCAACGACATGAAAGCTGAGGCTTCGTGGGCCATAATTGGCATGACGTGCCGCTTAGCACAATCTCTTGGCCTTCACCGTACCATAGTACAAGATGACACGAGCCAACCTGATGCCTCTCTCAAGTCATTTGTTCGCCGCAAACTATGGTAAGACTCAGTTGGACGATTTCCCCGAGCTTACTCGTCTGACCTTCCGCTAGGTGGACTTGCCAATGGCACGACACATTGACATCGTTGTCCTTTGATCGGTAAGCGCCCACACTAGAGCCCCAGGAGTTGCACAGATCCGTGTCTCATTATCAAGCTTAGCCCGAACATGACAAACATACCATGCTGCCCGATCCCCACGTCTCCGAATGCCACTATAGAAGGCCTATCATACCTCGAGATGATGTATCATCTGTGCCAGCTCATTTCTAAGTGCCTTAACCCCGACGCCATAGCTGATTACACGTATCAGTCGATTATCGGTAATTGTGAGGCCGTTGAATCCCTCCGGACCATGGTATACCCGCAACTTCGAAGCAAGGAAGCCTGCAAGAGTGTTCTTGACAAACTGCAGCACTATGCGACGCGTTTACACACATCCTTTGTGGTGTCCGTCTGTTGCCGACCTGCGCTCCGTGGCGACAGTACCCGATTAACCACGGCAGAACGGAAAACTTTGTCTGACAAATGCAAGGCGAATCTCACAGAGACCGTGCGCATGTTTCTCGCTATGCATCAGTTGTCCTTCATCCCGACTCGCAGCTGGGCGTTCACCTACCACGGCCTGTCGTCTGCCGTCCTTCTAGGGATACTCAATGAAACCAAACAGGATCCCGAAATTAGACAGCTACACGGTGACCTGATAGCGGCTCTCTCTGCGGCCACGGCAAAAGAGCAGGATAGCCCGTCTCCCGAACACATCCGGAAGACGGATAGAGACATTGAACTTTCGGGCCCTCTCTCTCGGGCTCTGGCGGCTCTGAGAAATATTTACGACTATGGTACACTTCACGGTGTATCAGGGGCCAAAAGTGAGAGCGCATCGGGAACACGTACACCGGTCAACCTCGCTACTGCGCAGAACTCTCAATTGCTAAACGCCCAGGCCCGTCCACAACACGGATACGACAGGCATCAGGATGCCGCATTGGCCATGACTGAATTGCAAGGTAGCAATCCGCTCACAGAGTATCCCAAGTAAGGCACCATGCCAACTATGTCACGTACCCCGTAACTAACCAATACCCCCATTAGTCCCATGGTATACCAGCCCCATATGACTGCGTCCGTGGGACTTCCGGACCTGAGCCAGATCGATCCGTCAACGCTCGCCCCAATGGAGCTATATGACTCCATCTTTTGGGGTGAGTCGCTGTTTGCCCTTGTTTCTCCGCATATGTTGACACTTATAGAATCACCCGACCCTTTCTACAACGTCGCGGACATGAGTTTCGATTTCGTGCCTCGCGCGCCGCCCGGACAGTCCGGACAACAGTACTATTTCTAAAAGCTAGAACAGCTACCGAATATACCATTTGTACTCTCTTGTTGTGGTTTTGGGCGGGGATCTTTTATCATTTTTTGACTACAATCTAGGAAGGGAAAAAGGTGGTATCGGCGGAGTCTAGTCAATGATGGGAGTTTCAATCTGTTGCATATGGGTCTATGTTATTGTGATCTATTAAGGACGTTCAAGCGTTACTTGTACTCCCTTCGATATTTGGAAGGCTGTGTAGCCTGAGCTGGATTCAGCTGTATGTGTATAGTTGGATCTCTTATGGAATACTGATACGGCATATACGTATCGAGCACTATCCGAAGCTCTCCGTGTCAATCGAATAGAATGTCTAGCACAATATATATATATATATACACATACACATATATACCTAAATCAACTCATGCCAGATTCTCCTTCTCCTTTTCTTGCTCCACCTCTATGGCAAGCTCCGTCTTGCGCATCCGTTCATGGCGAGCCGTAAAGTACGAGAGCCCGCCCGTCCAGATGACTAGCGCGATGGATACCGCGATCATGGCCCACATGCCTCTCTAAGATACCTTGTCAGTGTTTTTATCATACTTGAACCAGCCAACAAGAAATCAAGCAAGTAAGTGAGCGTGAAAAGAAAGAGCGGAATTTGGTTTGAAGGGGTTCTAGCGCCGACTAAACGAAGAGGACTAAAACCGCTCCCTTGTTCATTCCAGGGCGCGCGACGTACCGTAAACCAAGGCGCCATTGAAGCCCCGTAGAACACGATGGTCCACCACGCATTAATCACGTTGCTGCCGAGGTTCATGCCCGCGAGGACGATGGCGCGGAACATGTGCTCCTCGTAGCGCAGGGCGTCATTGGCCCAGGCGAAGAAGGTCGCCTGGCACGCGTAGACGGCGCCGGCCCAGTAGTACGCGGCGAAGACGAGGGGCGTCGCCGCGTCCGCGTCGGCGTACCCCTCGGCAGCCAGCACCAGCGCCGCCGTCGCCACCCCCGTGACCCCGATGAAGTAGCCCACGAGGTACCGCCTGCCGCCCAGGAAGTCGGTCAGCGTGGCCCAGAACAGCGTCGACACGATGCCCGCTGCCGGCACCCCCGTCGGGTAGTTGTTAAGCTGCGCCACCGTGTACACGTGCGCCGGGTGGCTCTTCATGTACAGCGCCAGCAGCGCGTTTGAGCTGAACGACTCGGTCTCCCCCGCTATGATCCACAGCACCATGAAACCCCAGAAGAACCGCGACGTCAGCGCCCGCCGGAAGAACGACCAGGACCACGGTGCCCGGTCCGGCACCGGCGGTACGCGCGACACCGCGAGCGCTTTCTGCGATGGCGTGAGATAGAACGCTTTCGTCGTTGCCGGCGTATCTGGGAAGAACGCGAAGCCGTAGATCGCGATTGGCAGCGTGATGAGCCCGTCGATGCTGCGCATGCTAGTCAGTAAGCGAGGCAAGGTAAGGTAAGTTGATACCGTAGGCCGAAAGATCCGGTATGCGATGATTTACGTCGGCTACCGCAGGTGAACGACTAGCCATCTATTCATCTATCTATCGCAAAGAAAGGGGAGGAGAGGGACGGAATCCTTACATGAATAGCCACCTCCATCCGCTGAGCCCGTGCCGCATGTGCAGAGACGACTGGATGCCCGCCTGGATGTAGCCGCCGATCATGGTGCCCGCGAGCCCGGAGGCCGTGAAGACGCCGGAGCGCTTGCCGAGCTCGCGCTCCGTGTACCAGGACCCGAGGATGTAGTGCGTGCCCACGAAGGTCGTGGCCTCGGCGACGCCCTGGAAGAAGCGGATGGCGGCGATGCTGGCGGCGTCGTGCGCCGATGCTGTCACCATCGTGAGCCCCGCCCACACCACCATGCACGCCGGAAAGAACACCCGCGGCCGCACGTAGTGCAGCGACAGGTTCGCCGGCAGCTGCCCCACCACGTAGCCCGCCGTGAACGCCGCCTGGATCTGGTTCAGCTCGTTGCCCTCGAAGTGCAGCTCCTCCTTCATCCCCGAGACATAGGCGTTGTTGATGTTGGAGCGGTCAAGCTGGGAGGGGGACGTCAGCGGTGTATAGAGCCTATGTATACTTATACATATATGCATGTACGTATGTATGTGCGTATTTAGAGGGAGGCGTCAAGTGGCCAGGTACGTTTTTGCCACTGGAGCGAAGGTACATACATAGTTCGTAAAGTAGCTCAGACAGCAGAACGTCAAGATGAAAAAATCAATCTTCCGCACCAGGGCCTTCTCGCCCGGCTCATACTCGGTGTGGAAGTACGAGCGCAACCGGGCTTTCAACGCCATAGTTCCCGTAGATGGCTTCGCCGCGGCGCCTTGCCTTGCCTTGCCTTGACTTGGCTCGACGGGTAGGTAGCTAGCTAGCTAGTTCAATGAGATAGCTGGTTGGCGCACCCGTTCATCCATACATGGTGACTGGTGGCGAGCTCGGTGGACGATATCTATACCTCGATAGATATACCATACGCCCTCCGATCTCCAGACTTTAATTTGCGCAATCGGATGATTAAGGGTCAAGGAGAATATGAGATGAGATGAGATGGATGAGATGAGATGAGACAAGAAGATAAGGTAGATAGATACCTTACTACTAACTAGGTAGTAAGTGAGTACGCACGTCGTGCTTACGATAAGAGGTAGATATAGTTTATCAAGTCCCTTATCATCTTGGAGACCTAAGGCCCTGTGGGGAGGTAGCTCATAGCTTTCCCTGCTAGTTTAAGCCCGGCACCCTCATATAGCAACGCTACCTCCGCATCCAATCTCTTGGCGCAGATCTAGGTAGCTTCAGATGTTGGTTGTTTACTGATAAGATACCTCGTCCAGATACTTAGGTACGTAGGTAGTGAGTACCTAGGTAGGTTACTTTGAAGGGTTCGTCACCAACAGATGGCATAGCACATGTATAAGCACTTGGTACAGGCAGCCAGTGACGGAATACCGGTATCCCGACAGCTTGGGTATACGACGTCAAATGTCACCTCGACAGTCTCGGGATGGTAATGCTGGTTGTATCTATCCCCGGCCAGTTTGCCTAAGTAGGCAGCCGATTGCTCTCCTCCTCATGACCGCATGCCAGGTGGGGGTTTTCAGCCAGATCGGCGACCCCATACTTGCCGAGACAAAACATCTACCTTAATCTTCAGTCGAACTTCTCGATAACTAGCCAGAAAACTGGCCTGGTCGGCCCTAGCCATCGTTCACGTATTGCCGAGACGCCGTGGACGTAATCAGTTAGACCGCGCTTCGACCTTCAGAGGCGGCACTATCTAGCTTTTACGTCACGGTGACCCCCTTGTATCCCAGATCATCTCACCCGGTATCTATTGTAGATACCTAGCATATCGATTTTAAGACTAGGGCCTCGGCCTGTGACTGCAAAGCCTAAACTAGCGGGCTTCATAGAAACCATCTCCGCGGTCGCCAAGACTTCGTTGATCCAGGTCTGTCCAAGTATCTATCCAATGTGGACTCGGGAGGGGGGCTGGATTTGGAGATTCCGCTCCAGATAGCGGCCCGACGATATGTATTTATTACCAAACCACGGCCGAAAACCTCCCCGATTCCGGCACAGGGTTGCTGTCTTCCTTCGATAGGCCGTAGATTAGGTAGGTAGTAGATAGATACCTCGGTATGCTGTGCCTATGCGGGGAATGCGTCGGCACGTACGTAAACCAGGTGAACATCGCCATGCCATCCATCCCCGAGCCCGGCCCGGCTGTATCTCATCCTACGTTATGAACTACTCATATTCGTGTATACCCGTATACTTTATCACAGAAAGGCCTTCGCTCAACTCCGTACGAACATGGTTGACTGACCGAAACCCACTCACTACCCAATGGTTTGTCGCGACGTCAAAATGGGCGCGACTTGGGAGGCCCTCGCGGCCAAAAAGCGCCAAGGCTTGCTGAACTCTATCCCTAAGGAGTGGCGCATCCCGGACCATCTCCTGCCCCCCGTAAGTCAGAACGACGTTACGGGATTCCCCGAGAGCTCGGGGTGGTTCACGCCCGCGGAGCTTGATATCACGAACTCGTCGGCGTTGGAATTACTCCCGCGCCTCGCGAGCGGTAGCCTCAAGTCGGAGACGGTGACGCGGGCCTTCTGCAAGCGGGCCGCGGCCGCACATCAGCTGGTATGAGCCCAGACCCGCCAGCTAGTCAGCCACCACGGCAGAGAACTAACCCGCATTGTTAGGTCAATTGCCTTTCGGAAACCTGCTTTGACAGGGCCATCGAGACCGCGAGAGCCTTGGACGAGCAATTAGCCCGCGGATTGGGGCCCGTCGGCCCCTTCCACGGCCTGCCCATCTCGTTGAAGGACAACTTCAATCTGCGGGGGTTGGACTCAACCGTCGGGTTCACGTCGTTCGTAGGCGACCCCGCGCAAGACGACGCCGAGCTCGCCAGCCTCCTGCTCCGAGCCGGCGCCATCGTCTACGTCAAGACGAACGTGCCCACGGCCATGATGATCGCTGAGAGCGTGAACAACACCTTCGGCCGAACCGTGAACCCGCGTAACCGCCTGCTCACGAGCGGCGGGAGCTCTGGTGGTGAGTCGGCACTCATTGCGTTCAAGGGCAGCCCGCTAGGCGTCGGCACCGACATAGGCGGCTCGCTGCGTATCCCGGCCGCGTGCACCGGCATCTTCGCCCTGCGGCCCTCCTTCGGCCGCTTCCCCACGCTTGGCTGCCGCTCCGGCCTGCCGGGCCAGGAGGCCGTGCAGTCCGTCAACGGCCCGCTGGCACGCTCCCTCCCCGACCTGGAGTACTACTGCAAGGCGGTCATCGCTGCCGAGCCCTGGCACGCCGACCCACGTTGCCTCCCCATCCCCTGGCGCCAGGCTGCCCTGCCCGCGAAACTGAAGATCGCGGTCCTCTGGCACGACGGCGTCGTCTTGCCTACGCCCCCCGTGACGCGGGCGCTGCGGTACACAGCCGACAAGTTGCGCGCCGCTGGCCACGATGTCCTGGACTGGCCGCCCGAAGACCACGCCCTAGGCACGCAGCTCCTCATGCGCATGTTCGTGGCGGACGGTGGCAAGGCCGTGTTTCGCGAGCTGGCCAAGACGGGCGAGCCGCTGCGGCCTGAAATGGCGGACTACGGACAGGCCCGCGAGCTCGGCGGCTTCGAGTATTGGCAGCTGCATCTCGAGCGCACGGCGTTCCAGAAACGGTATCTCGACAGGTGGAAGAGCGCCGGCATCGATGCTATCCTGGCCCCTGTGACCCCCTTTAGCAGCGTGGAGAACGGGAAATTCAGGCATGGTTTGTTCAGCCCCCCCCTTTCCGACCCCGTATTTTTGCGATAGGGTGCCTGGCTAATAGGAATTGTAAAGTTGGTTACACGGGCGTCTATAATGTGCTCGATTATGCCGCCATGGCCTTCCCGACCGGGATAGCCGTCGATCGGGCGGTAGATGTTCTCCCGGGTGATGCGCCCCGACCATTGTCTGACTTAGACCAGGTGGTCCGAAGCGAATGTGCGATATCTGCCAAGCCGAATTTTATACCCGTGCCGCATTTGCTGATTCTTAGTATCTAGATAACGCGGAAGCCGTCCACGGAATGCCGATCAATCTCCAATTAGTGGCGCAACGACTAGAGGAGGAGAAGTGCGTAGAGATGTGCAAAGTCATTGTCAAGGCATTAGACTAGGCTAGATAGCGCAGCAGTTCTATTTAGTTCGCTAGAGCTCTGTATTAGTGATAGTATATAGGAGTATGTTATGCGGCAAAGCGTCTGTTTCTCGGCTACTTTTTTTTGGTGTATTCTGATCGTGCAGTTACAGGCTTATATAATCCTTTCCCACAACTGGTTAATCAAGCATATGTATAACAGAACGGGCCGTCTGTGATGCTGACCAACTCGCTGACCTTCCACTTCTTGTCTGCGACCGAGTACAGATTCACTTCGTCGCTTAGAGCAGCCGTTCCACCTCCGCCCATCATAGACCGCCCGCCCTATCCGCAAATTAGAGATACGTGGTTTTGGGTGCAGGCTAGGTTTTAAGGGGCTTACCGATATAACCTGCAGCCGATTTTGCAGATCCTGAGCCTGCCAAATAGTCCAAGTTCGGTCGATCATGGCATGGTGCAAGTCTACATAGGCTATAGTTAGCAGCGTGATTATGCGCTGACGGGGGCGCGGATTTAGAACTTCGGTTCACTTACAGAAGGCCGGGTCTCCAGGCGAGACGAAGAAATCCCCCGCCGGGTCGCCGGCGATCGTGAAATGGCCGCCAGCGTGGACTCCAACCCGAACCCCCGCGATTTGCATGGTATCTTGGAACGAGGAGATGTTCTTGCTGTTGTTTATCAGACCCACGATATCCTCTGTACGCGTATATCGTGAAGAGAGGTAGTTTGAGATGTCTCGTCGCAGGCACCGCGGGTTATACCCGAACCCGTCTCTTTGGGGGTTCGTAGGCGGCGCGGGCGAGATGGCCGGACTGATTGGGCTGGGTGGGCGCTTCTTGTAAGCAAGGTACTATAGCTTTATTCTCGGGCCCGCCTCCTTACTCACCCCAGGTTCACTGTCATGCTATGAGATATCAATACTGGGCACCACCACGGATCGGAATCAGGAATGCGCACTTCTTGAATGGCCCCGCCATAATACACCCCCCTCCGTTCCCTGCCGGCGCCATGAACGACTGGTGATTGGTCTTCTCGCCGTTTCCACTCATGCTCGTGTCGCTACCGTCGAAGATAGGCGAGGTCTCCGGGTTGGCCGCCCATCTTCCCCAATCCCAGTACTAGGTTCCCCAAGCCTTAACAAGCCGGTTTGTCACGAGCGTTGGAAAATTTACTTACCGGCTGCGTACCGTTATACCCACACTCATTCCGAAGCACCTGTTCATATGCCCATGTGTAATAGCGATGCCATGAAAGGAAGTTGCCCTAAGAACGGTCAGAAATCTAAATCCTATTGTCCCCGGATCAGACGCCACCAACGGTGCCATGGATACTCATGGTCTGGTTGATGTGGACAGCGACGAAGTCGTCGTAGCGGGTTTTCGCGCCGGGATACTTCGCCGCGTCCAACTTGGAAGGACTGGTGGTGACGCATAAGACCGCCTTGATGTAAGCTTTTCTATCGGCAGCACTTAGGTCGCCCCTGGAATAGTTGAGATTCTAATTTTCAGCGATGTCCTGGCGGGGTCACCTACCACTCCCGTCGGACAAGCAGTTTGTCTCGAGTACATGTCGTGGACTTGAGCAGCTGCGCGTCTAGCGCTGCCTTCCCTTTGTCCCAAAGGTCAGATACCGCGTCCCCATAGGCGGTAGCAACGAGACTAAGCAAGGTGAGGCAGAGGATCGCGATTTTCATAGTGCCTAGCATATTGGGGCCTAGGTTAGTTAGTTGGTACGCTTGCTGTCACGGATAGCATGAGTACCAAAGCTGACGGGTCGATCGGCTCTTATGTGCTCTGCAGAGTGTCATAATGCCGAATATCGTTGATCAACCCAGCAAGCATCATCCTTTCGGAACGGAATAAAGTCCCGGAGGGCATGAGATTGGACGTAAATTCATTATGTGAATGTTAAACGATGTTATTCTTGGCACTATACAGAGACGCTTGGATCGGTGACATGTTTATCCCGGCAGTGACAAAAGAAGCTAAGCACCGTCGCAAGACCTCACAGCAATATAACGAAAACAGGATACCATGGCGCTTCCTAAAGAGGGATACGCGTACACGATGACCGTGTAGGGTGTGTCAGCTCCCGTAGTTCGTGGAACCCGGGGCGGTACTTTACCCGTACCCAATCAGCTGGATTCCTATCTATAGGAACGGCCTTATTTCTCACGTTTTGTTCAGCCGCTTTTGTGCCTAGCGCCATCAGCTGCTCATCGGCAGTTCAAGGGAAACGTAATAGATTCCAGAGCATCTTGACGGAGAACGAACACCCATGCCCAGGCGGGGGAGCAAATGAGAAGAGGGATTAGTCGGGACTTCAGTAGTGAGAATCAATAACTATGGCTACACAACCGGCTCGAAGCTGGATTACACATCCCCATAAAGTGATGAGCATGTGTAAACAGTAATCGCAGGCGATGCGGTGTGCTCTCAAAAAGGCACATACGTGTGTGTATTGTTAGGGCGGATACCACGGGAGTCATTTTTATCGTATCGAAAAAATGAATGATCTTAACACGTTCTTGTGAACTGATTTTGCTAAACTACAATGCAGTCCTAAGACTGGGTCTCATTTGACTATCATGGCTACATGTTCAGTATAGGACCCGATGGCTCGCGGCTTGGGGGGTGAGGCGGACACGATGAGATTGGTGACACGCGTCTATGCACTGCACTATCTTACCTACCTGACCTAGTGTCTATCATTGCACGTTTCACTGCGGTATTGGTTAGCAAGGAAGTAAGACTTCAGAGAATTAAAACTTAACAGTTAATGAATTCGGCTTCGATGATTCCAAGCTAATATACTTATTGGAAGGGGTGTGTGTGTTTCCCGTTGTTCGTTCGACCAGTAGAATGAAGAATGAACCTCGTGTGTCGCTCGGTCGGAGCAATGAATCCAGATCAACTAGCACCACTAATGGGACGCAGCATTTCACATTTTCCTGTGAAGAATTCGTTGCATCCCAAATAAACAGATCTCAAGACAATTATATTGCCGCTGAAGCATTCGTTCATTCATTCACTCATTCATAGGAAGCATTTGATTGAACGAGATGAGTCGAGCCGATCCAACGCTCCCCGCACCTCCAGGAAAGCCCCGCGGTTGGATTACCTAACCACCTACCTCTCTAACCAGAAGCTACTACCTAAGGCTAACTGCCTAAGACTAACTGTCTAAAGCACCTATGTCGGTCTCCTACGCCGTCTCACAAATGCGGAAGTTATTAGCAACGACATTGACAAGCCATGCAACCTTATCTACGAATTAACTCTCTGGGCAGATCGCCCAGCGCTTTATCTTATCGACGTCCTGCCCTTCGGTGGGTTTTAGTGGGGGGAGGGGGGAGAATCGAGGCACGCGGGGCGCCAATGGAGGGGCAACCGGCGAGATGCGAGGGGCTACGAACAAAAAGCTAAGATTATAGGTAAAATAAGTCCCAGTGTAGGGTAGGTAGTAAGTCGAAGAAAAAAATAAAAGGGAAAAAAAAAAAAAAAAGTGATGGGGAATAGAGGTTGGGCTTAAATTCTTCTCGTAGCCTGTGCGTGAGTCGGATTTCTTTTCTTGAATATTCCTCTCCCCTGACGACACGATAGGGCCGGGATGGGACATATACAGATACCTATCTATATAAGCCTCTATGCCGTCATCACGTAGGTAGCACCCATCACACATCTCCTCAAGCAGAACCCGCCCCACGATGCCTCGATCGCGCTATTGCCGCCTCCCGGCTCTACCGGGGCGCCTCAAAGGCCTCCCGGCCCCGGTTCTGTACATTATATTGCTCTTGCTGGCCATCAACGCCGTCGTCTGGGCCGCCGTGGCCGTCGTCCTGCACTTCAACCCGGGGCTGGTCGGCGCCGCCGTGCTCTCCTACACGTTGGGGCTGCGGCACGCTCTGGACGCCGACCACATCGCCGCCATCGACCTCATGACGCGCCGCCTGATCGCCTCCGGGCAGCGGCCTGTCACCGTCGGCACGTTCTTCAGCCTGGGCCACTCCACCATCGTCATCGTCACGTGCATCGTCGTCGCCGCGACCGCCGGCGCGCTGCGCAAGCGCTTCGAGAGCTTTCAGTACGTCGGCGGCATCATCGGCACGAGCGTCAGCGCCGCCGTCCTCGTTCTGCTCTGCGTCGGGAACGGATGGGTGCTGTACCGTCTCGTCCGTACGCTACGCCAAGTCCTCCGCGAGCCAGATCCGCACGGTCCCGACGACGGCGACGACGAACTAGCGCCTACGGGCGACGACCAGGCCGTGCGAGATCTGCAGCTCGAGGGCCCGGGGTTCCTCGCCAACGTGCTGCGTGGATTCTTCCGCATCATCGACCGGCCTTGGAAGATGTACCCCCTCGGCGTCCTGTTCGGCCTCGGATTTGATACTAGCTCGGAAATTGCTATTCTGGGTATCGCCAGTGTGCAGGGCGCACAGGGCACGAGCCTCTGGATCATCCTTATATTTCCTCTGTTGTTCACAGGTAAGCTCGAGACCAGCAGCCCCTTGCCACGGGGTTACAGTCCCTTTAGTAATTCTACCTTTCTGACTAACAAACTACCCTGCTAGCTGGTATGTGTTTAGTAGACACATCGGACGGCGCCCTCATGATGACCTTGTATACCTCTAAGGCTTTCGCACGAGATAGAGTGGCCATCCTGTACTACTCCATCGTGCTTACGGGAATCACCGTCGTGGTATCCGCCTTCATTGGTATCATCCAGATCCTATCCTTGGTACAAAATGTGGCCGAACCGCAGGGAAGCTTCTGGGACGGGCTCACGGAAATTAGTGACCATTTCGAGATTGTGGGCGCGAGCATCGTCGGCGTGTTCGTTCTAGCGGGTGTAGGGTCGGTGGTCATATATCAGCCCTGGAGGCGGAGAATGGAGAAGCGCAGGTCACAAAGAATCCCTTCCGAGGTCCCACGGGATGCTTTTCAAGATGAACCGTAGATAGTGGGAGCCTAGTAAGGGGCAAATAGTTTAAGTTATCTAGGTAGCTAGTTGAATGGGAAATTATAGGTCTGTTCCATATCCTCTCCTAGTATCGTTACGACACACGATCACGAGTTTACAGAGGAGATGGACAAGTGGTGAGAAATGAGCAGTGTATAAAGCTATACTGGGAGGTACAAGTAAGCATGTAAACATTCTCGTACCCCAGCTCTGTGCACAATGTAAAACCAACGCGTGCTCTAATACTCCGCCCATGCTATACGCCCAAAATGATCGCCAACGGAACCAACATAGAACCACCAGAGAGCTATTCTAAATGTAAATAATAAGAAGCGTGGTATCGTGATCAGATGCAGTACGCTTTGTAGCGCAAGCTTGGAAATAAGAAACAACGTTATCTGGACTGCGGGCTGCAGTCCGTCATGGAATCTGGAGTATTGATAGGCGTCGAGTCTGTCGAGTCGGTAACGTCCGACTTGGAAGCATCTATTACATCCCCCTCTCCGTCATGATTATCGTCGTCGGCGTCGTCATCATTGTCGTCTTCTGTGTCGGCCACATTACCGTCGTCGGCAGCCTCTTTCTTTTGTGTATCCTCGACTTCCTTCTGGTCGTCTACCTGCTTCTCCTTGTCGACGATCATCTTTTGCTTGATGACGGCGGCGCCATCAACTATCTCAAACTCGTCTGTGACCTTGCCCGCCTGTTTTTCCTCTTCACGCCCTCCGCCCGCGTTCATCTGAGCATTGTCAATATCAGCTGCGCCTTTCTCGCCCATGCCACCCTCGGCGAGATCGCCGCCTTCGATCACAACCCGCAGATCCAGATCTTCATCCTTTGAATACACCCGGAAACTAACGATACAGATGGCATTCCAAGGGTCAGGAAGGCCGGATTCTCCATCGGTCTCCACCGTCTCTGTCGTAGTAGTCGTCGCAGGCTGTGGAGTGGCCATCCTGGGCTTCTTTGACATGTCGTCCGAGGAATAGAGCAACTCCCAATCCTCGACAGGGCTATCGGATGAATCACAATCTGATGAGTAAGCCGGCGCAGCTGCAGGTTTCTTCTGTGTTACCTCAGGCTGCGGTGTTGTTGGCTGCGACGGCTCGCTGGTAGCAGGAGGCGGAGCGTCCTTCTCCTCTTTACTCCGTTCTTTCTCGGAATCCGATTTCCCGCTTTCGGTTGTAGCTGGTTGGCTGCCAGAAGTGTCGGGTTGTGCAGATGACTCGGATTCGCCAGACCCGGTTTGGCTGCTCTTGTCCTCACCACGCTGTGGCGTATCTGTTTGGACAGCCGCATCCTTGGGTTTCTCTTCTTCTTTCTTCTTGCGCTCGGCTTCTTCTTTTTCCTGCTGCTTCTTCTTCTCCGCTGCCTCAGCCTCTTCGTTTGCTTTTCTCTTGGCATCTTCGGCTGCCCGGCGTTTGTCGCGTTTCTCCTGATTCTTCTTCGATTGTTTCTTGGTAACCTCTCTGTTGAGGTGACGCTTCTCCCACATCTTGCGGCGTTCTTCCATGCGAGATGCACTGGCTTTCTTCTGGTCGGACTTTTTGCAAAGACTAGAAACATGTTCTAGATGAGCGACGCCCTTGCTATGTGCCAAGTCGTAGGCATAGCCAACTTGAGCGAATTTGTCGTTCTCTTCTCGCTTGCGACATTCGCGCTTCACGATGTCTTCGATAGATAGCATCTCGGTATCTCGCTCAGCAACGATACTGAGAAACACCGAATAGTCACCTGGCTCCATGGAGGGAATCTCAATCGTAACGGAACGGTTCATCAAATAGTTGCCGTGAGACCTGACGACGTAATCCTCGCTGCCTGGCCGACCTTGCTCGTGGACACGGAAATGGAGTCGAAAAGAGTATTGACCACGAAGACCCTTGAAGTAGCGGTTATCTAGCTGCTGGAGGACGAGGACCAGGGGGGATTCCTTGGTCAGCTTGAAGTGGAACTTCTCGTTCCACTGTGGTTTCCAGGGGACTTCTACGCCAATCCAGCGCTGGGAGCATTGCCAGTCAGCGTCTCGGAAGAGGCGAGTTCGGTCAAAATGTTGGTACTTTTCTATCATGTCTTCGAACCTTATCCAGAAGACGGAGTCGTTGCCAAACTGGTGGCCGAGTTCTTCCTTGACGTCCTGGTTCCATTCCTTGGATCCATCGGACCAGGGACCCTCCCAGACGCCTTTCCGGATCTTTCCCCAAGGATTTCTATGACCGGTTAGTATCAGTCATGACATATAAAGGTGTGCTGATCTTACCGGAGCTTCACGAGTCGTTCACCGCTTTTTAGGGTTCGGGCGTCCATGACGACGTATGCATGGCCCTCTCGAATACCGTTTCGGTCCCCATAACCACCATCTAGGAGGCCAGTAGAACAACCGAAGAGGAATTCTTGGTTGACTTTGCTAACTTCGTTCTCCCAGAACTCATCCAGATCCAAGATATCCGAAGCTAACAGCTCGGTTGTCACACCGCCAGTCAGATCTTCTAGCCCCTCTCCAATCCAGCCCCCGGCGAGTGAGCCAAAGTCACCGTGGGCCTTGGCATAGGCCTTTTCGAATAGAGCAACCCATGTCTCATTCTGGTTCTTGCACTGCCCGAAGAAAAGGGCCTTGGAGCCTGTTTGGTAGGTTTTACGGTAATCCTTTTCCGGACTTTCGCGGTCAATCTGGTTCATGAGGTCGCGCTGCATGCTAGGGGAGTCCCAATTTGGGGAGGTCAGATAGAGCTTGTCGTCGACAATGGAGTAGATCCATTCACCATCCCGGTAAAAGACGAAGCCATATATACCGACGCCTATGTCCGCATATTAGTTTCATGGTCCTGCTCCCTCCCGCTCAAGTCACCACTAACTTACGAGTGTCATACTCAACACAGACGCGCTTAACTGCGCCCTCAACGTTGGCCAACGCACTCAGACTTGCGATAAACCAGCAGTCGCCAAGGCCGCCTTGCTTAATATCGGCCCCATCAATGTCCTTAAGGAACGTTGGCTTCTCAAAGACTTCATGGACACGCTTTACAGCCTTGGGGACGGATGTCGTCGTGCTATAGCGAGTATTGGTCATGTCGAACTTGCTAGAGCCTAGGTAATTAAGGCAATTGCCCCTACCCATCTTCAAGTCCCAGTCCTACGAATGATGGTTAGCCTGCGACATGCGACATAGTTCCCCCGAAATGGGGAGCCGGATAAGGAACCTACCAAGTCAAACCCAGGATCTCTATATCGTGTATTAACTCGCCTACATTCCTGGATAATCTTCTTGACCCTACGTGAACACTCCTCCCTCGCCCGCTCGTAGCCCGCCGATAGTAATTCATTGGGGCCTTCAGAAGTGCTTGGTAGGGGCACCGGGTCGAAGGGTAGGACGGAAAGTGCCTTTGTATACTTCTTGGTCGCAAACCGCCGCCATATCTTGTTGATACTCTGCTGTGGGGGAGGCTTCCTCTTCTTTTTCTTCTTTTGGTTGTTATTGTTGGTGGTTGTTGTGTTGGCCTTACGTGGTGGTTCGTCCGAATCGCTCGAGGAACTGTAGCCGAATCTGGTAAGATCTCGTTGGATGGAAGGGCGAGCTCCAGCCGAGGGGGACGACTCTTCGGCCATTTTATGTTTGTGAATATGAAGTCAAAACGTAGACTTCGCAAGACATGAAGCCTAGTTTGTCCAATGCGTTAGCTACCTAGCTTATTTAAAAGACGAAAGCAAGCCGCCGCACACAGCCTCGACGACAACTATTTGCTAGGGATAGAGTGCAGTATATGTTGGCGGTAGCACTTACGATCAGGTGAAATGTTTGAGGAAGCACAAGGAGCTATAGAAACGAAGGGATGCGTTAAGGTCGTAGGAGGGTATAGGAGGCTATAGTATAGGTATAGCCTATAGTGGAGGAATATGAACGGAGAGAAAGGAGAGAAGAAACAAAAACAAAGGTAAAGACTAAATACATACGGGGAGCTGCTGACTCCAGGGTTCTATTTGCCGTATTATACAAAACAGCATGCAGGCCAGCCGTAGGTAGAGAGGCTGTCGTGCTGCGCACATGGGTAATCCAATAGAGCCCGGTTCCGCCAGAACTGACTCCATTCCTGACCATCTCGACGGTTGAGTGGAACCCCCCTGCAGTCCCTGGAAGGCGACGTGGGGACTAGATTACTGCTAGATTACCCGTTTTGAGTAGTGGATGGATCCCACATCCTTCAGGCGAGTGGCTCAAGAAGGCTTTGAATCATGCAAGATAGGGATCATAGGCGGTCCATGGCAGTCCATAGGAGCGGGCTGGACGGGCGGACGAGGCTCGAAATGTTGGTCATGCTGGAGATAGTCAAGCAAGGGGAGTGGTGGTGGCATGGTGCTTACATGGGCAGAAAGAGCATGGGGCCAGTCCGGTGTCGAGGAGCTCGACCAGCAGGGACCAGCAGAGTCACCATTGTCCACCATATGCATCCGCCTGGAGAGGAAAGACGCAATCCATCAAACGGGCGCGCGGTATTGGCATGCAGGATGTTGCTCACCGCACAGCAACTCAGCACAGCGCACACAGCACAGCACAGCACAGCACCTCATCCGTGGCCCGCCTATTCCGTGGGTGCTAGTGCAAAACAAAAGCATTCTGCTAGGCCAGTCATGGATCATGGAGGGTAGACTGGAGTGTTAGACTGGAGTGTAATAGACTGTACCTAGCGTATGCGTGGGCTGTTCAATCACCTATGTATGTGCTTAGTCCGCCCAGAATTCGTTCGCCTTCCTTGCTTGATCTCTCATTTCTCACAACATGATATCGACGAAATACCCTCTCCCTGCATCGACCCGTATCCTCTCGGGATGAGCGAAGCGAACAACCGTTGAGATTTTCCTAGTGCCGAGTAGACAAATGTGAGGCGACAAACAAGAGTCAGTCAGCCAGGTTCGTCCCCATCCAAAACCCCATGCGTCCCGCGTCCTGACAGCTGGACTCGCCAGACTGGATACCGGACTGGACTAGTTAGATACCTCCGCCGCCCACTATGGCACACTAAATACAGATGTAGTTTAGTATCGTCGATAAGTCCTTAGCGATGCCGGAGGTGGAGACCACGAGGACTCAGATCCAGGGTCTCCCCAACCAAAAATTGGTAGTGCGGTATGCCTACCCTCCCTTTTTCTACCCACTAAGTACTAACCTAGTACCTTAGATAGGCAGTAGCCTACCTAGGTTCTGTCCAGGGCTGTTCAGGGTCCTACAGGCAGAGCAGAAAGAATACTACTTGGTACCTACTAGGTAGTACCTAGGTAGGGAGGAGGAGGCAAGCAGGTAGGTATAGGTTAGCCTATAGCTAGCCTAGTATAGGCGAGGTATAGTACCCAAGGCAGCAAAGGCATGCCTATTATAAGTGTATTCCCCACTAATAGCACCTACCACCTTAGGTACCTAGGCAGTATACCTAAGTAAGTGCCGTTCCCTCCCAATTGCCACGATGTGTTGCAGTATACCTTAGGTAGGCAATCTGTTGGGTATATTTAATCCCCGTTGAATCTACACGACGTGTTTGTATCGGGTGTGTTGAATATTTACTAAAGAACCGGTTTCGTAAATATGAGGATCGGCAATAAGTAGAATATCAATGCCCTCTATTGTGCATCTCATAACAACAGGGTACTTACCCGGGTTCTACTGACAGCCCGGGCGCACTCTAGGTAGAGCTTGCTATACCTCGTAGGTAGGCGGCTTGCCGTTCCCTCGATCTTCCGTGTCTGGTCAGAATCTGGTCTCTTCGGCTAACATACAGTAATACCTATCTATCTCGTAGCATCCTTCACCTGCGCACGTACGTATTCGGCCCCCACCACTGTTGTCAGCCTACCTAGCCTAGCTAGGCTCTTTGGCCTATCTACCCGTCTGCCTACTTAGTACTTGCCTGCCTAAATTTCTCTATATGACCAGAGCCGTCCAGGATGACGCGAATCACATCTAGCACGGCACTATATACGTAGAGAGACCTAATGCTGTGGCCGAGTAACCTTACTGATGAGACTCCCAGGCCACGGATATTCACAGGCGCCGGATCACAATGATGTATCACGGTGCAGCGCACCCGGGACAACCATCTAGTCAATCAGGAGGGGCCACAAAGTCAAGTCACGGTGCTGAGATGTCGAGATGTCTTCCCGTCAACACGAGCCGTCGCTAATGCCGTGGCCCTGCAACGTTGGTGCATCGACGTGCGTATCACGTCGTATGACAAGACCTACAAGCATGGAACTATTCAGACCAGAAGCCTCTGCCACTCACCGGCCCCGGTATTCTCCTATCGTGGCTCCCCACCATCTCGGCGCCCGAAGGTCACGGGTCTGCAATCTGCCTTGCCGAAATGCCATACAGGGTCGATTCCGTCTCTGATCTGCAAGTTGCTGAGCAGCTGCTGAGCAATGAATGGCACTGCAGGTGGCTGCTCATTGGGGTAGGCAGCAGGACGCTGCAGATTCGGTAAGGCGGACCCCAACAACTGGCCCCGGAATCTGGGTAATGAACTGCGAGTTCTGTTGCGCGGCTCAGTTGCATCGACAATAAACTTGCTGTTGTCCGACTCCAACCCATTGCCAAGGTCAAGGCGTGCTACCGAGTTGCTATCCACTTCCGGATGCGAAAAGTTTCGCAATCTGATCTAAAAAGTACCCAGCGCCGACCCCTCACGACCTGCCCTCAGACTCTCTAACAGAGACAGACAGGCTAGCAGGCGGGTGGACAGGCGGACAGACATGATGGAGGGACCCTGAAATCGGACCCTGATTCTGCCCCGATCTTCACAGCCGTTTTCCTAAAAACTAATGGCGGACTACCCTTACTGCGCGCGTTTATCCGTGCCGCCGCCTTGTCAACTTCTGTCAACCCACCAGCTACACCAACTAACCAAGATCGACAATTCACTAGCTTATTCACACCGTTCTCGAAGAATTAGTCTACCCAGTAGTGTTTTCCCAATCCAGGCTATCGAATGGGCACTCCGACATGTGTCCCGATTGACCCGAGCGGCAAGCCGCCACATTGCCGCTGCACCGTTATCCAGTAGACTAAGAGAAGCAAGTCTGACCACCTTGAATAAGTCCCAGTTCTAGGTCGGAAGCTAAGGTTTTCTAAAAAGTCTCCAAGAGCCTCGAAGAAATAATTGGGGACACCAAAACGGCTTGCCGACAACGGCATCCTGACAGCCGACCGTATCTGGGCGATCTCTCTTACTCAGACCGTCGCTCAGGCCATCTTGAAAGAGTCATTCCCCTCGCCGTCAGCTTATTAATTAGGCTGCCCCTGGATTTGCATATTTTTGTACATCAACAACGCCCCCGACTTGAAGATCCCGACGCTCTATAGAAGATCTCCGCCAATCTCACTCCCACCGCCCAACGATCTTTTTACCTTCTACTTTCACCACGAATTTGCCACCACTTGGCGAGCTACTATCACGCCTCCTACTTACCACTTACTCCTCAGCAAACTCTTGTCTTAGCCGATGAACGCTCACGGTCGTCAATAGGCATCCTCTAAACTGTGTACCGGCGTGGTTTGCATGTCTTATCACCGCTCTTGGGTATTGACTCCAAAGTCCGTCGGACGCATTTGCTCAGGGGATCAAATTTCGGGGCCGGTCTCATAACCCACCCCCGAATGACTATCTGGTTACCCCATATATTAGTATTAGTCTCTAGGGTAAGCGCGTGAGCAACATCCCCTAAATGGCCTTAATCGAGAGCTGTTAGGTTGCCTGATTGGCTAAGCCGATCGTACCTAGCGTGATAGGCTAACCACGATAAACTGATGTAAGATGGACGAACTTCTATAACTAACTCTAGGTCACACATTCATTTAGCTTAATGCCAAAACTTGCCAACCCCGCATTGTTTCTGCGGTGATATTGTCCGCTTTTAGATTGGCTAGGTACTCTAACAAGGATAGGATTCCTGCTACGTGAGATATGTACATAGAGAAAGCGTAATCCCTAGCATGGTGGTGTAACATGAACACCAAAAAACAGGTAAGGCGCCCCAATATCATACGACTCACTAGTAAATAATCATGGGCCCTGTCTAAAGGCGCTGTCTAAAGATATTCACTTAAGGTGTTCTCCAGCTGTCGCATTCCTAAAAGGGGCCAAGTGGGAGGCGGCCTTCTCTCTATCTCAGTCCTAGACATAAAATCACGAATGGATTTATGTCGTGACTCGTTCAAAAACCCATCGATGGCTAAGGGGGTTTGACTTTAGGACATGTCAACCGGTCAAGAGAAATGGGACGGCGCTCCCGATAGAATTACTACCGATCTCTTATAGTGCCTAGAGCCATTAATCATACCTTCAGCAATAACCCAGCCATTCTCTAAATCATATAGAAATAACGTGTATGCGCGAATCCTAAACTACGGTGTGAGAGGATCAATATAGCCGGGGTCTTCAGTTTCATAGGGCACCCGCCATGAATACTCGTTGCGAAAGACCTTACACTAGTTAATATTATTATTGGACTCTCTGCTATACATAGAACACCTTATTTTGTCTAGAAGGTATGTCAAAGATAAGGCGCAGGTGAATTATAGCTCTAGTACGTGCTAATTGCCAATAAATGAAGCCAATGGAGTATTCCCGAACCTTACTTAGTCTGTTCCTGTGTGGTAAACGCGACTTCAAATGCTATTATTTTATAATATCCAAAGGCACCGTATGAGGAAGTCGTTTGTATCCTAGCGTTCTATCAAGCACAGGCTCATCTACTAAATACACGGGCATGTAAAACGCTCCCAAGATATACCAGTACGCTATCCCATCGCAAATAAACACCCATATCTCCGCCTAACCGCGCTAAACGAACGTAGGCGAGCTATAATACTCTCTAGCTTTCCGCTTTGCGGGATCCCGACGCGGGATATCGTATCGGTTGCCATGGCCACCTAGCGTTCGTAACGTTCATAGCTTAGACGCCGCGAGCAGATAAGGCTTGAGGAAAAAGAAAAGCCGAAGGATTTTCGATAACGGGCATCTTGATAGACGGACTTCGGCCCGAATAGATCGCTTGTTTCCAATAATGCAGGCTTAAAAGCAGAAGATGATCCTTACCATCTAGCACTCTTCGTAATGTGTAGTTCTAGCATAGTCATACGCATAGTCTGGTGTTTATCTCGCCTCGAGGCGCTATTTAGGGGCATTACGGTTATTCCCCTGGCAGCGTTGTATTATGCCTTTTGGCTATTTGGCTAGGCGTGAATAAATTTATGAGATATGCTAACTATGGTATCACGAGTCTCTATTAGTATAATTGGACCGCCCTCTAGAAGTCTACTGTAGATACCTCTTTGCTTTGATTGTGACTTCTGGTTTAAGAGATGGTAGGCTTCCCTGGATAAAAAATCAATGAATATGTGCTGATAAAAAGCAGGCTTTAATACGTTATATATTCTTTCCCTGCTAACTCTCGCCCTCGTTGTTGATTAGGACATTTCTCGCAAAATTCCTCGTTCCTGATCGTCATTATTATCTGTTAAACTTCGGAGGGGGTTGATAGATGAGTCCTGTAATTCAAAGTTATGTTACCTAGGTTCTGGGCAGGAAATATGATATGTATGAAAATGCATTTGGGTCCCACTTGAGACTGGTACGCGCTGCTCTCTCTATACCAGAACTCCTGTATTGCTCGTTACAGCTTTCTCGCGGTCACTATCGTGCTCTGTCATCTTCTTGCCTGCGTCCTCTCGCTAGCTCCAGTGCCTATTACGCGAATACGCCGCACATACCGAGTACTTCAGACGAATTCGTCTTGGAGCCCCAAGTTGCCGTTTAGGCTGCGAGCTGGTTTGTCAACCACTCATACGCCTGGTGTATATAAGAATGAGTTATCTGCTGTATCTTATAGACTAGGCGTCTACGGGGTCTGTCTGGGATGGGAGGGCTGGGTAAAATAAACTAGGTATGTGACATATGGTGTGTGGAAGTCCCTTGCCTTTATGTAGTGTCTGACGATGATCGAGGTTCTTGCAACCTAAATGCTAATCTGTAGAGCGCACAACGACGTATATGACTGGTCATGTTCATTGTTGTTTGAAACTACGATGTCCGAGCCCCTGTCATGTATAGAAGCATTGATATGTTCTGGGTAGACACTACCTAGTGAATGTTGTGGCATGGGTACACACTAGTCACGTCACATATAACGAATTGTTGGGTATCAACGAATGACTTGCCGGATACGCAACGATAAACATATTTGGGCTCAACTACTTCCAACACTTTGTCTTACGACGCCCGAATGCAAAGGGTCTAAGCGGTGAATAATACTCTGTAGACAATGCACGATGAATACTTGGGTATAAACTGTTAGCACCAACCATTCGCATGCTCGTAGTGGATTAGCTATGTAATAGAAAGCCGCCTTGGTGTTAGGTGTATTGGTATGTGTTTAACCTACAATTGTTTCTGCGGATTGTTGTCATAGTAATACTCTAGTCATGACAATGAGGCGTCAAGAAGAACCACTAGTCTGATAAGCATAAAATACGTATCACACGGCTTCTTCCATCTATAACTCAATCTAGCGCACACCGCAGAGCCTAATACCTGGTGTTACTACCAGATATTACCTGCACTACTGTACTACGTCTTGGCGATCTTGGCCTGTAATAACTCTGCAAGATATTGCTGAGAGGACAGGCTAGTTGCTCGGTGAGTTTGTCAGAAAAAAAAAAGGTTATTTTATCGCCCGATTTGTTGTCCCAAAATCAACGTTAATTTGTTCGGGGTACGAGCTACACTACGTGTCGAGGAATTGCATACTTATGAGAGAAAGACGGCCTTCGGAGTTAGCGTCTCGAGATTACTAACCTAAGCGATGAAATGAGAGCTACATTAGTGTACCGTGGTTCGCCCAACTGGGGTAAGTCCGAATGCCTAGCCGTTTGGATCGAAGTTGTAGATTGGACTAAGGTGCTGGGATTGCCATGTGCAACTAGGCAGGTTAGAAGGTAGTGTACCAGACAAACCGAGACCTGACTTCTAACCTGACTTCTGACCTGACCTACCAACAGACCAACAGTACCAAACAATGGCGAGAGGCGGCCGACTCTCAAAGTCCGGTTTACCCAAACCAGGCTCCAAGGGAGGGGAAGAAAAAAAAAAGGAAAAGACATAAAAGACAAACAAAAAAGACAAAGACGATGTACTGGATGGAAAAGCGGTCTCGAATATTTAAGACTTGAGGCGTTGATGATAAGTGAGGGGAGTCGTGGGCTGTCCCTTGCATTAACCTACCTAGGTACCTTTTCTTACTGTAAGCGTCAGGTATGGTGTGTTATTGACAGCTGTAGCGTGGTGTACTAAGTAAGTACGTGAGGTTCTATGCGAGATAGGGGGAAAAATATTACCTACTAAGTAGGTATATGTAAGGAAAAAATCAGAACCTATGCACACTATCTATCTACTAGTATACATAAATTCCGCGCGGCCGGTGGGTTCTTATTATAACCTTGGTAGACTTCCAAGGTTGGCGGAAAAGTACAGTACCTATCTAGGTACCTAGGTACTTCATTTATAGGTAGGTATATACCTGGTTTAGTGCCCGGTCAGTCTGCCTGCTGACTACCTACTATGTAGGTAGGTACGTGGTCGTAGTGTCGGTACCCTTAGGTAGTTTAGGTAGGTAGTTAGGTAGCTACTACAGATGGTACCTAGGTAGGTACCAGGTAGGTAGGTCGACTACATATGTAGGTACCTAGGTACGTACCCTGCTAGTGTAGAGCGGCCTGGATCTGCTAACCTAGTGTACCTACCTAGCTGGGCAGCGTAGGATCTCTTCCCGTCAATATGTCGACACCTGATTGGCCGCTGTGAGATGCCGAACACCCAAGACGATGTTCCATCAGTGCTTCTGTCTGAGTCAACCTTGGAACCCGCAAGACCTTCGAAAGCGGGTTGTTGACGACCGAAGTCATCCCCGACAGCCTGCTCGGCTGGATCGTGCCATCCCATGTCATCATTCGCTCGCTTGCGACATTGCGACATTGCAGACAGCTATCAAAAAGCACTCGACCCCATTTGTGCTGAGAGTGCCGGCCATTGGGCCACTCACCCCGCGCAGTCCCGCGATCAACCTCTATCTACTACTTACTAGTAGTAAGTAGACGACAACTACTTAGTACACTACACTACCTAGAACACTGCCTACACCACACTACTTGGTAGAGGGCGAGATGCCACCGACGGATGTAATTGGGGGGGCCGGGAGCAGTCGAGTCAGGGGGCCGGGGTCTTTTGCAGGCATATCCATGCGACTGAAAAAAACAGTGCTTCTCCTTTCGACAAGTTGTTCTTGAAGCTCTTGGCCAATCCGCTCGTGGCGCTTGACTCGTCGTCTCGGCTTCTGATAACCTCCCACCCGTCCGACCCAGCTCGACCACTCTTCGACCACTCTTATCGCGAGATCCGCGCTTATGGTTGAATCGAGCGCTCGCATGCTGGTTTCAGCTGGGACCTATGACAGATCGAGATGACGAGTCGATTCCTCGACCTGCGCAGACACCTGGCTTCAGAACTGGGTTCTTGCATGGCTGAATCTTCGCTGCACCTCGAGCATTACACACCTACTCCCTATAAACTAAAACCTGACTTGACTTACTGTGCAGTAAGTACCAAGTATACTCCAGTGCTTGGGACCACGGCCTCCATACGCTTTCCGGTCTGAAAAAAAGCAATGCTGTTTTGTGTGTGAAATTCTGGAAAGGCTAGATCGGCTGTGGTTCTGGCACGTCATCATGAGCTACCCACATTTCTACAGGGGGAACGACCGAACTCCCTTTACCAGCACGGATTCTTGGCGGTGGGAAGCTGAGACTGCTAGTAGACTAAATTCCTAACCTGGGTTGATTGATCTGGAAAAAGACTCTGCAGCCTACCTTTTCCGAGCCTCCCTTTCGGGTTCGCTGGCTTGTGTAAGGTCCTCGTAACTGTACGACGAGCGATTAACGAGATCTGTCTTATCAAGGCTATTATTAATATAGAATTATACGGGGGGAGGGGGTACCATGCTTGCTTCGATTCCGGCGTCCCTGCATTGGCTTGGTCGCACATGGCTACTACGATCATGAGATGAAGAGCGCCCGGAGATCAGAGCGAAGAGCCCCCGGTCGACCAAACCCCAACCCCCTCACCATGCGATGCATTATGATGGTGCATTGGCCCATGCGTGGCGTGTCGAATGGGTTTGGCGAGTGCGGTAAACTGTGCGGTCACTGGCCGAGGAGGTGAATAAATAAAACAAATGGAAAAGAAAATAGCCCTCTCCCCGTTACTACCGGAGATTTCCTCGGCTTACAGCGTCGCACCCCTAAATCTCTCCGACGCCGTCATCACCATCATCACCATCGTCGTCGTCGTCGTCGTCATTGTCGTCATTGTCGCCCTCACTGCTCCTCCCTGGGAACGTCATCTACCCTCGGTAAACGAGGCACGAAACTACCCAAGTGGCTCATTAGACTAGGCTGGGGACGTCATCGGCTCGTCTCGTCTCTTATATAGATCTCGTACCGGATGACAACGCCTATACTGTAATCCACTATAACCGGGATACGGCTCCCTGCTGGCTCTCATTGGCTACCGTTAACTAAAGCGTGTTATTAGACAGCGGAGCGCTAGACGGGTCTAGTCCTGAGACGTCTTGGAACATTGGAGACTGACTGGAGTCGGCTTCACTGGCCTTCGTCTAGTTCCATCGGCACATGGGCCGGCACCACAAAAAAAACGTTGATATTGACGTTTCTTAGTCTAGCATAGTTGCCTAGTTTGTTTCAGGCCAAGAGCTAGGTCTGAGCGCATACAACTTGCCCGTCTATCTGTTGCTTTTACTCAGTACTGTATGCTATAGGTGACCCTTTTTTCGCCTCCTCGGATCTCTCGTTTCTAGGGTAGATAATCGCGACCGCTTCCCCGGGTTTCGCTGCCGTCGACTAGGGTTGGACTGGGCCTGGTCTGGCTTGATTGAACTGGTGGCTTTTGAGTTGGCTGGTTGGTTGGTCTGGTTGACAAGGAGATTGGAGACTGACTGGGAAGAGACAGGAGGCTCTACCTTGCCTACCTTCTTACCTTACCACCCCCCTCCCCTGCGTTGGCATTCTTCAGCCCAAGCCGAATTCCATTTCGTGACCGTCACGTCCTTTCCGCCTTCCTAGTTCAACTACCTAATCTTCATCAAATCTTTTTTTTTTTTTTTTTTCCCTTGTTTTCGATACCCGAGATCACTAAGATCGTGTCCCCATCTACCCGGATCGCCGGGTCAAACACGCTCCGCCATCCGCCCAAGGTCGAACCCTCATCGTATCATGGATTCTTACTTGCAGAGTGTATCGGATCCGTCGTCGCATTCGTCGTCTCCCGAATTGTATGCGCCTACCGTCCCTCAAGCGGCGCCGACCATCTCACCACCGGGGAGCGCTGACGCACGGGGTCCTACGCAAACGGTGCCGGCAGCATGTCTTGCTTGTGTATGTCGATAATTTGCCGTTGATTTTGTTTTCTTTTTTTCACCTCGTGTTGGCCATCTTTCTATGTAGCCATTTGGTTCGTCACTGTGCTGACGCTTCGTCTTCATCGCTCAAGAGAGCGAAACATCTCAAATGCGATGGTGCCAATCCGTGTTCGCGCTGCCTGTCTTCTAGCACGGAATGTGTCTACGTAGCTTCTCGTCGCGGTTATAAGGGACCGAGGAAGGGTTCTGCCGCCAACCCGAATAAACGACATGCTTCAGACTCGCCGCCCATCGCTGGCGGTGATAACTGTCCTATGTTGTTAGGTGCACAGGTCCGCACGCCTGTACCGTCCACTCTGGCGACATACAACCGGACCATGAGTGTGCCAGATGCTCCCATACCGCCCTACGCAACAGCTCCCGTGGCCAACAGTTTGCAAATATTTCGAACCCCGTATGTTAACGATGCTAATGGCGCCGTGGTCGCTGTCAACGGCCAGATGCCACGGAAATCCATCCCGGAGCAATGTATCGACGCCTTTTACTTCTACTTTTATCCCGGACACCCCGCGGTTCTGCCCAAGGCTCATATCATGAACCTAGCCAAAGAAAGGAACATTGAACATCTCCTAGCCGCCATGCGATGGGTTGGGTCCTTGTACATCCAGATTGGCCCGGCCCGCGCTACCTTCTTCGAGGAGATGATGCGACTTCTGTATTCGCCCGATACCCCGCAAGACGGTTTCTTAGTTCAGGCCATGATCATTGCTATCATCGGACTCGATGGCTGTCGCCAAAATGATAAAGCCAGAGAGATACTCGCTAGTGCAGAGCAGATAGCCACCGCACTCGGATTGTACACCCGGGACTATGCCACAACGCATGGGCGCGGGAACCCGAGGCTCGAGGAAAGCTGGCGGCGGACGTGGTGGGACTTATTCGTCGTGGATGGCATGATTGCCGGCGTGCATAGACAGACCAACTTCCTGCTGTACGATATCCTGGCGGATGCGGGACTGCCTTGCGAAGAACATGAATATCTCTCAGGGGTAGGTGCCTACCTTTGAGCCTCGGAATTCTACTCTACTCTGTCATAAGCCAACTGGAACTGACGCTCGCTGCTTCTCAGAAAATACCTCGCCCGATGTATCTGGAAGACTTCGACGACCAACTTTTCTCGGGCGAAGATCGCGAGTTTTCTTCCTTCGCCTACCGCGTGGCCTCCATCCGCAACTTGGGCCGCATGATGCGCCTACCCGGGAGCGGCTTCTCGCCCGAGGAAAGCGTCGACAAGGTCGAGTCGCTTCTGTCAAACTGGAGACTGCATTTGCCCAAGTCGAAACGGGATTGTCTGAATAAAGATGGCCAGCTCGACGAGATGATGTTCCAGGCCTACATGATCAATCACGCGTAAGTCTAACGCAGCGCATACGCCTCCCCCCTCCCCGCACTCTGCGTAATGTGCTGCTCACCCTAGCTAACTCGATCCGAAGCTGCACCATCATTCTACACCAGCCACTCTCGCAGTTGGATTCCTCGGCTGCTCGGGAGGTGACGGCCTGCGCACCGCACCGCGACGTACAGAGCGGCGACAACTTCAACTTGCACACGCGGCACATCATCAAGGCAGCCTGCGAGATCAGCAAGATGGTGACGTACAACGTGCCCATCACGAGCCACACGCACTTCTTCACGTGCGTGCTGACGCTCTCTTCCATCGTGCACCTCAGCAAGTGGGCCGCCGTCTGGTTCATTGCCGACGAGGAGGACCTACGCCAGCAGATTCGCCTCAATATCGGCGCGCTCAATAAACTGAGTAGCGTCTGGAAGGCGGCCGAAACTGCCGGCGGCCAGGTCAAGGGCGTCGCGCAGGAGATCTACCGCTCCCGCAAGGCCCAGCAGACCAACCCGCACTTCTGGGAGAACTGCACGAGCGAGCAGATCATGAGCAGCATCTCGGCCGACGAGGGCATCATGTCCGAGATCAACTTGCTGCCGTCGGCGCCCGAGTCCGTCATGCCTCCTCCCTGACCGGCCCAGGCTACCACGTGTGAAGAGTAAGACGATGGGATGCAAAGGGCGATGTTACCGATCGGACCACCCACCTACCTTCCCCTCCACCCCTCTATCTACTTCCTCAGTAATGACAATCCGATGTATTAATCCCGCAAAAAAAGAGGCTAGGGCAGGTTAGGTTAGGTCAGGGATCGGAAGAGAGGCGATCTCATTTCGTCGAAGGGAGTTCTGGGTATTTATTCACGGGAGTCTTTTTTTTATTTTTATCCTTTTTTTTTCTTGCCAAGATGGAGAAGAGCGGCCTTTCCGATCTCATATCAAAACATATTTGGCCCGTTGTAGGGGAAGAAAAAAAGACGGCGTCACCCCCCTTCCCTGCGCAATAAGGGGGCCGGCCTCGTCTCTTGCACTGCACTGCACATCTGGTGTGCTAGCAGTTTAATCCATGCGCTTTGGAATAGTACTTAATCCCGCGAACGAGTTGATGTCAATCATATACTACTAATGACGAGAGAGTATCTCGACCCTTCTAGAGTTAACTTTATCTTGATTTCGTGAAGCTACACTTTCGAACTAAAAGATCTTTCTTTTTTTTAAAAAAACCCACGAGGCTATGAGTGAATGGGTGGTTTGTCCAGCAGTGAGCGTAGTTCCGACCGATCTTGATCCATCACTACTCCTGGGCGGCACCTAGTATCCTCTTGGGGGGAAGGGGGGGGGGGAAAGGCACACGCATTCCGAGAGCCCCGGATTTTCTTATTCCGACGTATACGCACTAGTATCTCCAGTACAGCGACAAATCAAGGTTAAGCACGGCTCGTGTGCCACAAGTAGCCAATCTCAGCCCCTTCCCCTTTCCCCGCCTTCTTAAATATTCGCCTTGAGCACCTTGAAGACATCCTCTCGGCTCTCGGTATACCGCGCCTCAGCCGTCTTCCAGTTGATGACCTTCCAGATGTTGTCGACGTACGCGGCCTTGCCGTTGAGGTACTGCAGGTAGTACGCGTGCTCCCACATGTCCACGCCCACCAGCGGCGTGTCCCCGACCACGACGGCCTCCTGGTTCGCGAGCGTCACGATGCGCAGCTGCCCCGTCCCGGCTTCCTTGACGAGCCACCCCCACCCGCTGCCCTGGATCCCCAGCAGCGCGGCCCCGAACGCCGCCTGGAACTTGTCTAGCCCGCCCCAGGTGCTGCTGATGGCGGCCTGCAGCTTCGGCGCCGCTGACGGCTGCGCGTCCGGCGAAGACGCAGGCGACAGCCCCTCCCAGAACAGCGAGTGGTTGATGTGTCCGCCACCGTTGAACCGGATCGCGGAGATCTGGGCGGCGGCGTGGTGCAGGTCGCCCGAGGCCGTGGCGGCGGCAGACACCTCGAGAGCCTTGTTCAGGTTCGTGATGTATGTCTGGTGGTGCTTGTCGTGGTGGAGCTCCATGATTTGCTTCGAGATGCTCGGCTCGAGGGCCTGTCAGGCGGGCCGTGAGTACGTGTCTCGCCCGGACTCATCATAAGATAGCCGCTCGCTAGCAGCGGATTGCAGCAATACGGGGGGTTGTATGACTTACATCGTAAGAGTAGGGTAGAGGGGGGAGTTTGTAAGTGACAGGGGCCATCGTGAAAAGTTGAACGATGCTGTACAGGCGGTCTTGATGCTGTTTTCGCGTTATGGGACACCAACAAGGGGCTTCGTGGTATGTGTGTGTTATGTGGGTGGTATGTGGAAGAAGAGATAAGTGAGGGAGGGGGCTCGAAGGAGAGGCTTGAATAGGGGACGGAGGTGTGGTGGGAGTGTCGCTTCGGATGAAGAGGGGCCCGGTCCAGTCAGTCTACACGACGGAGCTCCTTTCCCCTCTCTGCGGCTTGCCTACCTAGGTAATATCTGCCTACCTGCCCAAGACAAAAGAAGTAGAGGGACGGAGGGACAGAGGGACGGGAAGGAGGTAGGCAGGTACCCGTCGTAGGTAAGTAGAAGTATGTTCACTGTGCCTACCTCACACTTAGGTACCTAGGTAGGTTACCTAAGGTACATGGGGACATCAGGGTTCTCAATATTACGTCAACCGAAATGGCGGGTTCGTCACTACCTGAATCTTGTCCATTTCTCTTCATTGCCCACCTGAGGTACCTAAGCTGATACAGCAGTGCTTGTACTTAGTAGCAGTCGATACAGTGATGAATACGGCAGTAAATACTGTTAGTGCAGTCTGTGCTTTCTTGTGTGGGCCTCGATCGTGTAATCAGCTCAAACTTGCTCAAAAAGCCGTTAAAATGCTCTCGATTCTTATAATACCTTTTCTCACCCGCTTTTCTAGCCGCCTTCTACAGTGATTGGCCTTTCCTGGTTCTATTATTGGCTAGAACATCGAGACACTGGCCCAGGTGATAATTCGCGGTGGTTGTCACCATCGTTACCATTACCGTTACCGTTACCGTTACCGTTACTGCTTCCTGCTTCTGCTTCTGCTTCTGCTGCCTCTGCGGCCTAGGAACCTTGATGGCTAATACCTCTGCGTTAGGAATTAATTTGCTTAGCCACAGAGAGCAAGGAACCCGTTTGTACCTACTCGCCCCTTTTCCTTTCCTTTTCCTTTTCTCTTCCTACGCGGTACGTACGTACCTACTTACCGATACATACCCCCCGCTAGACTTCCATATAGGTAGATATTTCTTAGGCACGTAAATTCTACCCTCGTTCCTATCACTTTATTCCTTATAATCGTCGATATCCATATGCGCATCCTGCCCGAGAAGCGCAGCTATATCCGTCTTGCAAACACATCAGCACACCGTATTTACAACATGTGTGGCGATAATCACTCTCGGGATTCTATCGGCGGCGCTCTGGCGGTAATGGGCCCATCCCAGTTTATAACTGGCACTTCTCCGATACCGATGACAGGTCGGCTTGTCTTCCACAATAAAACCAAGGGGTCCACGTTGGCTACGCATGCCATGTTCACGGCGGACTCGCCGCGAGAGTCCCAGTCTGGCGTCGTAGAGCCCTGTTTGGTGAGGATACAGTATGACGCGCCTAGTTAGAATCAATGGCGCTCACCTTTGCTAATAGTGCTTCGTAGTGAGACTGGCGACTTAACGAGGCCTGCTACAACAAGTCCTTTGTGGGCCACGTTCTCATTGAAGCCGATCTTGGGAGCCTTACGAGACGGCAAAGCGCCGATAATGGAGGTGGTGTTGGAACGGCCGATGAAGATAGAAGTCGGCGGCGATGGCGTCATCGGGCGTAGAGTATCGGTTTGGACACAGCAGGGGGCGGGCCCCATTGCTGAGGGAATTATTGGGTACAACTGATCGAGTGAGGCGTGTAGTCTCGTTGAGTTAGTCGTTCATGCCATGGGAGACAAGGCGCCGGGTCTGCTTGTCGTTATGAGACGCGCCCAAATTTTGGAACATACGCTGGGTTCATTGGAAGAGAGATATCCTTTTTGTCAGCATTATTCTGTTTAATTACTCGAACGGTTATCTAAATAATCCTCTATCGTTAGATTTCTTCCGACTGCTATCCTGCAGTATCCCGTGTTCTTTGTCTTACCGGCGGAGAGCTGTGGGTCAGGGGGGCTTGGTCCTCGATCTGGGGCTAGCCGTCACGAAGGCGGCCGGCATGCTCTAGGCTACAGACTGCCCTGCAACTAGAACAATTGACTATACTTCGTCTTCCGGTTGTTGATTAAGGCCGTGAGGAAGAGGGTCGATCTGGCCCGGGTAACCCTCTATGGTGTACATTTTATCTGCACTCGACAATAGCGACACGTAAAGCAGTACCAATTATGGATATATAGCGATATTAACGGATAGGGTCACTCTGAGCAAGATGAACTAAGGCGTCTTATGACGCATCGCTCTTGTCCGCTCCTCGACTGTTGGCGGGTGGTAAATCCCGGTTGGCCGGATCAAGTCGAGAGCATTGTGTTCCCCGTCATACTGAACAAGTGCGGTTTGAGCGAGCACACATATCTGATTTACGCTCGAGGTATCTCTGCCTGAGTTGATATCACCTTGCCCGTATAAGAGCTGTAGCTCATTGCCACTGATTGTGTTAGAAACCCCGTGGAAAGTGACCAAGATTTAATGACATGCCCTGCCATATTTCTTCAGTCGAAGGTAGTTGTAGGGAAGAGGTGCAAGAAAACCAGCACCCATTGAGATGGCTGCGGCAGCCCAAAACGCTGGCGAATCAAAGGCAACGGAGCCCCCGGTTAAGTGATAGTCGACCAAGTTTTGGGCCATCTCCATGGTGAGCATAGAAATGAAGCTCATGCCCGCTGCCGTTTGAACTGCGTTAAGCCATGACAGCTTATCACGACCATATCGGAGTAGGGCCGTCTCGAGAAGCATTGACGTGGTAAGACCACTCACCACTAGATAGATTTGGTACGTTAGAGCGAAGAGCGACGTGTCGGAGGACTCGTAATGTCTCCTACTAGGTTTGGATAATCAGTAATACGCACTTGCTATACCCATGATGGCCCCGATACCGATTTCTGGATATGACGCCTGTAGGAGCCACATTGCGGAAAAGTCGCCGCTTGTACACCCGATTAAACATCGCAAGGTGTTAATCGCTGATCGGCGCCATACCGCTGCCGACATCCAGAACGAAAGAGAAGTAGGAACATTGTGCTGGATCTTATGCGCGCATTGTGAGCGGTGTTCGAGGTCCTCAGGTGATGGTTTCACGGCCTTGCAAGAGTATCGCCGTAGTGAACTTGTTGAAATGAGACGGCCTGGCCGGGAGGTGAAACTAGGCGAGGCTGCTGTGCTACCCAAGGATCCTGTCTTGGTGTGGTTGCGGAGCTGCGCAATGACCCCTGTATGTCGCGAAGTTCTAAATACCGAGACAAACATGACTGCGTAAGCTGACAAAGAGCGCCTTGCTCAATGTAACTACTAAGTAAATGTCTAGGCTGCTGTGTACTCAGTTTGTGCAGTGTTTTCTGCGAGCAAGTGTTTGGTTCAAGCTAAGTAAGCAGTTGCTATGGCGGTGCATTGTGAGTGTGGCTGACAACGTGGCCGGGCCACCAATATCACCAACCTGCCTCGGTAGGTTAGTACGGTACTTGGCACCATCGATATTGAGTTGGACTACTGGATGTTTTGCGCCGCGCGAATACAACTCGCCAACATACCTCGGATACTTACGGCTTAAGCTAATGCCGCAGCGGCACGTTTCGTCTCAACCCGGATCACTCGCTCTATGTCTATACTAGATAGATCGATCCCTTGACCCGCCACGAACTACCTAAAGGAGAGACACTACCATCATCTAACCTTAGTTGAAACCTTGTATGGACTAGTATAGAATATGATGTATTTAGTTAACTATTGCACGTGAATTTACGTTGCGCAGTGGTGTGAAGACACCGCCCGCAGGTATTATCACAGGTAAGCTAAAGACACTATATATTTGCGGCATTTAGCTATGATACAGTTATTTATAATAAGCTAGCGGACCGAAGAGCGCCCGGTGCGTTGGTGTAGACGGGCCGGGACGGCTAAGGGTCCCTTAGAGCGGCGCCCTACCTACCCCAACGCCGACTCCGCTACGGAAGGGTATCTCAACGACGGCCAGCCCCTGCCCCATGCGGCAGAACGTTATGACAACTGATAGCGGTATTAGCCACCGTGCTAAGCGACGGATGCTCGACCATTCTCAACTACAATAGTATAAATTTAGAATGGCTTCCATAACGGAGATTTGGGGTCAGCCAACATACAAAATACGGTGTTACGGCCATAGTCTCTACTTTACATTCCACACTGACAGTGAAACCCTCGTAGTTAGGGTAAAATGTGTATTCTAATTGTAACGTCGAACGAAGGAAAAGACTACTACAGAAGCTTTGTTAGGGCCTAGGTATAGGGTACGGTGAATACTTGTTGTTGCGAAAAGAGCCCATCCCTAATTACGCTGATGGTCTCTGCCATATACGGGACACCTTTAACGTTCTAGTAGGTGTGATGGCCCTTGTAGGTGTATGAAACTGATGATCTTGACATCCGCGACGGTGCAGCCGTTTGATCAAGTATCCACAGTCCCGCCGCTAAGCTCCAACAAACGAAGCTTGGCTGAAATGATTACATAGGCTCCTTCGTATGAATCATACTAAGTCATAGCAGAGGGAGGGACGGGCCTCGGAATCACAGCTTTCGTGTTTCTGGTTCCAGTGTCAGCAAACTTTGTTAACCTTTTGATTGGCGACCTAGGCGTCCGACCGTCCGAGTTCTGCGGAAAACGCACAATGATTCTCCACAACCTGCGGAGTACGGACTATATACCTTGCCCATGGAGCTGTAACTCCAACAACCACGATCCAATGTAAATTGTTCTGTCTAGACATAATACCACACACGCCGAAAGATGGTAATTCGGTGGACTTATGCAGCGCATCTTGTCAATTGATACCCTGAACTGCAGTTACTGCATTCATAAAGGTAGAAAGACAGGAGATCGGGCTCTTAAACCTACCCTACGGCCGGCCACGAGATCCCGGGTCACCAAATACATAGCCGATATAAATAAGAGCTAAATTCCCCGTCACCATAACGAAGGCTCTATGATACCTCTTAATATTGTGCCTTTCCTCTATCTAGGCAGATTAAGGTTCAATTATCGACATTTTGATTTGAAATGTCTTCACTTACTTTGCTGGCAGGGTTCTATCCCCCAACTGACACTCAAGCGAAGCAATTTCTCGCGGCTTTTGTTGCGCTATTTGCTGTGGTATTAGCCCATTCGGTTTGGAGTAGTCGCACCGGAAAGCTGCCTCCGGCCATCAACCCACCGAAACTATTCGACCTTACGGGCGGATCGACTAAGGATGATTTTCTTCGACGAAGCTATGAGATGGTCCATGGTCCGTCGGGAGAGGGCCCCGACCGTCCGTATACCGTGTACTCTGACGTTGGGCCTGTAATTCTGTTACCCCCGAAGTTTGCAGAAGAGATAAAGAACAACCCTAAGCTCAACTTCTTGAGAAACAGCGAAGAAGTCAGTCGCCACTTTGCTGTTATATATGCCAGGGTGCTAATGATTATCTAGGATTTCCATGGCTCGATTCCCGGCTTCGAGACCTTCCGAGCCGACCTGTCTGGCCAGATTCTTGTCCAAGTAGCGAAGAAGCAGTTAACCAAGTTCTTGAGTGCGTGATCCTGTTCCAACCTACACTGCACCTGTTGGCATATTCCTAATTTTATGATAGACAAGATTACAAAACCTCTCAGCGAGGAAACTGCTTTCTCCTTACAGACGATTCTGGGTGACTCTCCGGGTAGGTGAAGCCAATGGCCCGACTCGATTCTGTAGAGTGTTAATCGAGGTGCCACAGAATGGAAAGAATTCAGCCTCCCCACTGTGAACCTTTCCCTTGTCGCTCGGTTATCCTCGCTGGTATTCCTAGGCCAGAAGCTATGCCGTAACGACGACTGGTTAAAAATCACCTCACAACTTCCTGTTGACCTGTTCTACGCTGCTTATAAACTGCGCATGTACCCAAAACTCCTGCGACCCCTTGTGCACTGGTTCCTGCCGGAATGCCAACGTATACGCAGTGAGTTGGCCCAAGCGCGCTCTATTATTACACCGGTTATCAAGCAGCGACAAGCCGAGAAGCGCAAGGCACTGGAAGAAGGGCTCCCAGTTCCAACCTACGATGATGCCATTGACTGGGCCGAGGAAGAATCGAAGCGAATCAAGTACGAACCCGCCACATTCCAAGTCGGATTGTCGGTAGCTGCCATTCACACTACCACGGATCTCTTGTCACAAACAATCCTAGAGCTCTTGACTCATCCGGAGCTTATACAACCCCTGAGAGACGAAGCCGTAGAGGTGCTCCGCATTCATGGATGGACAAAAGCAGGGCTGTACAATCTGAAGCTGATGGATAGCATTCTTAAGGAGACGCAACGCGTGAAACCGATACAAATGAGTAAGTGACGTCACCCTACTTGTCAGGAGACACCCGCTAAACTGATTCTTCAACGTAGTCTCCATGCAGCGCATTGCCGATGCGGAGGTGCGTTTGTCTGACGGAACGGTTATACCAAAAGGTAGCAAATGTGCGGTTGCAAACACATCACGGCTGGATGGCGGCTTGTATGAGGATCCTCAAAAGTTTGACGGGTATCGCTTCGTAAAGATGCGTAATGATCCCGGAAAGGAGAACATGGCACAGTTCGTGACCACTGGCGTCAACTCTCTTGGCTTTGGACACGGGTCTCATGCCTGCCCAGGGCGCTTTTTCGCAGCGAATGAAGTCAAGGTCGCATTATGCCACCTGCTGCTGAAATACGACCTGGAGTTGGCCGAGGGTGCCTTGTCGGAGGTAACTTCATATGGATTCAATTTAAATTACAATCCGGCGTCGAGAATTAGAGTGCGACGCCGAAAAGAGGAGATCGCCATCGATAGCCTATAAGCTGTGTCAGTGGCTTGCGTACATCGGTCAATTACGAATTACACTTCTTCCATTTCACCTCACGTTGGACAGTAGGGATGAAGAGCGGGCTTTCCACCACTGTTATCCGTATTGAATACGAAGGCTGGCATAGCTGTGCCGCCCACTTACAGATCTTCGTTTCGACGATAGAGGGGTCCAAGTTGCGGGTGAGATCTTGGCAGCAAGCTAGGCTGATTTTGGAGCTATTAATAAACTCCAGGCTACAGTTTGATTTTCGTGCTGGTCGCATTCCTGTCTGTCAATGGTATATATCCTGTTCGCGACGGCTAACACACCATCTGTGAGAGTATTGCACTACCTAGAAGTATTAACCGTAAAACCGGGACGTGGATTATTACATCATGCTTTTTCCTCGGTATGCGATTAGCCTGGCCATTGAAGGACGGCATCTCTTGCTACCCAGAGGCGCAGGCAAATCTAACGATGCGTTGTGGACTGTCGTCGGTCTTATCGTTATAGCTGCACATCTTGCAGTCATAATTCCGGTGTTTTTCTACGTTAGTTCCTACTGCCCCAGCGCTACCCTACAATGACAGACCCGTGATATACGTACTAAACCACACTATAGCTGGCGTATACTGTATCCAGGGTTTTCCCCGTCCTCGCCATTGTCGAGAGCCACCCGAGCTATGAACTAGTGTCACTCCAGGAGAATAGCGGCATAGACCAGCATCTAAGCTCACCATCCATCGAAGAAGCTGACGCGCCCGCACCGGTATATACCACATCTAGCCTGAGGGACTTGCACCAACTTGTCAAGCGAACAGACCGTCTCTGGCTGCGCCAGCGCGGGTTGGCTGCGTTCACTGTCTACCATGTGGCCAATGGGCTGATAGCCGAAGGGCTTGGTTCTATACCCTTCGTCCCGAGCTCTGTTTGGCATATCATCGCGGCCTTGCTGACCGTCCAGTTGAACACTGTCTGGATTCATGTGGTAATCACGCCGCCTAAAGCGACCCCATTTTGGAAACGCATTTTGGACTTCGGTGTCGTGTTCAAGGCGACTGCCCCCGCGACCGTGTTATACTGCGCAGCTACCGAGCTAGCATACCTGGGCCCCTGGCACGCTCTAAGCTGGCTGCACTACTTACAGACCATACGGTCACAGACCACCCCAACCACCCATTTTACGCGTTTAACGCGTATTTAATTACACTACTACAACTTTATTACTTTTTTACTTACAACCTTTTTTTTATGCTTATTAAAATTGTTTGCTTTTTTTTTTTATTATAATACTACTTTTAACTTATAAAAAGTATATTAATACTATATTTTATAATATTAAGCTTAGCTTATTTATTTATATAGCAGCTAAAAAATAAAATATACTAAAGTTTTATTTAAACTATTATATTATAAATATATTAACTTAAAAAAAGGTTAATAATTACTTATAGGCTTTATTTTTATATTTAAAAAGTTAGCTAGCTTATTAAGCTATTAGTTAAGCTAAGTTAAGCTATATACTTTTTTTTAGCAAGTTTAAAAAAATAGCTTAATAAATGCTTTTTATTTATAATAATAGCAAAATAATTAAAAATTGCTAATATATTTATTTTTTTAAAAAAAATCTATTAGTAAAATTATTTAAATTAAAAACTATTAGCTATATAAAAGTTAATAAAGCTATAAAAAATAATATTTATATTTTTTTTAACTAATTTAAAGCTTTAAAAGTTGCTAATATTTTTATTTTATACTTTTATAATACTAATAAAATAAGCATTAGCTAAAGTATTAAAAATAACTATTAAATAGTTTATAAAAGCAATAAATATATAGCTTTAAAAAAAATATTAAATAAAATAAATAAATTATTTTTATTAAATATATTAATAATAATAGCATGCTTTTTTTGCTATTAGTTTTTTTTAAAAGTAGTAAAATATAAAGTTAATAGTTTTTAAATTAGTTTAAAAATATATAAAATAACTAGCAGTTTAAAATAATAGCTAAAAAATAAACTAATAATAAAACTATATTTAAATAGCTATAAAACTTTTTTATTTTTTTTATTTAAGCTTATTATAGCAATATATAAATAGTTTTAGTTTTAAATAGCTATAATTTATATATAAACAAGCTTTTTTTATTAACTTACTTATTAAATAAAGTTTAGCTAATATTTTATAAGCTATATTATAGTTATATATTATAAGCGCTAAATATAAAAGTTTTTAGCTTTTTTAAAAAAAAGTTAAAAAAATAGCTTAAAAAAAGTGCTAGCATATTTTTTAAAATAAAGCTTTTAAAAATAAAGGTTTTAAAAGCATTTTAATTAGCTAAATAGCTTATTTTAACTTTTAAAATAATAAAAAAAGCATAAAAAATAGCTAAAATATACTTATAAAATTATTTAAAGCTATTATTATTAAAATATATAATATTAAAAAAAAAAAATAAAGCTTAAGCTTTATTTAAAGTACTTATTATATATATTAAACTTATTATATTAAAATTTTAAGCTTTAAATAATATAATATAATTATAAACTTTTTTATATAGCTAAAATTTTATAAAAAGCAGTTAAAAACTTGCTAGCAATTATTTTTTATTTAATTTTTTAGCTTAAAAGCTATTTATTTAAAAAGTTTAAAAAGCTTTTAACTATTAAACTTATAAGATTATAACTTTTAAAGCTAAAATTATTTATTTTAAAGCTAAAATAGCTAAACAGTAAAAAAAGCTTTAATAAAGCATAAAAATTATACTTAAAAAAACTTTAATATATATAGCTAACATATAAAAAGCAAAAAAAAAGCTAAAAAATAAAATTATATATAAAAATAAAATAAGTAAATATAATATGCTTAAAGCTGCAATTAAAGCTATAAAAAAGTCTTAAGCAAACAAAACTAAAGCTAAAGAGTATATTTTAGTTAAAAACGCGTAAAATTGGCAATTGCAGCCAAAAGCGTTGAGAAATGCAGCTTTATATGATGAAGGGTTGTTGGTGAGTGAAGTGGTCCGTGACCGTATGGTCCGTGAGTAGTGCAGCCAGCTTACAGCTTATCAACGTAGCCATTGTCACTCTAGGGCCGGCGGGGGTGCGGATACCAAACTCATTGTGGAAGGTGGTCGTGACACTCGGCATCTACCTCGCCATACAAGCCTTCGTGTGTGTTCCCACACTAGTCATATTAACGCGGATCCAGGCATCGCTACTATCCGAGAACGAAGAGACAATCATTCCTGTTGATAGAACTTTCGGAGAAGAGAAAGGTGGCATGGGGCCCGGGCTCTCGATCGCCGGGGCGTGGAAATCTTTCAATGGGTCTTGGGCGCGATTTTACAAGCTTTCAATCAAAATATTCGTCCTAATAATTGGAGTGGAAGTCGCCGTATGCGCCGTCATAGGGCTAGAGTTCTTGATATTCTGGGCTACCATGGCTCCTCATGGCCATTAGGCTATCATCACATCATAGCTCGCGGAGATAGGTACACCGGGGGGCATAAGGTGTCTTTATTAGCGCAGGTCATACGGAAACCAATCGTCGGCAGGGATTAAACAGATGGTTAAAGTATTGGTGTACGGCTTAAGCTATCCTCAAAATACCACCGGATTAGGTAGCCTACCCCTTTACGCACTTATGCTATCCTGATTTTATAATTCCTTCGTTTAACATACCTTGCATTGTCGAAGGCGTGCGGCTTAGAGACCTATCCTGATAACAAGATCATTATTTAAAACTAAACGAGCGCAACGTAAACATCTATGCTATTGCGTCATAATGCCAGGTAACCTAGGTCACCTACCTACCTATTTCTGATACGACAGCTAGTCAGTTATACCAAAGGTTACACAAGTAATTCAAATATGTTTAGCGTTAGTGTGGGCGTGACTTATACAACGCCTAATGCCCTGCGCTATCCGGTTCTATAACAGGAGAATTCCTATCTTAACCATTCTCACGAATTTTCATATTCCATATTGATTGCTAACATCCCGCGAACCCAGGCCCGACCTCTATTTCTAGTCCCGAAACACTCTCAAACACACAAAGGTAACCCGGCAAATGTATATAGTTCCGGTCTATTCGACCACTGTGACTTTAATCAAGTTATCTTCCGTATTCGTTAACCGTAATCAATATAAGAGATCAAATAGACAAAGAGGGGAAGTCTTTATAGTTTCCAACGTGGAGTTGTAGTAGGAGGAAAAGCGAGCCGTGTGCTCAAGCTATCGGGAATTTTCTCTATTGTTAATTAACGGTAATTGATATTCTTTTGTGCGTTTACAGCAGTGGGAAACGGCGCAAGTTTTAATCCCGCGGCTTTCGACTACTTGAAAGCCAGTGTAGGTCGTAGGCGGGGAGTAATTAATATAGAAACCACCGCAAGAGGTAATATTGACACTGTCTCTCATATCTGATTAACAAAAAAATGACCGCTAGTTGAAACTGTGGCATATATCTTATTGCCGTGGAGATTTCTTCCCGAGCAATAATAAATTGCGCAAACACATACGTGAAACGCGTCCAGGAGACAACCGCCGAAGCCGTCGGCCATACACCTCTATAAACGTGGCATCCATCGCCGCGACGGTGGGTATTTCAACAGATCCTCGCAAGCACACGCTAGACAATCTTATGCACACATACATAGGATCGGAGAGGCCATATCAGCCGCGGGTTGTCAAACCCTTCGTAGACCTACGACTAGGCATTAGCACAGGATATAGACTTAAGTCTCGGTCCTAGCTCAAGTTTTATCTCACCACATCCCTTGAAACGACGCGAGAAGAAGATATTTGCGCAGATACTAGGTGTTCCAGAACCCTCGGAGACAGCAAATAGATTGCAGAATATTTGGTAAAGTGAACTAGATGGTGTATGAGTAATATTGATGATGAAGGAAAGTTCGTGGGTGGACCCTCTAGCTGTCTGTATCAATATTCCCCCTCCAGCCGAAATTCAAAGACGCACAACGCCGATAATTGTCAAAGTGATCGGAGAAACTACCTGCATATCTAACGAATGTGTTATCGTCACAATGTACTTTAAAAGACAGGATAAACAAGGCTGATTAGCCATAGCATCCTGGATACAACCGTGGAGAATCTCCAAGCTAACATGCTTCTTGGGATAATTATCTTAGGCCTGAAGAAAATTGATGTCCATCTCCCCGAAGCACACGTGTCATCGAATCGTATGAGGACATCCGCATCCATATGCCATTTAAAGCCAAAGGACAACAACGTAGAAACATTAAAGTGTAGGCAGCACAATATGTTTTTCTTCCACCAAATTCAATTACTACAATCTCTGTTGTCCATAAGACACCTAAAAACAGACGAGACCTTTCACTCGAACCTACCCGACTCAACAAATATACAACCCTCCAGAAGGTCTAGCGACAGTCCATATAGCACCTCCCACCTGCTCATCATCTAAGTGCAAGACTATAGCTCCTACGAGTCTCGCCAACTCTCGCTGCGCCTTCTCGACAGCCTTATTTGGAATACCACCTCGCGCTTCTATAAGGTCGTTAAGTTATGAGTATTTACAGTGAGTATACTATATATGTATTGAGCATTAGGTGTAAGGAAGAGTGTATGTACAGTAGTGTGAGGTTGTGCCTCTGTAATATATAGTAAATGTGTATGGGGCGAAGTACCTAGCTACCTGGCTTTTACCAGTATCCTTCCTGCTTAAATGTGGCAACGTCCTGATTGGTAGCAGCAGTCTCCTACAGAGAGTCCACTTTGGCAGCAAGAGGCTTGAACATGTCCAAAAACTGTTCGGCAGGATCATCTGGAAAACGAAGGCTAGCCAGGGACCTACTTAGAGCATCTACTTATACCGATGTTAGAGCCGCCATATTAAAAGGTGGGTAGTATGTAGTATAGGTGGGCTAAGTGGATGTTGAAAAGGTAGACAGACTGGGGAGATGTTAGAACGAAGATGTTGGCCAAGCATATTGAAACGACCTCATAGACTCCTTTTTCTGCATCCAGGGTGGGCGAAAGGCTCGTATGGTCGCCACGTAGAGATAGTCCAAACGCTACACTTCTACATGTTCAGTATGTAGTACAGCGTGGAGAATCGATTGATCGTAGTATAAAGAAGTGCCTTAAATTAAAAAAATTTTTCAATTCAGCGCAAGTGTGTTATTCTGTTCCCCGGTCCCTTCTCTACAGTCTGCTAAGGTAGTTATTTTCCCTTTATTATCCCGGCCAGCTCACTTAGTCAGCTTCACTTTAATATATAGACCTCCAGAGCTACACCCAGCAGCACACTGCAACAAAAACGTTGTTTACTGGTAATATAAACACTGTATCGCACTTTCCCCCCTACAAAGCTATAAAGGAGATAAACAAACTAATAGTGGCTTGGACTTGCGTGTAATCCCGACATGACCTACTACAATGATGTCATCCTGGTACCGTACCTAACCGTTGGTAATGGTGGTAATCTTGGCATTCAGACTGTTGTATCGACTTGTATTTATGAGTTGTTTAAGGGATACAGTTAATGCTGTCTGCTACTTATACCCTTGTGGGTCAGGTGTCAACAGGTGGAAAGGGGGACACCAACGGCCACTTGCCGGGCTCGATCCTAGTGTAGGTAGATCTGTCATCGTCCGAAAAGCTTTGCGTGGAGAAGTCTACTGTAATTTGAGTGTTGATATTCTTGGCAAGTCATGTTATGCTATGTGCGTGACTTATACAGTGGATTTACCTGTACGTACGGTGATGGGCATACGCATTTCGTGTGGGTATTTTTACGTGGCTCATCTTTGCATGCTTTTTAGTTTTTGAATCAACCTTTCTTTTTACGTAAGAGTAAAGAAATCCGGCGATCGACGGTGGACATTTGTCCGACACAGCACATTTCGAAGCTCGCGTTCGACATGCTTAAGCGGTATGTAGTTACTAGACTAGGTAACTTGGTAACCATAAAAGCAGCAATGACAACACGATTTTTATAACAAGTTTCAGGCCGAATAGCTATACCCACCTAGATATTTGCCAACGATTGGACATAACACAGTATTCCTCCAGCCTGTTTTGAATACCGTTAACGGAAATTCAACTGCCATGTGAAAGATCTCGGCACAACGTGCAGCCCACTAAAACCTAAAACCGTATTTGGACGTCGAGCGTTATTTTCCGTACCTTATTTACATAATGTCTACACGATACATCATAATTCTGACGGTCAGGGCAATTGGGATGGTCCGGGGGAGCACTTATCTTATTCACATTACACTATTCTGGTGTACATGGAACACCAGGGCAAGAGCTGGGCATCTGCTGGGGCATCGCGTTGTCGGGTTGAAGTCACGATAGGTACGGCATGTCTCTACTCTTTGAAACATAAGTAGGCATGATGATCTGCGAATATCCACTAGGTCTAGATGGATGGGTCCGATTTTGGTCCAAGTCTAGACTGGATGGATCCATTGGGCACCGCTAACGGACAAAACTAAGCCGCGCTATTAGCGAGTTTGTTCTCGAACTGGTAATAGTGTATGGACCAAAGGTAAAATATAAATCTCGTAGCCCACGACTAGTCTAGTTGGTTGCCATTACGATAATTCTGACATCTTGGAAACTCCCACCTAACACCCGCAATGGGATATAGATAGAGACTAACGATCTCGGACCATGGAGCCACGCGATTCGGAACCCCCCCATGAGCTCGACGACCTCTTGACATCAGTTGTCATGAATCTCGGAACTGTCGGGGATAATGGGACGGATAGAGATGCGGATAGAAGCCCAGAAAACCGTGGGGCGCCTTCGAACATACAGCAGCAAGAGAGGCCTAAAGTCCGATTCAACAGCAAAGAGAACTTGCCTGCGGCGGCTTCGGAGGCTACAAAGGCACGGGGAGAGCAGCAGTCGCCGGTGTGGCCGGCGCCGCGGAAGCTGCGACCAGCGCTGTCGAGGAATCCCAACTCTTTCGGCTCGACTACTAGCGATGTCGCCGACGAGCCTCTTAGCCCCGAGAAACTCGCATCTGCAGCGGCTGCCGCAGAGCGCGCTCGTGCCGTTGCCTTCGATAACTCCGATGAGGCCGGTAGGAGATGGTCTATGGAATCCGAAGCCGTGACAGATGCGAGCTATTCTGAAGTTCCCATGGCAAACTCATACGCTCCTCCCCAGCCCCAAGGCGATATGCCTTTGGGCGACCGTAGTGCTAAACTTGAAGCGGAAGCCGAGGGGCTTCTCAAAGCTCACACTCAAAATCTAGACAGCGCATTCCGCGATATATCCGGTAAGTCATTAAACTTTTAGGGGCACCATATTCTTGATATTAGCCTATCTTGTGGGGACATCAAAATGTCCCATGCGGAAAATTGCTTCTGTTGCAGTCGGCCAACGAATTCTGCGAGAAAGCTGCTGTGTTCAGAACCACCTTCTAACCCCAATCCCAGCAGGGAATCCATCCCAAGCAGAGCTTAACCCCGACATCGCAGACGAAGCACACGTATCATCCGGAAATGCCAGAGGTGGCGTCTTCTACCAGCTGCTTCAGGCCTACCGAAACCCGATGTTTGACCCCTTCCAGGATCAGCGGTCTAAGACGGTCGATACTCCAGGGTCTTCGGGCGCAGCCACTCCGACGCGTAGGAAATGGTATGATCAGGACAAAGCAACAAGGTCGCAAGAAACTATTGCCCGGTTAGCCGGGGCGTCCTTCAAGTTGGCCAACCCGAACGAAAGCGCATCTAATGCACCAAGCCCGCCCGAAGTCCGGAAGCGACGCCCACATAAGCGAACGACTAGCGGTAGGATTATGACGATTATGGGCATGGCCCGGGAGGAGGAAGTGAAGATTAAAGTCCACGTTGCTGATATCCTCAAGCGTCAGAAATATATCGTCAAGATGTGTCGAGCGCTGATGCTATTCGGCGCTCCGACTCACCGTTTGGAGGAGTATCTCGCCATGGCGGCGAGAGTATTAGAGATCGACAGCCAATTTCTTTATCTCCCTAATTGCATGATCATCTCGTTTGACGACGTCTTCACCCACACAACCGAAGTAAAAATCGTTCGCACTGCCCAAAGCGTCAACCTTGGTAAGCTTAAAGACGTCCACGACATCTATAAAGAGGTCTTGCACGACGTTATTAGTTTGGATGATGCTCTCGAAAGGCTGGACAAGGTGATTGCCGCCAAGCCTCGGTATTCCGTGTGGGTTTGCATTCTGATGTACGGACTTGCGAGCGCCGCGGTGTCGTGCTTCTTCGATGCTCGCCCAATCGACCTCCCCATTATTTTCGCCATGGGTACACTTTTAGGCTTCCTGCAGCTTGTTGTCGCCCCGCGGTCCAATACGTATAATACCGTCTTTGAAGTCAGCGCGGCGATTTTACTGAGCTTCCTCGCACGCGCCTTTGGCAGCATCCGCGGCGGAAACTTGTTTTGTTTCTCGGCTATAACACAGGGCTCTATTGCCTTGATCCTCCCGGGATGGCTGGTGCTGTCTTCTGCATTAGAGCTGCATTCCAAGGCAATAGTGCCTGGTGCGATTAGGCTCATCTATGCCGTCATTTACTCACTTTTCCTCATCTACGGCATCACGGTTGGCACCGCCCTATACGGTGCCATCGATTCAAATGCCGTGACGGAAACATCGTGCCAAAACCCTCTCAGTGATTACTGGAATTTCCTCTTCGTTCCTCTCTATATCGTCTTCATTACGTTCACCGTCCAAGCCAAATGGACTCAGGTACCCGCAATGGTCATCATCGCCCTCGCCGGCTATGCGGTCAATTTCTTCACGAGTCAAAAGTTTGCAGCTAGCCCTTCAATTGCCTACACGTTCGGAGCATTCGCCGTTGGCGTGTTGGCGAATTTGTACAGCCGGATACGACATGGGGTAGCAGCAGCAGTCCTCCTCCCTGCCGTTTATATTCAAGTCCCAGGTGGCCTCGCCTCGACAGGCGCCATCACAAGCGGCTTGGTAATCGCTGCTAACCTCAACAATTCCACTGGGACAGCAACCTCCGATGTGAGTATAAATAATTCTCCTTCCCTGTCATATTTCCGCAATTTCACGCCAGATGCACTCGATCCTATGCAACACGACCTTGTGGCTCTTGCTAACATGCATCTAGTCGGACAACACCGAGATCAATGCTGCGGTAAGCATGATATCTACCCGATTCCTCGATTCTTTTTTTATTTTGTCATGCTTCAAGCTAACCCTTTCGTTGCTAGGTCTTCAACGTAGCCGCTAGTATGATCCAGATCGCGATTGGTATTACCGTGGGCTTACTTATGTCTGCTTTGATCGTATACCCCATGGGTAAACGTCGCAGCGGTCTATGGACACTATAGAAATTGCCCAACAAGTTCAACTACAAGTACTAAAAATATACTAGCAAGCATTAGTAGACCCTTAAAAGAACCACCTTAATATTGTACACCCAACAAGAGCAGTAATCAGAAGCTTTTTCTTTCACCTTTAAAGACAAAAAGGGAAAGGAAAAATAGCTGTTGTCACGGCTGGGCTACGCAAGAAGTCAAGGCTCCAATAACAGTCCAATTTCGTAGTAATTTACGCATGAGAAAAGAAGAAGCTATTTGCAAACGGCTGCGCGGAGGGCAGCCAAGAAGAAACCCAATTTCCCCTTGCGGCTTTTTCTGGTGGCTGAGGCATGGGGCGCAGCCACATGCCATGCCGTGCCGCCTGCCCGTGACTGCTATATTCTATTTCCGTTATGATCGGGTTCAAGTGGGAGCAATTTCAACCCGGCGGCATCCCCAACGCTTTATTGGATAGAGTGGATCCCAAAAAGGGAACTTGAGGGGGGGCAAATCGGCTCTCCGTTTTCAGGGTTCGGAGATTCACGTCATTCGGCGTACAAATCTCCTAATTTGCGACTATTCAAAACTCGGTCTTCTTACGCACCGCTTCATATATGTGTGAAAGCTTAGGATATAGTGACAAGATCGAGGAACGCGTTCACTAGGCACTAGTAATTCAGCGCCGAGTTTCGCGAGACAAGCCTTGGATCCCAGAACGCCGAGTCAGCAAAGATGGCGAAGCTTACAAATTACATCGCTTTCGTGGACCCGGAGACCGGCTTGGACCGGATCGGACATTTAGACATAGGGGGAAACACAATACAACCGTTGAGCTTTCTTTCTGGGACCCCGGCGAGAAACCTTTACCAGGTTATTGAAGCAAAGTCGCCAAATAAACTGGTCGCCGCCGGATCACCGGTTTCAGCAGACTCTATCAAGATCCTGCCCACGATATCCGGCCGCGATGTGCTGGCAGTCGGTAAAAACTACATGGAGCACGCCGAGGAGTTCAATAGTTCCGGTTATGACAGCTCCGACAAGGTCGCTCGCCCGAGTCACCCGGTAATTTTCACCAAGAGAGCGACCTCCATCATTGCCCACGGCGAAGATATCCTGCTACACGAGGACTTCACTTCAACCGCAGACTATGAAGGTGAGATTGGCGTTATCGTTGGCAAATCAGGATTTCGTATCAAGGAACAAGATGCTTTGGAGTATATCTGGGGTTATACCATTATCAACGACGTGACTGTGCGTGAGAGACAACGAGATCATAAACAGTTCTTCATTGGCAAGTCAGCTGACACCTACTGTCCTATTGTAAGATGATTCAATTCCCAAGCCGCGAGTCTCGCATACATACGACTGCCCCAACCCGTTCCATGCTTGAATCTTATTACTTATTAGTATTACTAGGGTCCTATAGCGGTGCCTAAGGAGGAACTCCCGAAGACATTGCGTGTCCAAACATACGTAAATGGCGAACCCCGACAGGATTCAACGACAGAAGACCTTATTTTCTCCGTATCCTCGCTCCTCGCTGTTATATCCGCGGGGCAAACCCTGCAACCTGGGGATGTACTAGCTACTGGAACTCCTGCTGGTGTAGGAATTGGAAAGCAGCCTCCAGTTTTCTTGAAACCCGGCGACGAGATCTCTATTTCTGTCACAGGCCTTTGTACCCTGACGAATAGGGTCGCCCAGCCAGGGACAAGTAACAGGACAGCATCTCGTGTCAATTCAGCCTCGGCCTTCGAATTGACGAATGCTACTAGGGCAGCCGATAAGGGAGCCGGCCTGACAATTATAAACGGCAAGCCCATCTCTTATCAGCAGATCGGATCCGGCAGCGAAAACATAGTATTCGCGCATGGGTTAGGCGGGACAAAAGATTATTGGACACCCCTTATTTCCACATTATCGCTTGCGGGCTCAGCAGCCCTCCACCTGTACGACTTTGAAGGTCACGGCTTAAGTCCTACCCATCCCCTGAGCCAGCTCACCATTGAATCCCTGGCAAACGACCTCGCTGGTATCTTTAAAATAGCCGGGATATCTACCTCTTTACCCGCTACGCTCTTTGCTCATTCTATGGGTTGCTTGGTGGCTCTGAAGTTCGCGCTGGGGAACCCCGGTCTAGTGAAACGGCTGGTTCTAATCGGTCCGCCACCTTCTCCTTTCCCTGAATCTAGAAGCAAGATGCTCCTCGCTCGCGCCGCTCTCGCACGGGCGAAGGGCATGACTGCTGTCGTAGATGCAGCTGTGGACCGAGGAATATCGGGGTTTTCCAAGAAGAACAATCCTCTTGCCACCGCACTCCTGCGCCTTAGTTTCCTTGGTCAGGACCCAGAGGGTTACGCGAAGGCTTGCCACGCCCTGGCCGATGCCACGATACGTATAGAGGTTGAGGAGTTAGATATTGATACCCTGATCGTCACCGGCCAGGAAGATAGGGTCTCAACGCCTGCACTCTGTGGAGAGTATAAAAACAGGATAAAGAATTCACGACTGGTAGTTCTTGATAACGTTGGACATTGGCTTGTCTTTGAAGATGTAGCTAGGGTTGCTAGAGCGGTCAAAGAAATCTTAGTAGGTTAGTAGGAGCGATGTATACTCTATACAAATGAGCAAATAAAATACAACCCGTAGTGAAGCCACCCTGACTACACGGCTGCTTGGGAATTTCCGTAACGTAGCCATTATTAAGGGCGACTCATTACGCTCTAAGCGTTCAGCTTGTCAACGCGTATCTTTATAGAGTTATTCGGAACCGCATTAGAACGATGATAGATGGTTCGACGAAAGTCCCTAGGGCGTCGTTGATTAGCGATTAGTAAGCCGTAAGCGTCATTTCTATTGCACTGTACGAATTATTGTTGAAGTTAAGGGAGGCAAGGGAAGCGAAGAAAAATTTGAAAGATTTAAAGGCTCTAAGAGAGGCAGCTACGTAATATCCTGAGCTAGGCTTAGGGAGCTATCACGAGCCTTGGTGATCTAGTCAAAAATATGTAGCCATTGCTGAAAGCATTAGGCAAGGTTGTGTAGCATGTAGAATACAAGGCTCAAGCACTGTTCATGTATATAATAAGGGGTCCCTCAAGTCATCCACTCATTTACCTTTTATTTCAACGGCCATAATAGTCGCTGCATGCAGACAACTCTCAACCACACCATCCGGATAAGGGTAATGTGAAAGTGACAATCGGCCACCTCGGACGTCGTGAGGGGTAGCATGGCATATAGGTGTTACCATAGCATGAATAATCCCACATCGCGTTGGTACAGAGCGAAGTTTCAAGGCAAACAAGGTAGATCATTCTGGTAAATTTGCATAAGAAATGAAGGCGTTATTGAAATGTTCATAATTTCCTGCGACACGGGAATGGCACCTAACCGTAAGACCATCAACTCGGGTGACTTCTGAAGCAACCCCTTACTTAGACTGTCGAACGCTGCAATTAGACGATAATTATCAGTAACCATACTCGCTACATAAATATATACTAACCCATCGGCAAATCCAGTATCCTCTATGAAGCCAACACCACACTAGACTCCCGCCTCAAGGAATGGATATTACGGGAGGAAAAAATACATTTGGAAGACGTTTTCTATCAAGCCAAGTCTAGTGCCGTATCTCCGGTCTAACGTGTTTTTATCAAGGCCGATGTGGCAAGGGCCGGGGTCCCACAATCTGCCTCCGCCCAGCGCCGATGCCGGCAGAGCCTCTATTCTGAGAGTCGCCGCCAGTGTAGCCAGCCCACTGCGACACATCCCACCGTCCCCCAAGGCCACCTCCTATGCCGTCAACACCATCTCCGGAGCGGATCGCCTGGGCCGTCTCCTGCTGGGCCTCCTCCCACTCGCGCTGGCGTTGGCGCTCAAGCTCCATCTCGCGTTCGAGGAGAGACTTGCTCGCCCACCCACCGGCCTTGGTCTTGGTTTGGGACTGTGCACGACGCTGATCCTCACCGTCGCGTTCCGCCGTGACATCTAGTTCGCGCGAGTATGACTGCTGCGACGCTTGTTGCACGGGCGCCGGGTTTGAGGCTAGATAGCGGTCTGTGCGGCTGGCGGCCTGGGGCACCGGAAGTGGCCGCGGAGGGGGGACGGGCCCGTTCGATACCCCTGGGATGGGCAAGGGCCTAGCCTCCCCGGTTCTTTGGGTCTCGATAGGGGCTGGAGGGGAAGGCGTCTCGCCGGTACGATGCGTCTTGACGGATGTAGCGGTAGGGTCTGGTAACGGGCGGGGCGGCACCCGGGGTGCCGTTGCTAGCTGCTCTTGTGACTGATGGCGGCTCCATTGCGGGCGCATATAGTCTTTCTCGTCGCGGGGTCTCCACGAGTCTTGCCGACTAGGTGGCCTCTCCGCTTTGTTGGGCCGGCTGCGGGAACGCGTTCGACTCTTAGATCTATCCCGTCCGGGTGAACGCTTTTGTCGCTCCTCTTCGTATTCGTGTTCCCTCTGGCGCGCCAGCTCCAACTCTCGTAGTTGCTTGACATAATGACTATCGCCATCCCCCGTTCTTTGAGAGGCTAGCTGCTGCTCGACTCGGTACTGGCTCAGGAACTGACCACGTAAGCGACTGTCATTCCGGCTGCGTGCTTGCCTCCGTTCCTCTGCTAGTCTTGCTTCGGCCTCGTCTTCTTCTTTCCGCCGCTTCTCCTCGACCAGTCTCCACTGTCGCTCTTCTTCTTCCCACTTCAACTTCTCTTCCTCCGTCTTGCGTTTTTCCTCAGCCCGTAGCCGCCTCATCTCCCCTTCCCAGCTCTGCTCTTCATCTAGCTGGACACGTTTCTCGTCGTCGAGTTCGGCTTGGCGCCTGCGGTCTTCCTCTTCCATCTGCAGCCTCTGTTGTTCTTCCTCTTCTTTTCGTTTACGCTCCTTCTCAGGCCGAGATGGTACGCGAGGGCTAGCACTCGTGATCTGTCGTCGCCCCCCAAAGGCGATGCCCAGGTTTCCTTGACTGGCACCGCCCATGTATCCGTATTGGGCGATATTCCATGCCGGGTTGGTGACCCCTTCATGATCCTTCCTGCTCCAACTGGAGACGGTGGGTGAGCCAACTCGGGGGCTCGCAGGGCTCCTCGAGGGACTCCAGCGGCCGGATGAATCACCGGTTCTCGAAGGTACCAGCCCCGAGCGTGAACCGTAGGTGGGCGATGTGGCACTCACATTGGACAGCCCTCGGTTTCTCGGGGTGGTATAGCCCCCTGTAACCTGTGGGCTTAGTAATCCACGACTCTTGGGGCCTATGGGGCAAGGGAAGACGTCGGGGTTAACGGTGTGGGCAGCGCGCGAGAAGGCGCCGATGCATTGCAGGACTTGGGCGGGATCCTTTTGTTCGTAGAGGTCGACGGTGAGGAACATGTCGTGCTGCTGCAGGTTCAAGGGAGGGGACTGGCATGCTCGAAGGAAATGTGAGATATTCTCCATCTGCACGAAGGGCATGGCGGATTGCTTGAACTTGACTCCGGGCGGCCCAACGGCCAAATTTACAAGTCTGTCATGATTTAGGTTAGTTAGTGAGCATTCTGCTAGTTTGACATGTGACAGTCTACAGATGTAACATTCAAGGCTCGAAAGGACTGATGGTAGAGTATTGACAGCGTCGACTTTTATGACTTACTTGCAAAGCGCAACGCCATCCTTGAGGCCCTCCAAGAGGTCTGTGGAAGATAGACTGGCCCCCAGTATGCCTTCTATCCAAGATCGAGCCTCAGCGGCGGCGGTGGGTGTGTATTTCTCGAGGCGCAGCTTTCGCAGGTCCTTATCTAAAGAGGAGACTGACGCCATGGCTGCAGTCATATATATAAGTTTCCCGGGTAATGTATCTCAGTAGAAGGGTGAAGGCGATGTTTGTTCCGGGTGCACTTATAACGGAGGTGGAACGAGAATTGGTGGAGAGGCGTATTCGAGTAGGCGCAGGAATAGACGTAGGGTCAGACGAGGAGGGTCGAGGGCGGTGGTCACATCAAGGTTTTTATTACGGAGAATTGTTGTTGTCGGCGATGTCAAGAATGTAGAAGTGAATGGAAAGGAAATGGGAAATGGGAATGTAGCCGTGCCCGAATACCCGACCAACGAAGCGAGAGGACAGTACGTAGTTCACGTCTCTTGGTTTTAGGTCGCTACAGCGAGTCAGCTGGTTGTGCAATTGTACAACAAACAGGCAAACAGCGAAGGCGCTGCGTCACCAGCTGTGGTCAGTTATCGATGTTCAGCACAAGCACGCAAGCCGTGGATTTCGTAGATTGATAGGTGTTCGGCTAGGTGATGAGGCTAGTGGCGCATGGTTGGAGATACAGTTGTCAAAAGCCGAAGGGGCAGAGGAATTCCGAATGTGGGGGGGGTCGCATGCACCCCTAACGTGTCAGTGCAGGTGCAAGATGAAGATGGGACGGGGCGGGATGGATGGATGGGGATTGTCACCTTTGTTACCTGTTGACACCTGACCCACATGGGTATAAGTAGTTTGCTATACACAGTGATAGACAGTATTAGCTCTATCTCTTTTATAACTCACAATACAAGCTAATATAAGTCTAAATGCTAAAAAGTGCTAAAATCACTACTATTACTAACAATTAATAGCTAGCAAAAAAAAATTATTATTATTTTTGCTTTTTCTTTTGCTTAGCTATTTTTAAAGTTAAAAACTTTTTTTATTATTGCTTATTATTATTATTATTATTATTACTATGCTTTTTTAAGCATTTTTTTATATAATTTAACTAGTTATTTATTATAATAAGCTAAACATAAAGTATTACTTAATAAACATTTTTAAAAAAAAATTTTCTTTTATTTTTTTAATTTTTATTTTTTATTTTTTAATTGCTGCTAATAATTTATATATATTATTATTTAAACTTAAGCTTATATAGTTTTTTAAATGCTAAATATATTAATTTTAATAGATTAGCTATTTATATATTTTATTTATTTTCTTTTAAGATTTTATGTTTATAGTTTTTATATTATTTTTTTTTGCTTTTGCTTTTAAAGATTATATAAATAACGTTATTTTTTACTTTATTAAATAGGTAGAATTAAAACGTAAGCTTAAAACTTTTTTTAAAAGTTTTAAGCAATAGTAAAAGCAAACTTTAAAGGTGCTAAAAAGTTTATAGCTTTTAAAAACCTTTAAAAAGTATAACTTATTTAAGCTATTATAACTTTTTACTTTATAAAAGCAGTATAGCTAATTTAACTTTACTTTTTTATTTATTAGCTAAGCTTTTTTATAATTTAATTTTTGTTTTTATTTTTAAATATTAATTTTAAATTTTATAAGCAGTATAATCTATTAGCTTTTAGCTTTTTTTTTTATTAAGTTATTAAAGATTTTTTGTTTTAAAGGTTTTTTTTTATTTTTTGCTACCTTATCTTTTAGTTATAGCTTAACAGCTTTTTGCTAAAAAAACTATAGCTTTTATTATTAAAGTTATAGCTTAAACTTTTACTTAAATATAAATTACCTTTGCTGCTAGTAATATATTTACTTTTAAAGCTAAAGAAATTAAATTTTTTAACCTGTTTTTTAAAAATAATAATAGCTTAAGCATAGTTGCTTAAAAAAAACAAACTATTTATATAAACGTATAAGCTTTTATAAATAAACTTATATATTTTATAGTTACTTATAATAAAAATAAGGTTAAAACTACTTAAATAATATGCTTTTAAGCAATTATATTAGTATAGCATATTATTAAGCTTATTAACTTTAAAAAAGCAGCTTTTTATATTAATAATATTAAGCTTATTTATAACTTACTTTAAAAGCGTTTTAAGAAAAATTATAGTAATGCTTTATATAGTTTATAGTATAGCTAATTTATAATATATAATCTTTAAAAAAAAAAAGCCTTTAAGCCTTTTATATAGTTTATAATATATAATAGTAAAGCTTGCAATTATACTATTAAAAACTAGCTACTTATTATATTTAAATCTTTTAACTTTAATATATAAAAATAGCTTAATAAACCTATAAAAACAATTACTTTAAAAGCTTTTTTTAAATAAGTTAATAACTAAAAAAATATTTTAATTAGTAAAGCTTATTAACTTCTTTTGTTTTATTTGTAAATACTACTATAGGTTTTTGCTTATTATAGCAAGCAGTAATTTTTTTATCCTTTTTAGCATTTTTCTTGTTTTTTTAATTTATTTTATGCTTTTAATACTAATAACTTAAATCGTTAAACCTATTATAATCTTAAGTATAATTAAAAAAGCAAAAAGAATTATAAAGGTTATAATTAAAACTATAAAGATTATTAAGCATATTAAAATAATTAAAAAAATTAAGCTTAAGATTTTAGCTAGCAACCTAATAACTAATATTAAAATCCTTGCAACTTTTAACTTAAGTTTTTTTTACTTTAGTAAAGCTTAAATCCTTTTTAAAATAACGCTAATTATTTTTAGCATTATCTTTTATCTTATTAAAAAAACCTTTAAAATGCTTAAAATAAACTTTAAGCTAAGCTTTAAAGAGCCTATTATAGCAATAATAAGGAAAATTTGCATATATATTAGCCTAATAACCTAGCTTAAGATTTTCTAGCTTAAAATTTCCTTGCTTAAAGTTTTTTTACTTAAAAGCAAAAGCTTAATAATTATAACTTGTTTTTTTATAGTTAAATCTTTAATAACTTTAGCTTTTTAAACGTTATAAATTTATATAACCTTAAAAAAGCAGCTAACTTTAATATTACTATTTTTTTTTGCTTAAAAATAAAAACGTGTTATATTTGCTATTATAAATTTTTATTTAACAATATGCTTTATTATTATATATAAGCTATATATTTTAAGTATATATTTAAGCTTATATTTAAATATTTATTTAAGCTTATATTTAAATATTTATTTAAGCTTTTATTTAAGCTTTTAGTTAAGCTTTTATTTAAACTTATATTTAAGCAAGCATTTATAGCTATTATAAAGATTTAGCCTTAGGTTTTAGCTTTACTATTATATATTAACGCTTTTTATGCCTTTAATAAAAGGAAAGTTATTTTTATACTTGCAAATACTTTTTATTTTATAGCTAAAACTTAAATATTAATTATAAAATTATTAGTTAATTTTAAACCTAACGTTAATATAAGTTTTACTTATAAATTTAAGATTTATTTTAAAATATACCTTATAACTTTTTTTATATTTAAGCATTAAAAAAATATCTATAGTAATATAAGCTATACTTAAACACTTAAAAATAAAGCTTAAGTATTATTTAAATACTTTAATATAAAGATTTACTGCTAGGTAATATTAATAGTTATATAAAATATAGCTAAAGATTAATATAAAATATTTAAATATATTATTATTAAATTTTTTTTTAAAGGAATTTAAGATAGCAAGCCTATTATTGTAAGCTTTACCTATAAAATTACCTTTATTAAAAGATTATAAGCTAAAATACTATTAAAAATAAATATTTTAAATACTAAGCAAATTAATATTATATTATTTAAAAAGATTATAATTATTTAATTATATAAAACTGCTATTTTTATTTTTATAACCTTAGGTTTTACAAGGAAAGCTAAAGTGTGCTTAGTAAAGTTTATTATTATTTTTAGCTACTTTTAAGCATAGCTTCTTATAACTTATATAACGTTTTTTAGTTAAAACTTTATATTTAAGCTTATAACTAACTAAATTTCTTGTTATACTACTTTAGCTAATAATTTTTTTAGCTATTTACTTGTTTATAATAATATTAACTATAAAATATATATAGCTAAACGAATAGCTTTAGGTTTTTTATTTTCTTTTAAACCTAACTATTGTACATTTTAAGTGTTAAAATCTTTTAAGCTTGCTATTTAGCAACTAAAGCTTAAACGTTAGCTTTAAAATTCCCTAGCTAAGATTTTATTTAGTTTAAAAGATTTTACTACTATATTAAAAAATATTATTAAGCATTCCTATAAAGTTATAATATATAAATATTTTACTTAGCTTAAAATTATATAAGCTTTATTTAACTTTGTTATTAAATTTAAAAATATGTTTTATAATATAAGATTTATTATTATACTTAAAAAAAAATAGCTTATTTTTTACTTTAAGCTAAAATAAAAAAAAAAGATCTTTAAAAAATGCTATATATATTTTATTAATATTAAAGATTAAGCTATTATTAATAAAACTATCTTAAATTTAAACTTAAAAGATTATATTTTTTGCATTTATTAGCTAGTTTTATTATTTTTTCTTATATTTATTGTTTAAAAAACTATGCTAAATCTTATATAAAAAAGCAAAATAGTTATTAATATATGCTTGTTTAATAAAATAAACCTTTAAAACTTTTACTTTATAAAGTCTTAAGATTAAATGCTTAGAAAAATTGCTAGCAAAGCTTTTATTACTTTTTTTAATATTATATTATTTTATTATTAATAGCTTATTTATTTATCTATTAGGTTAGCTATAACTATTATAATTATAAAAAGATAATATATATTTAACTGTTTAATTATAAGTTATAAAAATAGTAACGTATATATATAGCGTTAAATAAATATTATATTTAAACTAGTTTAGTTAATAGATTATTATTATAATAATATATATATAGCCTTATTTAATTTTTAAAAGCATTATAATAACTTATATTAAGTTTTTACTTTATTATATAGCTATAATATATTTATTAGTTTTTTAAAGTTTTTTATAGGTTTTTTTAATATAGTAGTACTTAGTTATTTTATTAACTTTTTTAGCTTATTTACTATTAAAGAAAAATTAAAAGCTATTGCTAAGCTTAGCTTTTTAGTTTTATTAAAAGACCTTAAAACATTTTTAAAAATAATAGGTTATTTAAAAAGTAATATTCTTTACTATATAAAAGTAGCTTAGCTTTTTAAGCAAAAAAAAACAAACCTTATATGTAAACACTTATAAAAAGGAAATATTAAAACTAAGCGTAAGCAATAAGCTTTAAGCGTTTTAATAAACATACTTATTATAGCTAAAAAATGCGCTTTTAATGCTTTAAAAGATTTTTTTACTTAATATATAACGCTATATTATTTCTTTTTTAATTATTTCTTATATATTAACGTTAACATTTTTTGCTATAGCATTAGTATTTTAGTTTATTATATAGCTAAAAATTCTTTGTTTAAAATCTTCTTTTTTAATAGTAGCAAGCTTATAATATATCTTTTATAAACATTTATTTAGCTAATAGCTTTTTTATTTTATATTTTATTAATTGCTAAAACTAAATATTAGCTTATAAAAATAAAAGTGCTTAGCTTTATTTAAGCGCTTAAAAAAACCTATTATTAAATTAACATAGCATAAAAAAGCATATATATTTTTATAAATTATAAAGCTATTATAAGTTTTACTTAATATAGCAATATTATTAATTTTATAGCTTTAAGCAATAAAAATCTTTATTTAATATAAGTAATAAAATATATTAGCTAATTTATCTTTAATATTTTTTATAAACTAAAAAAGCTATATATTATTTTAAACGCTTTATTAAAACTTTTTATATTTAAACCTTTTAAACTTTATTTAATTACTAAAGACCTTAAATTTTTGCTTAATAATTTTAAAAAATACTAGTTGCTAAATTATGCTTTAATAGCTAAAGTTTTCTTTGCTTTATGTTTTGCTAAAACTTTTAAATATTAAGATAAGCTATATGCTAAAAGAATTTTTTTAGTATAGATTTCCTTGCAATTTAAAGAAAAATTACGTTATAAATATAAAGAAAACCTAAAATAAAAAAACATACTTAAGGTAATTATATAAAATCTTTAACTTAATAACCTAAATTAAGTAAACTTTTTATTTAAGCTTAAAAGCAGTTTAATTTAAAAAATAAAAGAAATCTTTAATTAATTATACATTTTTTGCAATTATAGCAAAAAAATTTTTAAGCTTTTATATAGCAAAAATTACTTAAGAATTAATTAAATATATACTTTAAACTTTATATTAAATTAAAAAAAGCTTAAATAATACTTTAAATCTTGTTTAAAATATATAGTTTTATAAAGTAAAAACTATAAACTATATAAATTATTATAACTTATTTTTAGCTTTTTATGCCTTTTTTATATTATTACTATTAATATTACGCTTATATTACCTAAGTTTTATTAAAGTAATAATATATTTATAGTAGTTATATATAAATTTTTTAAAGTTATATAAATAATCCTTAAAAGATATAACTATATATTTAAGCTTTAAGCAAATGCTTTAGTTAATAAGCTTTTATTAATAAATTAAAAAATCTTTAAAGTAATTTTAAGCAATTATAACCTTAAATTTTTAGCTAAGTTTTAATAATAAGTTTAAACTTATTTTAATATATGTTTTTTTTATGCTATTATATACTATTTTTTAATTAATAGTTAAATTAAACGCTTTATTTTTATAATTAAATTAATGCTTAAATATTATTTTTATATATTAAACAATTTATTTAACTAGTAAAATTCTTTACTTAAGTTATAGTTTAAGCTTAATAACGCTAAATTATTAGCTATAAGTTAAACCTTAAGTAAAACTATATTAAGCTTTACTTTTAACTTTATTTTATAAATATTTAATAAAGCAATTTTTTGCTTAATTAAATTTTATATTAAAATTAGCAATATTATTACTTTAAGCTTTATAACTACAAAAAAATATTATAACTAAAAACATTAACTAATTTTTTTTTCTTTAAGTTAAAAAGTCTTGCTATATTTTTATAAAAGCTATAATATCTTTAAAGCTATAATACTTAAAAAAAAAGCTAAGTTAATAATTTGCTAATCTTTTTAAAGTTATTAAAAAGATTAATTGTTTTATATATAAGCTTAGTTTTTTTTTATATTTTAAAATATATAACGTTATTTTAATAAACTATTTTAGTAAATAATTTTTACACTTAAAAAAAGTTTATATAAAAGCTTATAAAAAAAAGCTTATTAATAAAAATTATAAAACTTAAAAATATCTTATAAAATATATTAGTTTTAGTTTAAAATATTATAAATAAGTTATAATTGCTAATATAAATAAAAAGTAAAAAGCTAATAAATTAATTGCTAACTATAAAAAATAAAAACTAGCTATAAAAGTATAAGTTATATAAACTTTAAATTATATAAGTTATATAAACTTTAGTTAAAATTATATAAAACTTTAGTTAGCAACTTTATAATAAAAGCATTGTTATTTTTTATAAAAGGCACTTTGTTACCTTTGTCACCTGTTAATACTTAACCTACATAAGTATAAGTAGTTTGCTGTACATAGTAACAGATAGTATTAGCTTTATCTTTTCTACAACTTATAATACAAGCTAATACAAGTCTAAATGCCAAGAAGTGCCAAGATCACCACCATTACCAACAGGGATGGACGGGATTGGGAGGTGATCGTAAGCAAGCAAGTGGGTGACGTCTCTCGAGAAATACCGGTCGAAAGATAGGAAGAAGGCCTCCAGGCTATCTTCTGCCCACTTTTGCCCACTTCTGCCCAGGTATCGTGGAGGGGTTACATTAGGAGAGAGGTAGGTAGTACCTAAGGAAGTAAATGTGGCTGATGTCATAACCAGCATGCCTTGGGTACAGGCAGGGAACAGGGAAGTGCCGAGGGGTGGGGTCTTATAGGTACTTACTTCTGGCTAAGGTATCATACTGAGTACTTCCGTGTATTTTCCAATGTGGCTGTGCAAACTGTGGTTCAACAACGCATACACGTTCTATAGGTGGTGGTACATTCCCAAAAAGGAACCGTCGCATTCCGGCGCAACAAAGCACACCATGTCGACAAAATCAACCAGTTTCATCCTCAAAGTCTGGCAACAGTGGAAAACATTACGGCTACCGTGGCGGAAGCGTTTTTTCGTCGGTGAGCTTCGACTCTCTCTCCCTACTCCTTTCTCTGTCTACCCCAAGACACCTAGACGAGGACATATAACATCTTATCATCCTAACACACAACCACACAGGTAGCGACCCGCAGGGCAACACCTACTATGAACTCCGCCAACCTCGCGGCGACGCCTCCGAGAGCGCGCCCCACCGACGACTGGTTCATTACCCTCGATCGACGCCCTACAGCGAAGTAAAGGTCCCGCCGGCGTGGCACCAGTGGCTACGGTACCAGCGTTCGGAACCCCCGAGCATGGCCGAGCAAGTCCGCGAGCTGCAACGCCAGGCACAGATGAAGCTTCTCGCCGCCGAGGCCGACGCGCGATGGGAGGCGAAACCGAGCCTGCTGGACATGCCCGCGAAGACGCCCCAAGCCCAAACCCAGGCCCAGGCCCAGGACGAGAGGGGCCGTAGACGGGCGCAGCAAGATGAGGTCGAGGCACGGGGGAAAATAGAGGCAGAGGCTCGTAGACCTACCAGTCAGCAGCCGAGTCCGCCAATGAAAACGGACGGCGACCCGTGGAAGCAGGCGCAAAGGGGGGCCCCGGGCCAGACGTGGCAGCCCCAGGCCTGGACCCCGACACCGGCCAAAAAGAGGTAGGACGAATAGGCACGGCAGACTCGGGTGCTACTGGTAAGTTGGAAATAGACTTGTACAATATTAATATGTACTATCACACGGCTACCTCGGCAGTAGCAGCATAAGCAAGCAGCGTATCTACATGCATCCGAGATCTGAACACTGTCTCAGTATGAATAATGAATGTCCTGGGTCTAGGCTAACTGAATAAAAACGCCGAATCAAGACAAGCACAACCCTGACCATCCATTTCTAACGCCAGGGTATATCCCGTACCTCCTGCTTAATATGCCACTAGACGTGTCATGGCGCTCAAATACCATGCTCGGGACCATTTCACCAAGGACACCGCTAAGCAAATCCTCCTCCCTTCCTATCCACATATCCATCCGATACACCATACCCTCTTATTAGTGTGAATGTGGTTTTGACGCGGCGCAAACAAGCCACTGGCGTGGTGAATCGATTCGACCGAGTAGCGATAACATCACAAACCCTACGCATCCTCCTCCATCGCATCCTCATCACTCTTCGCCTCGATACTCTCCGCGATAGCTTCCGCGAGCCACATGAGCCGTGCGGCCGATAACTCGAGCGCAGCCCTCGCTTCGAGCTCCGAATCACTAAATCCTCTACCCCGACCACGGCTCTTCTTCTTGTTGATCTTTTCCCTCCGCGCCTCTATACCCTTCGATACGGCCCCCCTGAGGTTCTCGCTAAAACTTTCGTCGCCCTCCCCATGTCTCCAGACAATCATCAACAGATTCTCTAGTAGGACCGACATCTTGGCGTTATCCTCCACCTCGATTGTGTTGGCGGGGTAAGGGAGGAAGCAGCGTTCGAGTATGGCAGGCGAAATACCACCTTCTTCGAATCTCACACGGTCGACCTTGCGAGGATTCAGTGCGCTAGACGGCGTGAAGAGGAAGAGCACGCCTTGCAACATCTCGATCTGTTGATCGACTCGTAGTGCTGACGTCGAGTTGTTGATAAACAAGGCAAAGACGGGAAGGGGAAGCTCTTTGGTCCTTTGCTCGAACTTCTTATAAAGGCTCGAAAAATCGATCGGAGAGGCGTCGTGCAAGCTATAGCATAAGTACGACATCTAGTGCATGAAAATAAGTTTGACAGTTCGGCCAATATAACAGGCACGTATAAATAGAAAGAGGGGATATGAAAGAAAATTAATAAAAAGAGGAGGGAGAGTAAAGCCAAAAGACGCACTAGGGAAAATAAGCGTTGTCGCAAAGGTATGGTCTCGATGTATGCTGTTCCGAGGACTTCTTCCCCAGCCGACGGCGACTTTGTGCCCCTCTTCTGCGGCGTCGGTGGTTCCGAGGCCTGCGAAGAGTGTACAGACTCGTCGTCGAGATAACCCCCGTATTCGCCCTTGTCGATGTTGATTTTTTCTCGTTTCCGTTTGTTCGCGGTGCGATGCTGCCGTGGCTTATTCCTATGTTCTCGGTGCCAGACCTCCTGAAAAACAGACGATGACGAGGCGTTGCCATCTGCGAATAGCGCCTTGATAGTCCACATGATGACGTCGGCTGTTCGACCGGATCGCTGGGTGATGTAAGAAGCGAGGATAGAGCTCTGGAGTGAGGGCATGTCGTCGGAATCATTCTCTATGTCCAGCCTATTTCGCTCCTCGAGATCTTTCTCCAGCAGATCTAGCATGAACTCGAGCCACCGACGCCACCATTGCCATCGTTCAGGATATAAGACACTGCAGTTGAAAGCCCAGCCCACCACACTGAAAAAGTCGCGGCCACGCTGCCAGACGCTGTCGTTGCCATGTCGAGGCGATAGGCGCACCAAGCCACGTTCGTCAGCATCCGGACTTCCATCGCTGTAGTGTGCAATATAGGAATCGAGGTCTGGGCGGTCAGATGTCGCGTTTGTAATGAAGAGTACGGACTCCTTAAAGCCGGCGTTGATGGGGCCAAAGACAGCCAACAAGTCTCGTAGGTATACCAGAGATTGAAGGCTGATCCGAGGCCAGTCTGGTTCTTTAGGCCGAGTAGTGAAGTCCGGGTGGACAATAATGGAACAGAGGAGAGAGATCTGGCTTGGAGGAGGGCAATAGCCCGGGTGTTGGTGATCGCCGGGCCGGGTCGAGAGGAGATTGTCGAGGAGGAAGATGGCTTGTCGTGCTACAGGGATGATGACGAGAGTCAGTACGCACTTACGTAGGTAAGAGGCGGGTTGGGGGGATTGGGCGACATACGGAGGGCTTCTTCGAGATAGACGCGACAATGCTCCTTTAACTCAGGCGGCAGTCCTGTTGATCTGTGGTAGCGCGGTCGATAGTTATCATCACAGTCACCACAGCCAACGGGATTATTAGTGACTATACTGCAACCGTCGTTCGGAGAGTAGGACGCGGAGACGGAGGCAGAGGCGGCGGTAGCGAACGAGGCGGTAGTATGCAAAGACGAGAGAGGCGAGGACGAGATTGCGATAGGATTCGGGTTCGCCGGCGTCAGCGTCGGCGTGCTGCCACGTCGCGACATCTCGGACAGAGAGTCGGACGTGGTCTGAGGATCACGGCGCGTCCAGAGGTTAAAGGCGTTCCGAACAATGTCCATGATTTAAGTATTTAGTTAAATACTTAGGATTATCTTAGTACCTCCTACCTATGTCTTCCCTAGTGGTGGGGACGGCATTGGGATCACTGTAGGTGGGGCCGGAGGGATCATACAGGCAGGCACCTCCCGGGCAGCACTAGCAGTTGCAGCGTACTGTTGCTTCTGGTTGTTGCTAGCTCTCGGGTTAGGGTGAACATATAGCTTAAACGTTTGACTTAGAGAAAATTAGCGTTGCTTTTCCGTGTCGCTATCCCTGCAGCCTGCCGCAGCCAATCAACTCAATCTATTCCGTGTCGCTATCCCTGCAATTGCCTGCCTTTGCTTTTATTTGTATGCATCTCCCTACCTGCCTAGAGGTAGGTTTATAAGAGGCAGGTGTAATATAATGTTTATATATTACCTTTTATAGTGGTTTCTACCTATTAGCCTTTATTACCTTTATAATATTAATATAATTACCTATTTACTTTTTTATATATATAGCTAGCTTAACATTTAACTTAATATAACATTTTTTAAACTAATTATTTTTTAATGCTTTTACTTTAAAATAAACTTTAAAATATTAATAACTTTATATGTTTTAGCTTATTTATTAAATAATTATTAAATTTATATTTTTTAATTAATTATAAGTTAATTAATATTATTTTTACTTTTAAATTTATTTTTATAAAACTTTAACTTTTTTTATTTATTAAGCTATTTTTTTTTATATTTTTTAATTATTATAAAACTTATATTATTATTAGCGCTATAAGCTAATAAATATATTAAGTATTTTTAGCTTATTATTTTAATTATTTTAAAATTTATAAAATTAAAAGCTAACATATTATATATTAGCTATTTTACTAATATTTTTACTTATAATAATATAATAAATAAAATAAAAAAAAATATTTTACTTTAATAAATTTATATATAAATTTATATATAAAACTTATAATATATAATATATAACCTTTTTTTTATACTTTTATATTTATAATAATATAATTTTTATATATTATATTTAATTAAATAAAATAGTTATAAATAAGCTTATATTATTATTTTTTTTAACCTTTTATTTTAAAAAGAAAATAAAAAAATATATAAAAAAATTAATTAGTTTATAAGTTAAACTAATACTTTTTATTTAATTATAAATATAAATAACACTTTTAGTTATTATATTAAACATTACGTTTAAAATAACATTTATATTAAATAAGCTTTATATAATTATATATAAAATAAAGCAAATAAAATATAATCTTATATTATATTATATTAAATGCTTTAATTTAAAAGAAAAAAGAAAAAAAAGTAAAACTTTTATATAAATAAAGTTTTTACTTAGTGTAAAAACTTTTGCTAGCATATAAAGCTAAAAAAATAAAAAGATAAGCATTATTACATATAAAGATATTATTATACACTAAGGCTTTTAAGTACCTTTAAATATAGTTAATACTAATGCTTTTAATATTAGCTATCTTTTTTTTAACTGCGCTTTTTTTAGCATATAATAAATTTAAAGAAATAAAAATAACAAATAACTTTATATAAGCTTAAACTTATTATTTTTACTATTATATAATAATTTCTTTTTTAGTTTAATAAGGTTATAGCTAAGCAATAAACCTTTATACGCAAACTAAAAAGTAAGCTATATAGCTAATTACTTTTTAAATAAAGCACTATTATTATTTTAACTTAACGGTAACGCTTATAATTTATTTAAATTTTAGTTATTTAGCTTTTATATAATTAAATAAGTAGTTATAATATAATTATATGTGCAATAGCTAGTTTAAGCAAAAAAACGCTATTTAATATAATAGTTACTATTAGTTAAAAAGGTTTAATTATATAAAAGGCCTTTTATATATAAATAAAGCTAGAATTTTTAGCTAGCCTTTTATTTCTTTTATTTTTTTAATTATTTACATATATATATATATATATATATATATATATATATATATATATATATACTATTATATATATGTTTTTACTATTGTTTTAAATATATATTAACTTAAAATATTAATCGTTATATAATAGTAATAATAGCAATAATAGCAGCAGTATTATTATTGCTGCTATTATTATTATTATTACTATTATTATTATATATAGTATTTTTTTTTGCTGCTTTATAGGTTATACTAATAGTAGTTTAAGTAAAATTGTTAGTAGTAGCTATAGCTGCTACTTGCTTTTACTTTATATTGCTTGCTTTTAAAGGTGTATTATAGTTTTAAAACTTTGTGCGTACTAAAGATAAAGGTTATATAAAGGTTTATAGCTTTTTAATAAAAAGTAAAGCTTATAAAGCTTTTATATAAACATTATATATAAACGTATATATATTTTTATTTTTTTTTTTATGCAAATAGTTTTTAGTGTGTTTTTTAGCTAATATGTTTTATTATATAATAAAATAAAAAAAAGGTTATTATTACTACTTTATTATTTAATATTATATTTAAAATATTAGCTTTTAATGTTTTGCTAATATATAAGCAAAACTTATTTGTTAAAAAAGGTATTTTAAAGCTATACTAGTTTAAAGTTATAGTTTAGTTATAGCAGATTGCTAGGAAAATATTTAAAAAAGGTGTTATAGTTATTTTAAGGTGCTATTTATATTATATTATTAGGTTTTTAGATTTTAAGGTAGTGCTTATGCTATATATGTTTAGCGCTTATATAAAGTAAAATATTTTTATTATAGTTAAAGAAAAAAAAAAAGAAAAAAAGCTTATAATAAAAAAAAAAAAAAGTTATAATATTTTTTTTTAATGTTTTTTAAAGTTTTTACGTTTTTAATCTATTTTTATATATTATATTATTTATATAATATTTTTACTTTTATATTTTTTCTTTTTAAAATGCTTTATAACTTGTTATATTATATATAACCTTTTATTATATATAACTTTTTTAAGCTTTTTTTATAAATGCTTTTATTTATATAGTTAATTTGTTTATAAATATAAAGGTTTTTAATGCTTAGTTAAATATACGTTTAATAAAAGCATTTATAAGGTTATTTTTGCTATTAATTTATTATATATTAAAAATCTCTTTTTTTTTATATAACTTTTATAATAATATAATATTTATTATAAGGCGTTTTTCCTGCGTAGTTTTAAGCTTTACTAAATAGTTATATAATAACTTTAAATCTAAATATAAAATAGCTAAAATTAAAAGAATTTTAAGCGTAGCTACAATTTTTTAAATTATTATATAAAAGGCAATTGCGCTATTAAAGCTATTAATTATGCTATATAGCTTACTAGCTAGTATGCTTTTAGTAACTTTTTTATATTTGCTTAAGTTTTAGTATATAATATTTCCTTTTATTTTAAAGCTAAAATTTTGCTTTATATAATGCTTAATTGCTAATATAATAAAAAATTTAAGCTAAAAGCTTATATTAGCATTATTAGCAAAAGATTTATCTATAAAAATAAATAGCTTTATATAACGTAGGTTTAATAATATATAGGTTAGGCTATAGTTTTAGTTATTTATTTACTATTTAATTCTTTAGTTTAAAGCTTATATATTAGTTAGTATAAAGTTTATAACTTATACTATAGCTAATAGGTTATATAATGCTTTTAGCTAGTAAATGCTATTAATATATGCTTTTTTTATACGTTAAAAGATATATTATTATATAAAGTTTTTTATATAAAGGTTAATTTTAGCAAGTTAACCTGCTTAACCTTTTTAAGTTAAAATAATATTGCTTTTAAATAATAAGTTAATTTAGCTTTTATTAAATTTTATTAGATAATCTACTTATAAAACTTTTTTAGGCTTTATATAAAACTTTACTTTTTACAGCTTTTGTTTTTCTTTTTTAAAAAAAGATAAGGTTATAAAGCTAAACATATTATTTATTTGCAAGCTAATAATTTTAAAGTTATTTAATTGCCTTATAAATATTAGTAAGCATAAGTTATATATAAATATATTTATTTTTAGGTTTTAATAGTAATATTAATAGTAAGTTTTAAACTAATATAAACTTAACTTTACTAAACTATATAATAGTTATATAATCTTTAAAACTATTTTTTTTAAATACTTAGATTTTAGTTTTAAAAAAAGTTATATGATAATTTTTTAAGCTAGTTTATTTTATAACTATATATACGCTTATATAATGTTTTATAGTTTGCTAAAAGCATTAAAGTTTTATATAAAAAAAGGTTTTAATGCAAATATTAAATATTAACTTATTTTTTAAATTATAAGTAACTAAGTTAATACTATTTTTTTCTTTATATTATTATATTTTTATATAACTAGCTTAGACTTTTTATATAGCTTAGTTGTTTTTTTTTTAACCTTTTATATAAAGCAAGATTTAAAAATGCAAATATTACTATATTAGGTTAAATTATATTATATAAACTAAAATATGCTTTATGTAATAAAGTTATTAATTTTAGTTATATTTAACTTTTTAAATAGTGCTTTAAGCATGTTAATTATTTTGTTTTTACGTAGCTTAATAGCTAATGTATAGCTTTGTTTTTTCTTTTAAGTTAAAAACATATAACTAGTTTATTATATAAAAAAAGTATAAAAGCTAACATTTTTTTTTAGTTTTCTTTTTTTTTTCTATATAGCTAAAGGTTAAAAAGGTTATATAGTAAGTGGTTTCTCTTTTAAGTTATTTAAAAGTAAATCTTTAGTTATATAATAATATAGCTTAACCTACGTACATTAAAAGTAGATTAAGCTGTTTATTAAGTTAATAATTATATTAAATTCTTTAATTAACTATATTTTGTATAGACTATTTTATTTTTTTTTCTTGCGCTATATAAGAATTTTATTTTAAAAAGGTAAAAATAGCATGTTATATAAAATAGGCTTGTTACGCTAGTTAATTATATAATTAATTTTAACTTTAGCTTTTTTATTGCGTAACATTTTTATAGCTTTTTTAATTGCTTTAGCCCTTTATATAATATTTAATAAAAAAAAAAAGTTTTAGTTAACTTTAAAGTAAGCTTTAAAAACTAATAATATTAGTATAAAGCTATTTAGTTTAATAATATTATTTAATGCTTTTATTGCTATTTATAAAATTAACTTTTTTTTTATATAATAGCTAATTTTAGCTTTAAAGATATTATATATATAATAAAATAGTTTATAAGCTTATTTAATTTTATTAATTGCTTAATATGCTTTTATAAATATTATATAGTATTATATGCTTATAATTTTTATTTAGTTTTAAAACTTTTTAAACAAAAAATTTATTTTTAAGTTATATATAATATAATTAAAAAGTTTTTAATATACGTTAATTTAATACTTATATAATGCTTTTTATATATTTTATATAAATATAAATTTAAAAAATATTATTGCTTAAAATAATATTATAGCATTAATTACATAAAAGATCTAGCTATTTTTTAGTTATATAGCATTAATAATTACTTTATAGTTAAAATTGCAGTTATTTTTAATTAAAAATTTAAACTTTTATAGTGCTTAGTTATATAATTAATAATAATAGCAAAACTTTTAAATCTTTTTTAAAGTAAAATAGTTTATATTATAGCTTATATAACTAAATATATTATATAATCTTTTTATATAAAAGTAACTAAAATAGCAATATAGCTACTATAACTTTATTTTTATAAAGTAAATACTAGCTTTATATAAGCTAATATTAAAAAATAAATGTTTTTACTTTTATATAATAAGTATAATCTTTTTATTTTTTTATATAATTATATCTTTTATATTATTATAGTATATTTATAGTTAGTTAGCATTTTTTAGTAAAAAAAAAAAAGGTATAAAGCTATTTAAAATATAATATATAATAATACCTAATAAGTTGTTTATTTATATAATGTTTATAGCTATAATAATATTACTTTTTTTAAACTTAATATTTATAGTTTTTAAGGTTTAGCTAACTTTTATATAAAAGTAAATCTTAAAGTATGCTTTTAATTATATTTTTCTTACTATTAAATAGTTTAAAGCGCTTATATTTTAAAGTTTACTTTAATATTTTATATAATATTAGTTGTTTAAAATAAATTAGTTATATAAAATGCTTACGTTATAGTTTTAAATATTTTTTTTAGTTATATAATAAAAAAATGCGTTATTTATAAAAAATTAAGTAGATTACCTTTTAATTTCTTTATTAATATTTTTATTATTTTTATTTAACTTAAAATATCTTTTATATTTTGTTAAAAAAAGTAAAAATTTATTAAATATAAATTATAAGCTATTAATTATTTTATATAAATTAAAATATTAGTTTTTTATATGCGCTTATTTTTATAAGATATGTTTAATTAACTAGTAACTTTTTTTTTAGCATATAAAGTAGGTTTTATTTATATAAAGGTAAAAGCTTTATTTTTATATTTATAGCTACTTTTATTATATATTAAACTAATTTTTATATTTTAGTTAAAACTTTAGTTTAAAGCTTTTTATATAGTTGCTTTAAATATACTGCTTATTAATAAAATATATATTATTATTTTTTTATATAAAGCTTTTTAATAATATATTTTTTGCTATATAAAAGCAAGTTTATAAGTTAGTAAAAAAGCTTTTATATAATAGCTTTTAAAGTATAAAAGCTATATTTAGCTTTGCTATTTTAGGGTTAGGGTTAGGGTTAGGGTTAGGGTTAGGGTTAGGGTTAGGGTTAGGGTTAGGGTTAGGGTTAGGGTTAGGGTTAGGGTTAGGGTTAGGGTTAGGGTTAGGGTTAGGGTTAGGGTTAGGGTTAGGGTTAGGGTTAGGGTTAGGGTTAGGGTTAGGGTTAGGGTTAGGGTTAGGGTTAGGGTTAGGGTTAGGGTTAGGGTTAGGGTTAGGGTTAGGGTTAGGGTTAGGGTTAGGGTTAGGGTTAGGGTTAGGGTTAGGGTTAGGGTTAGGGTTAGGGTTAGGGTTAGGGTTAGGGTTAGGGTTAGGGTTAGGGTTAGGGTTAGGGTTAGGGTTAGGGTTAGGGTTAGGGTTAGGGTTAGGGTTAGGGTTAGGGTTAGGGTTAGGGTTAGGGTTAGGGTTAGGGTTAGGGTTAGGGTTAGGGTTAGGGTTAGGGTTAGGGTTAGG